>SJXQ01001556.1:522927-537619 GCA_006408695.1 Aepyceros melampus | reverse complement strand
ATGAAAATAGCGAGAGCGAGAGCGACTCTGACGACAGGTTCAAAGGTGAGACGTGACTCCTAGAGAGCAGGGACCCCTTCCCAGCCCTGGTGGCAGGGTATCCATCAGCCTTTGCTGTCCCAGCGTCCCAAAGTGGCCCAGCTGGGAAGGCTATCGGCAGGCAGGATACGAGGCCAACAGAGCAAGGAGCTCTAGGGGAGTCCATTCCTTCTATCACGGAGCTTAGCCCTGCGAGCTTAAATTCAGACATCTCCCCTTTTCCACATTTAAGGCTGGTGACCCTGCCCCTCCTTTCGTAAGCCATTCATTGTCCATCTAGGTTTGCCTGGTAAGTGTTGTGAGTCTGGAGGGTCAGAGATGTGTTCCACGTTCCTCTTCTGGTTGGAGAAATGTGCTGAAGTCTGAGGAACCTGGTGTTTGGGAGGCCCTGAGGCCACTCTTCTTCCCTCTCCCTAAAGAGGAGAGCTGCCACCTCCCTGGAAAGTTTCTGGGACCTACACATTCCAGGGACCTTGGACAAATCTCTCTTCTTTCTCTACCGAGAAACCCTGCTTAGACCTTCCTAGATGATTAAAGTATCGATATTGGGAGCTCCCTCCTTCCCTCCACCTTTCATCTCCAGGCATATGGGCAGGTGGACTTTGGGCCTGGGGACAGGGGGAAGGGTCCAAGTCCAAGGTTGCTAGGGGCCCTAGGATGAAGGCTTCGTGGATGTTCGTATATTCTCTCCCTGTTGGTCCAGGGGTGTGTGGGTACCTTGATGCCTCCCTGGGTTTGCCTGACTCAGGCAGTCTTATTGGTCCCAGCTCGGCCTCTAGAGGCTCCAGGAGGCCCAAACCAGTAGCTCCCTGTGTCAGGGCAGACAGATAGATAGACACCTTGCTCCTGCCAGGTCTCACCCAGAGCTCGGGGGGTTAGGCTGTTAGCCTAGGCTCCTGCACTTAGAGGTGACCCACTGGGATGGAGCCTTGAGTGTGAGGTGGGGTGCGGGCTGACGCGGGGTCTTGTCCTGATGTGTGGCCCGCCCCCAGCCCACACACAGCGCCTGGTCCACATCCAGTCCATGCTGAAGCGCGCGCCCAGCTACCGGACCCTGGAGCTGGAGCTGCTGGAGTGGCAGGAGCGGGAGCTGTTCGAGTACTTCGTGGTGGTGTCCCTCAAGAAGAAGCCCTCCCGGAACACCTACCTCCCCGAGGTCTCCTACCAGTTTCCCAAGGTGCGACCCCTCCCTCCTTCCTGGCCTCTGCCTTTCCACCTGGCCCATCCTGTTCCTGCCATAGCGACCCACCTCACTGCCCCAGCCCTGAGTGTGGCTCCCTGGAGCCAGGAGGGAGGAGAAGTGGTGGGTTTGGGCCAGTGAGTATTCGGAAGGATGAAGGCGGAGAGAACAGCCCCCAGTGTGGCTAAATCAGATCCACATTGTGTACAGGACTTCGAGCGTCCTGAGGAAGGGCCCCCAGCTATTATTTCTGTCTTGTTTCTCTTTTTGAACCACTTTATTGAAGAAGGAAATGGCACCTCACTCCAGTACTCTAGCCTGGAAAATCCCATGGATGGAAGAGCCTGGTAGGCTACAGTCTGTGGGGTCGCAAAGAGTCGGACACGACTGAGCGACTTCACCTTCACCTTCACCTCACCTCATTGAGATACAATTTAATCTATTAAATTAAAGAGATACTATTTAATCCACCTGTTTAAAGCATACCATTCAATAACTTTTAGTGTATTCACAGTTATCTGACCAATTTTAGAACATTTTCATCACTCCCCAAAGAAACCGTGTACCCATCAGCATTCTCTCCACATTTCCCCCACCTCCCTGAGCTCTTACCAGTCCTTCCCTGCTCATCCCCAGCCAGCCCAGCTGCCTGGCCTCCTTTCGGTTCCTGTAACACTCAAGCCCTTTGTCTCTGTCATTGCCCAGAATCTTCTTTTTTCCAGCTCTTCATTTGGCTACTGGCTCTTTCTCATTCTCTGCTCAAACGGTATCTCCTCCAGATCTTTCTAGATACTCTAAAGTAGCCCCTCCACCCAGTTTTCTCTGTCGCATCACCCTGTTCATTTCCTGTGGCCCCTCTGAGACTGTGTTGTTGATTACCTCACTCTGCTGGCCAGAATGCACAGGACAGGGACGCCATCCGCTTTGTGGTCTCTTGGTAGTCTAGCACGTGGCACAGCGCCAGGCGCCACATAGAAAGTGCTGGTTTGGCATATATTGAATGAATGAATGAATGATGACTCATCCCACACCCAGACCTCTCTGTAGGAATTGTGAGTGGGGTCAAGGGTGCTGAGAAGCACGCCAGTTGGTAGAATGCCACCTGGGACTCTCGAGGCTGGGGATGGGGGTGTATTTCTCAGCTACCCCCACCACCCCCAGCCTCCACGTCTTCTCTGATCTGTTTCTCCCCATATCCCTCTTCCTTGCGCTGGACCGACCCACCAAGCAGATGCGGGAGGCAGAGGAGAGGCTCAAGGCCATTCCCCAGTTTTGCTTCCCTGATGCCAAGGACTGGCTCCCTGTGTCAGAGTACAGCAGGTGAGGTCCGACCTGGCAGAATCTCCTCCACCCATGTCATAGCGGGCAGCTGGCTGGGTCCACTCTAGTCCCAGCTTCTTCTCCTGCAGCAGCCTGGTCCTTCACCCCCTCCCTGGGATGGCAGCCCTTCTTCTTGGGGACTGTTTCCTGGGTCCTGTGTACTTCCCTGATGCCAGACTTCTCCCTGTTCCAGTGAGACGTTCTCTTTCATGTTGACTGGGGAAGATGGCAGCAGACGCTTTGGCTACTGCAGGCGCTTACTGGTAAGTAGGGTCATCCAGTCCTCAGGGACTGGGCCACAGTTTGTATGTGTGTGCTCTTCTTTAACTTGAGCTTGTAGAAACTCTTCTGTTCTGCTGCCTTGTATGTTCCCAGAGGCCGCTGTCACACACACACACACACACACAAACACAGCACTCCTGGGATGGCAGGACTTAAAGTGGCCACTTTGATCGTGCCCCAGGATCTGAGATAACCTATAATAAGGGAAGAGATTAGATCACTTTCTACTGGGATGCCATATGTTTTTAGCTCTTCTATACTTTTTCTTTTCATTCATTTTCTTTGGGCTTTTGAGCTCAGATTGTTGATCCTGGGTTGCAGGATCACATCAGCCCAGCAGTGTGTGTGTGGGCGCATCAGACTGGGGTGGAGAACAATATTCCTCACCCCGACCCCTGGCCAGCCTGATGTGTGTCCTGCACTTGATCTGGTAGGAATGGAGGCTGAACAGGGACAGAGCGGTAACTTTCTGTGGGATTCTAGGAGAGATGCCTTGAGCTCAAGGAAGCGTATTTAAAACATAAGGCATGTTGTAGAGAAGCACTAGCCCATCCCTCTTGCCATTAGTCCTGGGAAATAGATTGGGGTAAAGAGAGTCCTGTCACACGCTCCCCTGGGGCTCACCAGGGTGTTGTTGGCTTGGGCTCTTGATAGTGTTTCAAGGTTCCTGGGCCTTAGTGGGAGAAGGGGCAGATGATGGGGATCTTAAGCAAAGGTGGTGTATAGCAGGGACCCCAAATGAAGGATTCGGGCTCATTCATTCATTCATTCAAAAACATGTACCACATACCTACTGAGGGTTAGGCAACATGCCAAATGTGCATAAAGGTGAGTTAGACCTGGATCCTATTTTCAAGGAACTTCTGGTGCTTCGGGGCCTCCCTGGTGGCTCAGACAGTAAAGAATCTGCCTGCAATGCAGGAAGACCAGGTTCAATCCTGGGTCGGGAAGATCGCCTAGAGAAGGAAATGGCAACCCACTTCAGTATTCTGCCTGGAGAATTCCATGGACAGAGGAGCCTGGTGGGCTATAGTCCATGGGGTTGCAAATAGTCAGACATGACTGAGCAACTGAGAGTGCTAGGGTGGGTTAAGTGCTTTAGTAGAGGAGGTAGGATTTTCAATGTAGAAGACTGGACAAGGGGAATGAACTATTATTTGGGATCCATTTTATGTTCCAGGCATGTCATTTTCTTTATTCCTCATAATAGTCCATGAGGCATTGTTATATCTGTTCTGTAGATTAGGAAACTGAGACTCAGATGTGGAGTGACTTGCCCGGGGTCACACAGCCAGTGAGGGCTAGAGCCAGGTTGACTCCAAGCTCTAAAATCCCAAGTCTGGAACTCCTAGATGACCCCACAGGGTAGTCCAGGGAGAGGAATACTTGGCTACAGAATGCCAGTGAGTGGGGCCAAGGGAATGTGGAGCAGTACAGAGGCCAGGTGGGGAGCCAGGCAGGTTCACCTGGACCTGGAGGGGCCCGTTGCGAAGGCTGCTTTAGCAGGAGCAGAGATGGAGCAGAGCTGCTCCTTTGCAGTGGGCCTGCCGCCCCCAGGGAAGAGCGTGTTTGTCCTGGCGCGCTCAGAGAGGGCCTGGGCTGGGCCCCTGCCAAGGGGGCTGGCACTCGCTCGGCATTCCTACAGATTGGAACAACGATTCTAACCCAAATCCCACATACTTGATTTAATCACTTGGGGTTTTAGGGGAGGCGGGGGAGAGGGAAAAAGAGAGGAGTGAGTTTCAGGCCTAATATGGACAAAAACAGATTCTGCCTTCTCTTTAGATCTGTGACGTGTGGCCAGCAGGTTTGGAGACTGAAATAGCCCCATCTGCATTTGCTTAGCGGCCTGCATGAGGGGCCAGCACCTGCTGCTCTACTCCCTCCCCACCCGGCCTGGCCAGGCCCTCTGGGCCTCCGAGCCAGAAACAGCCACAGAGCCCTGCCAGCCACTGGCTGGAGGAGCTGGCTCCTGTGGACTCCCTCCAGCCTGCACTGGGGGCTCCAGGCCTGGGGAGCTCTTGGCCCACCTCTCCTCCAGCTACCTACCTTTCAGATCCCCCTACGACTCTGTTCTCCTCCTCTGTCCAGGCCTCTGTCCAGTATCTTTGTGTTTCTTTTCTTTCCTTTCTGTCAGAAGTCAGCTTACTTCAGAGGTAACACAGCAAAGAGGTTACACACGCAGAAGCAGAAACAGACTCCTGGTTCCATGACTTCTAAATATCTGACCTTGGGCGATGGCTTACTGATTTTGAACCCAGTTTCTTCATCCATAAAATGGAAATGATAATGTCTTGCTAACAAGTTTTTGGAAAGTTCCAGGCCCAGGACTCAGATACAGTAAACATTCAATAAATGGTAGTTTGCTTGCCTTATCTAGTGTCAGTTTGCTTTTCTAGAATGGGGATGATCCAGAAAGGGAGAGAAGTGCAACTGAGAAAAGGAATGTGTTGCAGAATGTCTCCGGTGGGGGCAGAAGACCGCCTGGCTCATTGCTAAGAATGTACACAAGCCCCTGTCCTTCCCAGAGACTCCTGGGGACTTGGAGATGCAAATCCACAGATCACCCTACAGCCTCTGCCATACATACCGCTTCGCCTTTGCCAGCCCACACCAGGGTCCTCTGGGAGGAAGGGCAGAGCCTGTGTAGCACTTGGCAGGAGCCTGGCACCTGGGCTGGAAGGCCTAGAAGAGGCTGAAGCTGACCCCCAAAGAGTCTTTCCTTTGAGGGCCTGGTTGAGTAGGTGTTCAGAAGAGGCCTGGAGTCTTCTTTCACTAGAAGAGAGATTTTCACTAAAAGAGAGGTGCTTGGTCCTCAGATCCTAAGGAAAAGGAGCCAGGTGTAGTAACCACATGTTCTCTATGTCTGTGTCTCTCTCCCTGTCCCGGCCCAGCCAAGCGGGAAAGGGCCTCGGTTGCCAGAGGTGTACTGTGTCATCAGCCGCCTTGGCTGCTTCGGCTTGTTTTCCAAGGTAAGAGGGCTCTGGCTTACTTCCTGCCCCCTTCCCCCATCTGACAGCTCCCACAGGAGTATCTACAGGCGGTTTAGATGAGAAAACCACATGTGTGTGTGTGAGAGAGGGTGAGAGAAGGCGAGAATGCAAGGGCAAGCGCAGGCGGGCTGTCTGACTCCCTCCCTGTCCACCAGCTCCTGCAGCACGGCAGCGTCTCCTCATGTCACATCCCACCCTGGGCTGTGGGCAAGCCGAGTCCTCGGGGACAGAGGCCCTGGGGGAAGCCAGGTGCCCAGGAACTCCACTCTCAAGAGGTGTTTCCTTTGCCCAGCTACTCACTCTTGGGGTCTGAAGCAAGAAATAGGAAGCACAGGTCTCACAGTGGCCAGGACCTGGGAAGGGTGGGGTATGAAGCTCCCGGCTCCCAGCTTTTGTCCCAGACCAGTCAGATGCCAGAGTACCCTCTTCTCTGCCCAGGAGGTAGGGAAGGGCAGTGCCCTGACCGCCTTCCTCTTTGGGCTTCTGGCGGTGGGCACAGGTCCTCGATGAGGTGGAGCGCCGGCGTGGGATCTCCGCTGCTCTGGTCTACCCCTTCATGAGAAGTCTCATGGAATCACCCTTCCCTGCCCCAGGGAAGACCATCAAAGTGAAGACCTTCCTGCCGGGGGCTGGCAACGAGGTAGGGATTTCTGCTGCTTCCTCTCTCAGGTCACGGACTGTGGCTGGGGTGGGACCTGCGAGCCACGGCTCGGTCTCCAGGGTGTGCAACATGGCCTCTTCCTTGCTCAGCACATTTGTACACCTAACCCACAGGGACTGAGAAAGTGAGCGACAGAACTGTGATTGTCGCTCACCTCTCTGCAACTCCCAGGGCTTTCCCTGACCTGCTCGGACTAAACTGCTGGCCGCCTCTTCTTCGCTGATCAGATGTTTATGAAATATGTGCTGTCTCACGGTCAGGGTTCCTGCGGACCTCTGGGCAGAGTCGTACAGTTAAAGCGGGGCACAGCTGAGTGCTTGTGGAATTCACAGTCAAGTGGAAGGGACCAGTGTTAAATAAATGCTTGCCCATAGAAACAGATAACTCCCCAGAGTGTCAGGTGCCAAGTGACAGCACAGGGGGGAGAATGTGTGACAGGGTGTCTCCTTCAGACTAAGGGCCAGGGGAGGCCTCCTCCGAGGAAGATGACCTTTTCATAGGGACCCAGGGTGAGTGGAGTCAGGTGGATGAAGTGAGGAGAGGGAGACTGAAAGAGAAGGATGTGTGTGGGAAAGGATTATGCCGGGTAGAGGGACAGCACCCAAAGGCAAAAGATGGGAAAGTGTGTATGCTTGTTCAGGAAGTGGAGAAGGCCAAGATGGTTGAGAAAGGGAGTGAGCAGGGTGGAGAGACCGCAGGGCCCGGTCACAGTGTACTGTAGGCCAAATTCAGGGTTTTGGAATGTATCTCAAGCTGGGTTCTAGGATCTGAGATAATAATTTTAAAAGCCCAGTCTGGCTGCTATGTCGATAGTGGACTGGGATGAAAAGAGGGAGACCGACTTGGGTATTGTTGCAGGCGTATAGGCAAGAGATGAGTGGAGCTTGGATTAAGGTGTGGACGGAAAGATGGAGGAGGAAGATGGATTTGAGATGTACTTTAGAACCAGGATCAATAGCACTTTGCAGTGGCCGGAATTGGGGAATAGTGTTAGGGAAACTTTAAGGCTGATTCCCAGCCTTCTGGCTTGAGCAACAGGGTAGTCAGTGGAGCACCTGAGGGAGGCAGGTCTGTGAGGAGGAAGAGTTGATTTTGTGCACATTAGCAAAGAGTGTAGACGGGGAGGAGGAGAAAGTCCTGAGGGCCTCCGGCACTTCGAGGACCTGCGGTGGAGGAGCAGCAACAGGAGCCAAGGAAGGGGCCTCTCGGGAAGGAAGGAGAGATGAGGTGAGGTCAGGACCAGGTGTGGTGGGCTGCCTTGACAAGACAGAATTCCAGAAACTTGGGTGGTCAGGAGGCCGAGAAGCCCGAGTGGGCAGAGTTGAGAAGTGGATGGGGTTGAGAAGGGGACATGGCCGGCAGAGATAGCTTTCCAGAGGCTTGGCTGTGGGGAGGAATGGCAGTGGTTGAACAGTAACGTGGAGCCAGTTTGTTGAAGGTGGTCGTCTGGGTACTGGTGGGAACAGCCCAGAGAAGGAGAGAGAGGTTAAGACAGCAGCAGAGGGAGGGGACAGTGAGACTGGGGGTGGGCAGTGGGCTCCGTGGGGAGGCAGGAGAGGAGGTCCTCTCTGGTGTGATGGCAGGGAAGGGCCACGGCTTATAGATCCTGGATTCTCATCTGACAGCTTCAGTTTTCTCCAAATGGGAAAGAAGGTTGTCCTCTGAGAGTGAGAGGTGGGTGCTGGGTTTGAGGAGAGGGAGAAATAAACGTATTCATTGTTGCGGGCAGCGGAGAGGGTCTGACTAGAGAAGCACTGGGTTTGCTGGGAGTGGCGAGTACTATTCAAGGCCTTTCTTGTGGCATCTTTTCTCCTACCCTCTCTTGAATGGACTTTCTGCTTCATGCATGTGGCCTCGGAGCAGGTCCTCTGCCCCTGCCCCGAGGGTCCAACAGCGGTACCTGGGAGTCAGTCCTTCAGGCCAGGGCCCGGCCCACTCAACCTCCTCTCACATCCATGAACTCTGCTTCCTTTTGCCTTCTTATCTCCTTGAGCAACCAAGTTAAGCATCCTGTGCTCTGAGCCACTGCCCCCGCCCCACCCCAGATGGGATGGGTACCCTTCTTCCCAGCCCCCTCGGCTCCTGGTAGATGTAAGTTACACCTTTCTCCTGGCCTGTCACCAAGCTCATGGGCTGATCGTTCAGGCTCCTTTAGCCCCAGCAGACTATGATCTCCTTGAGAGGCGGTGAGTGAAAGGAAGCCCAGGTCCTCCAAGCTGCCTGTGTGAACGCTCACTCCCTGGAGAGTCCAGACTCGCTGGTACCAGGCATGGAGTGCCAACTGCATGCAGGCTCTCAGGAGGGAGGCTTAGGGGAGCCTCACTGTGACTCTGGGGCAGGGGTGGGAGTAGGAGGTGTGCCAGGCCTCTGGGGGTGGTGGCGGTGTGGGACTCCTTCAGCCCACATCACTGATATTTCCGGTGCCCCCCGCATCCTGCTAATGCCGAACTTCTGGGACGTCAACGTCGGGTGGGAGAGACAGCGTGGAAACAGACCTCTGAAAAGAGACACATCCTCGGGGCAACCTGTGCCCCTTGTGCTGTTTCCCCAGGCCAGAGGGATGACCACTGAGCTCGGAGTTAGGAGGAACAAATCGGATGATGGCTAAAGCCCTTGGGGGAGAGCTCTGACTCCAAAGGGCTGAGAGAGGGAGTTCGTTTTCCCTCCTGGTTCTCTGGAGGCCTGTGTGTCCATGCTGCCTGAACCAGGCGCGGGCCAGGCAGGCCCCAGTGAGAGCCGCTTTGGCCGGGCCCGAGCGCCGTCAGCTCCCCCTGCTCGCATTGCCAGGGTCGTTGCCACCCTCCACCCTCATGCCTGCCCCCAGGGAAGTGCTCTCTGTGCCACATCGCCGACCTTGGGAGTGCTCTTACTGGCCCACTGGAGGGAAGATGGCTAGGTCTGGTCCTAATCGAGAAAGGTCTCTTCCTGGCCAGGCTGTGGAATAGCCAGCCATTTCCCAGTGTTTTCCTTGTTCCTGGCACAGGGATGAGACTCTCTGAAAGAGGCCAGGACAGAGCCTCTGGAAGGAAACAGTTCCTTGCGGGAAAGGGAGGGGGCACGGCAACAGGGACACTAGCATTGTCCTTCCAGAGATGGGTGAGGGGTGACAGAGCTGCCTGGGGGGTCGTGACCCGCTGTGGGGGTCCGTCCGCGTCCGCGTGGGGCCGAAACGGGCAAAAGGTCAGGGAGGACCGCGGGGAGACTCCCTCACTCTCCTGGTTTGTAAGAGTGGTCAGCTGTCCTCCTCCCTCCCCTTTCTCCTGGAGCCTCCTGCCTGCAGGCTGGGGTCTGAGGACCGTGGAGGAGGAGACTGGGTCTTATTGCACAGCGGGCGGGAGAGTGGAGGCCTCAGGGGAGAGACTGGGGAGGGAAGCGAGCTTCAGGTCGCCTTGTGCGGGACCTGGGAGTGGCACTCAGCTGATCGGCCTGGACCCCTTCCGCCACCACTCTCCTGCAGGTGTTAGAGCTGCGGCGGCCCACGGACTCCCGGCTGGAGCACGTGGACTTCGAGTGCCTTTTTACCTGCCTCAGCGTGCGTCAGCTCATCCGAATCTTCGCCTCGCTGCTGTTGGAGCGTCGGGTCATTTTTGTGGCAGATAAGCTCAGGTAGGGCCCAGCAGGTGAGGTGAAGAAGTGGGGAAGACATATCCGCTAATGAATGCAGTGTGTGTGTGGGTCCTCGTATATGCCAGCCACTGTGTCGGTATGTGGAAAGTGTGTGTGGTGGGGTGCGACTGCGCGTGTGGTGAGAGAAGGACCAAATGGACAGCACAGGTTAGCAAAGCTGGTCAGAGAGGATGACTGAGGGAGCAGGGCTTGCACTCACACAGGGTGGCAGAGATGAGGGCCTGATGGAGGACTTGGCTGGAGGGGAAAAGACAGACGCTGCTTCTTTTGCAGCAGCCAAGATTGTATAGGTACAAACCTATTTGTATAGAGAGAGGTAAGAAAGGAAGGAGACTCCTAGCAGACAGCCACATTTCCCCTGGAGGGGGACGCAAGGCCATCTCTGTGGGATGCTGCGTTTTAAGAGAGTGATGAGCTTTGGGGAGAGCCACCGTAAGCGGGTGAGGGCACTGATTAGGGAGAGTATGAGGAGTGCTGAGCCGTCCAGCAAGTGTCACCTGGAAAGGCAGTTGAGTAGAGTGACCCAGGGCAGGCACATGGCGATTTGCTGAGGAGGATGAGGTGAGGGCCTTGAGGGTGCTGGGGAGGGTGCTGGTAGGGAGGCTGGCCAGACTAGGAAAGGGCAAAAGAAGTCCAGGGACCGGAGCTGCCACTGAGACAGGGGAGCTGGTTGAAGAATCAGAAAAGAGCTGAGTAAATCACACGTCTTGGTCTGAAGTGTTGGCATTTATGGTTTTGGAGGCAGAGGAATTCCAGATGCCAAGATATGGTTGTGGTCAGGGAGGGGATGGAGGAAATGTCACAGGACATGAGGTGTTCTGGTAGAAGCTGAGTCCTTCTAGGCAGCCAAGGTGGGTTTTGTTTTGTTGTTTTCTTTAAAGATCATCTCAGTCCATTTGGGCTGCTATAAACCAAATACCACAGGCTAGGTCGCTTATAAACTATAGAAATTTATTTCTCACGGTTCTGGAGGCTGAAAGTCCAGGATCCAGGTGCCGGCATGGCCACGCTGGTCAGGGCCCTCTCCCTCGTTCATAGCTGCTGGCCTCACATGTGTCCTCCCATGCAGAAGGGAGGGGGTGAGGGGTCTCTGAGGGGTCTTTTTTGTAAGAGCACTGACCCCATTCATGAGGGCTCCACTCTCATGACCTAAGAACCTCAGATATCACTGGGTGTTTGAGGGGACACAAACATTCAGACCATAGCAGAGTATATATAGTGGGTGGGACAGGTAGGGAGAGGATGCAATCTCAGCAACATACTGTGCATTTTTTTGTCATCAGAGGGGGGCAGTAGTTTCTTTAGAGTGGTGGATTAATTTAGTCTTTTAGAGCATTTATTAAGCTATCTGCTATGTGCCATAGCATACGCTAGGTGCTGATATGAGGGGCAGAAAACTCTACCTCCTGGTTTTCCCCCCAATAAGCCCAGGATCCCTGGGCACTTTCTTTTGTGTGTGAGGAGGTCATGAAGGAAGCAGGAGAAATGGACTCCCGAGTGCTCTCATAGGGTGTTGGGGCAGGACTTGGGCCCACCCTCAGCCCAAGAGACGTGAGGAAGAAGAAAAACCAGAGCTTCTGGCTTTTTCAGAGAGCCAGGTTTAAAAATGAAGACTATCTGCCCCCACCCCAAACCCCGCTTCCTGTGACAGCTCTGTGTTTCAGTACACCACAGTTATATGTATGTCCATTAGGCCTTGTGAGGGGACTGAGCCGGCTGCTGGAGCTAGCCAGCTATGGAAGCTCCCTGGGGCCCCATCTCTGCCTCTCTGCCATCTGTGTTCACTGTCTGCCGGCAAAGCCCTGGCTGCCCATCTGTGAGGCCCTGGCCTGGTCAGACCTTGATGCCCCTAGCAGAGCCTGGGCCCCGAGGCTTCTTTCCCTGAAGGTCTCACTCCTTCGCCTCCTCTTTGCCACCGCCCCCCACCCCCAGCCTGGCTCCAGCAGGGCCGTGAATACCGTGATTGTTTCCTGTGGCTGCAGCTGCCTCTGAACACATTCCTGGACCATTCCTGGAGGAAAATACCCCAGGGTCCTGTTCTGGCCTGGCTTGGTGTTCAAGTCCTGCCAATCCTGGGTCTAGAAAAGATGCCCTCCCTGCTCGGGGTCTGCCTCAGACTGGAGAGGGCAGAGTAGGCAGCCCAGTAAGGGCACACATGGCTGGAGTCCAGCCAGCTCTTGTTCCGTTGCTCACATTTTAGGTTGTCCACAAGTCCTTGGTCCCTCTGGCCTAGTTCTGATGTCTGTGTCAGTGGGAGGGTATGTGTGCGTGTGTGTGCATGTGCACACACACAAGCTCTGCATTGATCAACCCTAAGGGTTGTACAAGCCTTCTGCCTTCCAAGCCCCAGGCCCCACTGGAAGGCATTGTGGAGGTCAGCATTTCTTTTGACCCTGAGATGGCCCTTTTTTTAGATCTTTTTCAGGTGGCTCCCCTTGGGGTTTGGGGAGTGCTGTCCCCAAGGAAAAGGCTCTCAGGGCCAGGATACCTGTGTCTCTGCCTCAGGACCCAGCAGTATTTTAGTTGTCCCTGGGGTGGCAGGACAGCAAGCAAGTCACTGGCTGCCAAAAAACTTGTGAACATCCAGAGGTCCTTCTAGAAAAGAGGGTTTGTTTCTGTCATGGATTGGAACCATGTTCTCTGACTGGTGGTCATTAGTCATGAAAGGATGACCGTCCCTGTTGGAGCCAGTTGGGTAGAGCCCAGGGCCTTCATAGCTAGTAGGTGGGACCCATAGATGCAGAGAGACAGGGTGGGAAAGGCAGGCTTGAGAAGGACTCTGGGCCACTGTCTCATTTGTGATGTGGCCCTGAGGGGCGTGTTCCGGACTCCTCTCCTGACAGGTAGATGGTTCAGGCCCGGTGTGTCTCCTGTGGTGACTGGTGACCCATACTAGCCCTCAGCACTCACTTCTGTGCCTTTTGGCTAGCGCTGGGGAGATTCTCCTTCTGGTCTCCCATTGGTCATTCTGCTCGGACAGCCAGCCCTGTGATATGGTGCTGGAGGCCTGGAGTCCCCTCTAGGCCAAGAGAGGGCTGACCCATGGAGAAGTCTGGCCTCTTTTTGGAGCCTGAGAGGAAAGACGGAAGCGGGTGAGAATGGTGCCAGTCTCACTCAGGCAGCCCGCTTTCTCCAGTTAGGGGAGTAGGGAACGGCAGGCGTGACACTGGACTGGGAGATGGGGAAACTGGCCGTGTCCCCCGTCTGCCACTTCTGACCAGACCTACCCTGAGCCCAGCTGTAAAGTGTGGACTTGATAAGATTACCTCTGCAGGACCTTCCAGCTCTCACACACTATGAGTTTGTGATCACTCTTGCTCAGCTTACCTTTGTATTCCCTGGCCTGAGCTGATCCTCCCAAACTAGGCCAGGCCCACCTGTGCATTTGGGTGGCCCTGTTGGGGGGAGTGTATGTGTGTGTTCAGGTGTTGCTATGTACCTTCACAGCTGGTCTAGGTATAGCCACCAAGGAGGGCACCACTGCTGGCCCTGAGCAGGGGGGATGTGGGGGCTTCACCAGTCTACAAGGTCAGACCCAGGCTGAACCTCCTTAGCGTCTTTGTTGCCCAGGAGGTTTAACATGAAAGGAGGTCATGAGCCTAGCCCAGCAGGCATCAACTCCCCTTCCCTGAAGTGCTGGGCCTGGGCTCAGTGTTTGTCTGTCTGTCTGCCAGTACCCTGTCCAGCTGCTCCCATGCGGTGGTGGCCTTGCTCTACCCCTTCTCCTGGCAGCACACCTTCATTCCTGTCCTCCCGGCCTCCATGATCGACATCGTCTGCTGTCCCACCCCTTTCCTGGTTGGCCTGCTCTCCAGCTCCCTCCCCAAACTGAAGGAGCTGCCTGTGGAAGAGGTGGGCCATCTGGGGAGCCTGCTCGGGGAGGATGGGACAGAGGAACAGAAGCACCCGGGAGGGAAGGACAGAGGGGAAAGGGTTGGGGGAGGCTGCTGGGATCTTCTTATTTGTGTTTCCAGCTTTTCTCCTTGTTCCCTGGGAGGCCTCTCCCTGGCTGGAGTTCTTCCTGTTATCTGACCCTGGGAATCCAGGATATCTGCGCAGGGCATTGCAGGGATTCACATCCTGAATCACTGCCCCTCATGACTCTTTTTCTCAGGCACTGATGGTGAACCTGGGGTCTGACCGATTCATCCGACAGGTAAGAGTGGGACATTGCATGGCCTGCCCCAGGGTGGGTGCTTGTTTGATCAGAGCACCTAGCACCGTTACGCACATACTCCACCTTCATAGCTGACTGCTGAGCTCTGGGTTCCATGTTCGCAGAGCAGACAGTTGAAAAGTGACTGGAGGATTATCCATGATGCAAAGAATGTGGAGGAATGTAAAGGCTTATGATGGTTGTCAACTTCAAAAAGTCTCTGTGAGTGGTAGAAATTCTCCTGGGCACATAAAGGAACATAATCTTAATGCCGTAGACTTTGGGAATGTAGTCTGTTACACGCACCACTGGCAGAGCTCTATCTCCTGGCTACCAAGCGTCAAGATGTGGACACCGAATCAGAATATAGAGACAGGCACGGCAGCCTAACCTTGTGCCTGAGACGTGTGATTTCCCTGGCCCCCCCCCCCCCC
>SJXQ01001556.1:469284-522768 GCA_006408695.1 Aepyceros melampus | reverse complement strand
TTCCTAGCTGGTGCCAAAGATGGAGGAACTGGGGAGACTTCATCGTGGTGCTGGGGTGGGAACCCCTGCTGGTCCTGGGCAGTGAATGCCAACTGCTCCACACTTTTTATCTTTGTGACCCTGGGCAAGTTTCTTAAACTCTCTCTATGCCTTAGTTTCTCTTCTTAAAATGAAGTTGATAGGGACTTTTCCTGGTGCTCCAGTGTTAAGACCTCACCTACCAAGGCAGGGGTTGCAGGTTTGATGCCTGGTGGTGGAGCTAAGATCTCACATGCCTTGTGGCCAAGAAGCCAAACATAAAATAGAAGCAATATTGTAACATGGCTTTCCAGGTGGTGCTTGTGGCAAAGAACACACCTGCCAATGCAGGAGACGTAAGAGATGCAGGTTCAGTCCCTGGGTCGGAAAGATCCCCTGGAGGACAGCACGGCAGTTCACTCCATATTCTTGCCTGGGGGATCCCATGGACAGAGTAGCCTGGTGGGCTGTAGTCCATAAGGTCACATAGAGTCGGACAAGACCGAAGTGAGGGCTTCCCTCATAGTCCAGTGGTTAAGAATCTGCCTGCTAATACAGGAGACACGGGTTTGATCTCTGGGTCGGGAAGATCCCACATGCTTTGAGGCAGCTATGCCTGTCCGCCACAACTATTGAGCCCTTGCTCTAGCGCCTGAGAGATGCAACGGTTGAGCCCATGCGCCACGACTACGGAAGCTCAAGTGCTCGAGAGCCTGTGCTCTGCACCAAGAGAAGCCACCACATGAAAAGCCCATGCACCACAACTAGAGAGTAGCCCCAACTCTCAATGAGACAGTGCCCTCTCGCAGCCCCAAAGACCAGCACAGCCAATGACTAAATAAATAAAAATTAAAAAATAAAAGCCTAAAGCGACTGAGCTCGCACACAATATTGTAACAAATTCAATAAATACTTTAAAAATGTTCCACATCAAAAAAAAAAATCTTTAGAAAAATGAGGTTGGTAAAATTATCGGGGTTATTGGGAAGATTAAATGAGATTATATTATATAATCAAGCTTATATATTCAAGCTTTTCAGACAGCACTGGCACAAAGTAAGTGCTCATTGTGTGGTTGCCTTCTTCCACAGATGGATGATGAGGACACGTTGTTACCTAGGAAGTTACAGGCAGCTCTGGAGCAGGCTCTGGAGAGGAAGAACGAACTGATCTCCCAGGACTCAGACAGCGACTCCGATGATGGTAAGTGAGGCCTGCCCCACGCAGTGGTTGCGGGGAGTAGTGCTCTGGTCTTTGATTTCCGTTTTCATTCATCCAGCAAGTATCTGCTAGCTTCCATGTTGAGAGCACAATTTCCAACCTCCTGGTTCATGAGCTGGTCCCAGACTCACTCTACTCTAGGCCTGGGCCTCATGGGGCCTGGACCCTGCTTCTGTGCACCAGACCCACCTGACGGATGAAACTCAGATATAGGACCTTGGTCTCCTTTAGCCTAGAATTCTCTAGCCCTACTCCTTTGCCGACAAAAGTCCATATAGTCCAAGCTCTGGTTCCTCCAGTAGTCATGTATGGATGTATGAGAGTTAGACCATAAAGAAGGCTGAGTGCTGAACAGTTGATGCTTTCAAACTGTTGTGTTGGAGAAGACTCTTGAGAGTCCCTTGGACAGCAAGGAGATCAAACCAGTCAATCCTAAGGGAAATCAACCCTGAATACTCATTGGAAAGACTGATGCTGACACTGAAGCTTCAATACTTTGGCCATCCAATGAGAAGAGCTGACTCATTGGAAAAGACCCTGATGCTGGAAAAGATTGAGGGCAGGAGGAGAAGGGGGTAACAGAGAATGAGATGGTTGGATGGTATCACCAAGTTGATGGACATAAGTTTGAGCAAACTCTGGGAGATAGCGAAAGACAGGGAAGCCTGGTGTGTTCCAGTTCATGGGGTTGCAAAGAGTCAGATGCAGCTTAGCAACTGGACAGCAACTCCCAGTGTGGTTCAGGGAGTTATGGCTTGATTGGGTCTGAGGGGAGAAGAATAGTATTTGATCAGAAGGAGTTCAGAGACAGATAATATCAGAGCTGCTTCTAGGGTGGCCCAGACGACAAAACTCCCCTCTTGCCTCTAATTCTTCTCTTCCTCAGGAAATTTGGGAAGAAAAATCCAAAGACAGCTGGCAACCACAAAGACTCTTCTTGCTGATAGGATGCTAGTTATTCCTCTGTCTCAGGCCTTGCCTTGAACCACTGCAGGAGGTGGAGGGAACTTCCTCTTCCTGTGAAGCCAGGGAAACCACCAGAGGGCAAGTGGTGTGGGGGGAAGTGGGGCTCTGGTCTCTGTTTTCCATTCTCACTCGTTCAGCAAGTATCTGCCAGCTTGCATGTTCAGAGCACAGTTTCCAACCTCCTGGCTCATGAGCTAGTTACAAGCCTGGGAGCACAAGAGCTAAAGTTCCAAGAACAGATAAGTGGTTCTGGCTGCAGTTTAGTTGAGGAGATGGAGACAGATCCCCAGGAGGCTGCGGTTGCAGGCTCTGGACCTGAACCTCAAAGGTTTTCTTTTTTTTTCCAGAATGTAATACCCTCAATGGGCTGGTGTCGGAGGTGTTTATCCGGTTCTTTGTGGAGACTGTTGGGCATTACTCCCTCTTCCTGACCCAGAGCGAGAAGGGGGAGAGGGCCTTTCAGCGGGAGGCCTTCCGCAAGTCTGTAGCCTCCAAAAGCATCCGCCGTTTTCTTGAAGTTTTTATGGAGTCTCAGATGTTTGCTGGTTTCATCCAAGACAGGGAGCTGAGAAAGTGCCGGGCAAAGGGTAAGGCCAGAAGGGCCTGGGGTGGGGGGTTCTGAGGGGTATCAGGTCTCCTCCTCTGGCTTTTCTGCTACCAGCAGGCTGAGTAGCCAGGCACAGTGAGCCTCCATCAGTATCAGCCAGGGCAGGCCTCCTAATATCCCTTTTCTTCTAAGAGGGACTGCCAAGGGCACTTTCTCCTCTGCCCCAGAAAGTACCTTCACTAGGCTGGGCACAGGCTGGAGCCCTGTGGCAAAAGAGCGGGGCTTATCTCCACTTTGCCCCTCTTCACAGGTCCTTATTTAGAGAAAAAGGCCAGATTGTGCCATTTAGGGAGTCCTGAGAATCCAGGGTTGAAGAGAACTGAGCCAGCTCTCTGTCTTAAGTTGGTGGCAGTCTGCACTCAAAGCACAAAGGTTACCTCTGTTATTTCATCAGCTCCGCTCACTCTAGAGCTTTTTCTTCTCATCAGGACCTTTCTAACCTCAGGATTGTTGCGTCTTCTGTCCACCAGTACTGTCCCTTTAGTGTAACCTTTTGAAACAACATGATAGAGTGTCTAAAAGGAGCTGGAGAAGATGCCCACTTGGGGGCAGCTCTGATACCACGTTGCATCCTCACCATAATGCAGCTCAGGCCATCAGCAGTGAACACCAGTGAGGTGTCATTAATGATAGTTTTGATGAGCCGGTCTGGATTCTGACAGGATGCTCCTGTAAATTACAATTCTAGGTCTTTGGTCCCCCCTTTCTGGGATCTGTTCCCTTTGGTCCTCTCAAAAGGAGCCTTCCCTTCCCTTCCTCCAAGGACTGTTCTCTTCCCTGTTCCTCCTCTTCCATAGGCCTCTTTGAGCAGCGAGTGGAGCAGTATTTAGAGGAACTCCCAGACACTGAGCAGAGTGGAATGAACAAGTTTCTCCGTGGTTTGGGTAAGCAGCCTTGTCACTGATGAGACAAGTTCAGCAAGGAGGGGGTGGGGTGACTGAGGGTTCTGTACCCCGAACTACTCTAAATAAACCAGCGACAATGGGAATTTATATTAGGGCTGTAGACAACAGGAAATCTGACAGATCTTCACCTCAATCGGGTCTTTTGGGGTGCACTCCTTCCTGAGTGAACATGAGGATCGTTAGAACCAGTGAGTTTTCCTCATGGCTATAAAGGGAGGGTCTACAAAGAAGTAGCAGAGTGTCCTTCTCTGAAAAAGCTCCCCTCCCTTCAAACAGCTCAGTCAACTGAACCATAGAATCATAGCTTGTCTCACTTTAAAGGAAAATTGAGACCAAAGAAGTTAAATGGCTTGCCCAAGGCCATTCATGATTAATACCAGAGCCTGATTAGAGCTCTAGAGTGTTTCACTATCATGGTCTAGCTGCAATCCAGTCTCTCTAATCCTCTCTCATTGAGAGTTAGGACTATTGGAAGCGATGATACTGAAACATTCTGACTCTCACCCTCTCTGGCCCACAGGCAACAAAATGAAGTTCCTCCACAAGAAGAATTAAGCCTTTTCCCCAGACAGAGTCCAGTGCCTTGCAGAGCCTGGGGAGGGGGCCCGGCCTTGGACCCTTTGGGCTGCTGTGGCTGCTCTGCCTCCATAGACCCCACCCTCCAAGCCAGCCCACCTCTGCCTTCACGACATCCCAGGATACTGTTTGTAAATAATCTGCTGTAAGCTTTCTTATGTTTTTGTAACAAGCAAAGAGAATCTGGTAAATATTTGTATATTCCCAAGGGGCCGGGTGCTTTCCTGCCCTGCCCGACATGGATGAAGTTTTGCTGGGTGCTGGTGACTGGCCAATTATGTGCAGCTGACTGTCTCAGCCGAACCACTGATCTTCCCCTGGAGGCTCCTGGCCTGCCTGCCTGCCTGCCTGCGGCCCCTGCTGCCAGTCTCGGGCCCTGGAGAGCACATGCTGTCTTGTCATGTATGAGACTTTTTTTTTTAATCTTAGAGTTTCTATTTTTTTCTAGTAGTCTCCCTCCCCTAACCGTCTGTTTTGAAAGGCAAAGGCCAACCAATCCCCATTTGCAGCATGGTACCAGGCTCTCGGGCCTGGACTTCTCTTCTTTCTCCCACCTTTGTGATGGTCAGTGAGTCATGGGAAGCCCACCCTCCAGCTCTGCTAGTGTCCTCCAGGCCCAGCTCCCAGTCAGTGGTGGCCATGATGCGGTACAGGGCATCCCTCCTTCCCACCATCTACGGGTGTTCTCAATAAACAGTGTATAGTTGTTTGGGCCCAGAGCCCCATGTGTTTCTTGGCTTCATTATCGAGACTTCTCTCTCCAGGGGAACAGGCTGAGGCAGGAGGAAACACCTTCATGCAGGGAACTGAGTACTTCATTCAGAGTTTAGCTTTCGTGTGGGTCACTGACCTCCCCTGAAATTGCGTTCTCTGGCCTGAGCTGTGCGGCTGGTCTTGTGTGCGCTCAGTCACTCAGTTGTGTCTGACTCTGTGGCCTCATGGACTGTGGTCCTCCAGGCTCCTCTGTTCATGGAATTTTCCACTTACTAGAGTGGGTTGCCATTTCCTCCTCCAGGGGATCTTCCTGACCCAGGGGTCAAACTCATCTCTTGCATCACCTGCACTGGTAGACCACTAGTGACTTCACCACTAGCGCCACCTGGGAAGCCCCATATGACTGGTCTTCAGTTCAGTTCAGTCACTCAGCTGTGTTCAACTCTTTGAAACCCCATGGACTTCAGCACACCAGGCTTCCCTGTCCTTCACCAACTCCCGGAGCTTACTCAAACTCATGTCCATCGAGTCGGTGATGACTGGTCTAGAAGATGCCTAATTATTGTTCTAGCTTAGCTTCCCTCTCCAATAGCCAAGTGTTCAGATTCTGTGTGTTTCCACTGATGGAAAGAATGCTTATTGCCTCTTGGCTCCTCTATTAGGTTAATCTTATCATTTTCCTATTCAGTATGAAGCCCTTATGACATCACTGGGTACCCTAACATTGGTAGAGTCAAGCCCAGCTAAAGACAACCCAGGGCTTGCTTATAGCTTGGGCCCATTGTTTATGGCTCTTCCATGTTACATTGTGAAGTTTTTTTCCACTGGAATTCTTAAAGCTGTGCATGTGGAAAGTTTTGCTGTATTCTTTGGGAAAGCAAGGAGGGAAGTAAGGTGGGGAATATGGGTGGCTTAGGCTTTCTATCCACCCAAGGCCTTCACAGAGACAAGACCTTGAAAATTTCCAGGATGGGGCAATAAGCTGGAATTGTCTTCATTGGTATTGGCTTCAGGTCTGGCAGGATTTGAACCATAGTTTTCCTGTCCTTCCACTCTATCCTACTTGTTAAAACAGGAGACCATGCCTTCTGCAGTCCCCTTTCCTCCTTCTCCCCATCTCCAGTGGCTCCTGCACAGGTCCCAGTCTGTGTGTGGTTTGGGGTGCTGTCTGCCTTATAAAGCAGAGGTTTTGTCTTTTAGGAAGACAGATTGGTCTCTGAAAAAGCCTCTTACATAGTTGGCTTTGGCATCTTCCAAGAATAGGAGGGCACACTCACTGAGGCCTCATGAGGCTGGTTTACAGGTGATGTAAAAAGAGAAGATAGCAGCTACAACCAGAAAGTCCAGAGTAGAGTGTTGTTACCTCCAGAACTTGTCACTTTTAACTTGGTTTCATGAATCACAGAAGTGGAGTCCTTACTAAAATAATAGTTTCCGAAGGTCCTATTTCTTCCTCCTTTCCTCTCCCTCCCTTTTTTAATATGTCTCCAAAGAATCCTCAGATACGTGATCAGATCACAAGGTTCAGTTCAGTTCAGTCACTCAGTCATGTCCGACTCTTTGCGACCCATGAATTGCAGCACGCCAGATCTCCCTGTCCATCACCAACTCCCGGAGTTCACCCAAACTCACGTCCATCGAGTCGGTGAGGCCATCCAGCCATCTCATCCTCTGTCATCCCCTTCTCCTCCTGCCCCCAATCCCTCCCAGCATCAGAGTCTTTTCCAGTGAGTCAACTCTTCGCATGAGGTGGCCAAAGTACTGGAGTTTCAGCTTTAGCATCAGTCCTTCCAAAGAACACCCAGGACTGATCTCCTTTAGAATGGACTGGTTGGATCTCCTTGCAGTCCAAGGGACTCTCAAGAGTCTTCTCCAACACCACAGTTCAAAAGCATCTTCTTCGGCACTCAGCTTTCTTCACAGTCCAACTCTCAGATCCATACATGACCAC
This sequence comes from Aepyceros melampus, assembly GCA_006408695.1. Lineage (NCBI taxonomy): Eukaryota > Metazoa > Chordata > Mammalia > Artiodactyla > Bovidae > Aepyceros > Aepyceros melampus. The sequence goes on along the minus strand of SJXQ01001556.1, from coordinate 515,810 downwards.
TGGAAAAACCATAGCCTTGACTAGACGGACCTTTGTTGGCAAAGTCATGTCTCTGCTTTTGAATATGCTATCTAGGTTGGTCATAATTTTGCTTCCAAGGAGTAAGCGTCTTTTAATTTCATGGCTGCAATCACCATCTGCAGTGATTTTGGAGCCCCCCAAAATAAAGTCTGATACTGTTTCCGCTGTTTCCCCAAAGATACATAGGTATAAATTACTATTTCTTAAAACCTGTACCTTTTATGTAGCTTTAAAACACAGTGTTACTTTAACCTTTGGGGTTCCCTCCCTCCCCCACCTCCTCCTATGGCCACAGCTCTCATCCCAATCTGGGAAACTGATACTGGCACACAAGGGCTTGGAATGGGATGCAAGGGTCTATACAGTGACTGCTATGGGCAAGGCACAGAGGTCTCATTTGAAAGGTAGAGGAGGGTGTGTCTGGGGGGCCTGGTCTGGGGGTGACAAAAAGTGTTCTGGGTTTCTTTCCAAGTTCTGTTTTCACATGATCTCTGGACCTCTAAACTGATGGTTATCAATCCTAGCAGATCAATACTCCTTTTCTATAGCAAATACTGTAACTGCCCCCCCATTACTATCCTGAAATGAAATCCACAGATAATATAACCTACCTAAACTATTAACTGTGATACAGTCTTAACTGTAATATAAAAGGGGAGAAATGAAAGTTATTTTGTCGTAAAATAACATGTATTTACATATGTAAATGCTTGGGCACAACCATATTAGAAGGTATAATGAAGTCAGATACTTACACCTGTACATAGAATTGCTGTGAATGCAACAGCTACCCATGCAGAAAGTGTTGAATTGGCAACTCAGATACTAGTAAGTAGGTGTTAACTACTGGTAAGAGTTTTCTGAAATGAAGTTTTAGGCAATATTCTGAACCAAACTCACTATGAGTTTCCCGGATTTAAACAATAGTTGGAATCCCAAAACACTGCTAAGCATATGAAAACTACAAAAAGCAAAAACAAACATCTTTTTGATTGTGTAAAATGAAATTAGGTGGGTTCTAAGCTAGATTTTGTGTCTTGAATCAACCTATACATTGCATACCAAGGGAACATTTCATGCAAAGATGGGCTCGATAAAGGACAGAAATGGTATGGACTTAACAGAAGCAGAAGATATTAAGAAGAGGTGGCAAGAAGTCACAGAAGAACTGTACAAAAAAGATCTTCACGACCCAGATAATCATGATGATATGATCACTCACCTAGAGCCAGACATCCTGGAATGTGAAGTCAAGTGGGCCTTAGAAAGCATCACTATGAACAAAGCTGGTGGAGGTGATGGAATTCCAGTTGAGCTGTTTCAAATCCTGGAAGATGATGCTGCAAAAGTGCTGCACTCAATATGCCAGCAAATTTGGAAAACTCAGCAGTGGCCATAGGACTGGAAAAGGTCAGTTTTCATTCCAGTCTCAAAGAAAGGCAATGCCAAAGAATGCTCAAACTACTGCACAATTGCACTCATCTCAAACACGCTAGTAAAGTAATGCTCAAAATTCTCCAAGCCAGGCTTCAGCTATACGTGAACCGTGAACTTCCAAATGTTCAAGCTGGTTTTAGAAAAGGCAGAGGAACCAAAGATTAAATTGCCAACATCCGCTGGATCATGGAAAAAGCAAGAGTTCCAGAAAAACATCTATTTCTGCTTTATTGACTATGCCAAAGCCTTTGACTGTGTGGATCACAAGAAACTGTGGAAAATTCTGAAAGAGATGGGAATACCAGACCACCTGACCTGCCTCTTGAGAAACCTGTATGCAGATCAGGAAGCAACAGTTAGAACTGGACATGGAACAACAGACTGGTTCCAAATAGGAAAAGGAGTACGTCAAGGCTGTATATTGTCACCCTGCTTATTTAACTTCTATGCAGAGTACATCATCAGAAACGCTGGGCTGGACGAAGCACCAGCTGGAATCAAGAATGCTGAGAGAAGAATGCTGAGTGAAGAGGAACTAAAAAGCCTCTTGATGAAAGTCAAAGAGGAGAATGAAAAAGCTGGCTTAAACCTCAACATTCAGAAAACGAAGATCATGGCATCTGGTCCCATCACTTCATGGGAAATAGATGGGGAAACAGTGGAAACAGTGTCAGACTTTATTTTGGGTGGCTCCAAAATCACTGCAGATGGTGACTGCAGCCATGAAATTAAAAGATGCTTACTCCTTGGAAGGAAAGTTATGACCAACCTAGATAGCATATTCAAAAGCAGAGACATGACTTTGCCAACAAAGCTCCATCTAGTCAAGGGTATGGTTTTTCCAGTGGTCATGTATGGATGTGAGAGTTGGACTGTGAAGAAAGCTGAGTGCTGAAGAATTGATGCTTTTGAACTGTGGTGTTGAAGACTTGAGAGTCCCTTGGACTGCAAGGAGATCCAACCAGTCCGTTCTAAAGGAGATCGGTCCTGTGTGTTCTTTGGAAGGAATGATGCTAAAGCTGAAATTCCAGTACTTTGGCCACCTCATGTGAAGAGTTGACTCACTGGAAAAGACTGATGCTGGGAGGGATAGAGGGCAAGAGGAGAATGGGACGACAGAGGATGAGATGGCTGGATGACCTCACCGACTCGATGGACATGAGTTTGGGTGAACTCCAGGAGTTGGTGATGGACAGGGAGGCCTGGCATGCTGCAATTCTGGAGTCGCAAAGAGTCAGACAGGACTGAGCCACTGAACTGAATTGGACCTATAGATTGTATGACATCAAGCATCTCTGATTGCTTCCTTTCCATGATGGTTACCACAAATGCTCCCATACATTTACAAAATGCCCTTGTAGAGGATGGTATCAGCACTACTGAAAACAAGTGTCCTTAGTGCCTTTCTGGGAGATTGCTCAGGGGCAGGGCAATGCTGCCTCCTCTACCAGAAGTCGAACTGTCAGCCCACCTCCATTCTGTAGTTAAGAAAGGCCCCTGGATTTTCTCCTGTAGTCAGGTTACTTTGAGAGCAGGGCAGGTTGTGCTATTACATCTTTCTAAATGCTCTTTTCAGTAAGTTACCATACATGCTTTGGTGAACGTGTTGAAATGAGAAGGCTGGGCTTCTTTTTAAAGGCAGTGTTTTGGAATGCCCTTTTTACACTGGTTTGTGGAATTAAAACGCCAAGAAAACTAATTATATCACAACTCGTTTAAATTTTGTTAAAAATAACATCCTTTATTTTGTAAATAGCCTTGTAATTCACCTTGTACCCCAAATGACTGATTTATAAAGATAGGTAAATAGTGTATTTTTTAAAGCCAGCTTTAAGTGGAAATCAAACAAACTGGGCTGCAAAACAGAACCGGAAATGAAACATACACTTTCACCTCCCACAACTCATTAGGCAATCTCTATGTTCTTGGAGAACTTTTCTATGCGCATACAACCAATTCTTTTTTTAGCCGAAAGTACCTCGAATACTCATCTTTTAATGGCGCACAGAAAGGCCACAGGTCCCGTTCCGCACGGCCAAAGCGGAAACGCAGTGCAGCGCGAGTGGTGAACTCAGCTTTGACCCCAGGCTACACGTCATGCTGGGTCGAATTAAACCTCCCGCCTAGCTCGATTGCCACAGGCCGGCCCCGCCCACTGCCGGAAATGGTGGAGCCGACTCTGGATGTACTTCCGGCCACGGTGTGGGAGGTCAAAGTGACGCTGAAACCAGAGCCTCCCACGTGCGGAAGCGGCTCAGATCTCCGCGGCTAGAGCGCCAAGTTCTGCCTGGTTCCAGTTCCCAGAACCGCGGTATTCCCCCCGCCCGTGGTGCACGCCTTTGGTTGGTTTTCATCCCACGAGCTGGCTGCTACTGGGCTAGTAGCAATGTTTACTTGAATTGAGAATTTAAATCCTAAGGTTTTGACGAGGACTTTTATAAATTATGGTATATTTAGCTGTTAATGTAACATTTCCCACAGTTATTTTAAAGGGCAAAAGGTTGAGGAACACCGTATCTGATTAAAAAGCTCTGCTCCCAGTGTATTGGAACTTCATCAACGTGCACCTTGTGGCCACTGGAGGTAGTGGCAGTATGGGCCTGCGCCTATGGGACAGGCTAATGCAAGTTTGGCAGGCTCGTCCAGGAACTTTTTCTATGCATTGGCTATATTTTGTATCTGTTTTGGCACCTTTCACTTTGAAATCAAAACATACGGTTTGCCTTTGGTGCTATACAACAAGCTAAGTGGCTGTTCTAGGTGTGAGAGTGCTCAGTCGTGTCGGAATCTGCGACCCCATGGACTTCAGCATGCTAGGCTTCCTTGGAGTTGGACACATCACCAACTCCTGGAGCCTACTCAAGACTTATATCCATCGAGTTGGTGATGCCATCCAATCATCTCATCCTCTGTCATCCCCTTCTGTCTTCAGTCTTTCCCAGCATCAGGGTCTGTTCCAATGAGTCGGTTCTTCGCATGAGGTGGCCAAAGTACTGGAGTTTCAGCTTCAGCATCAGTCCTTCCAATGAATTTTCAGGACTGATTTCCTTTAGGATTGACTGGTTGGATCTCCTCGCAGAGAGCACTAGGTCGCTCTTCATTGTCTTGGGGCGTGTTTGTTTTTTTCACCAGTCACGCTACTTACTTCCTTTGGCAGTATTACTAGTAACCAGAGGACCTGCTTGGTTACTATTAACTATAGACAATGGTGAGCAAGATGTGCAGAGCAGCTCACACTCATCTGTATTCTCCAGGCCTGGAGAGGGATGACATGGTATTTGAGGAACCCTCCCTATTTAGAATGGCTGTACTACTGACTCATATTTAGCATACCCAACAGGAGCACCTCCATACAGGACTGGGATGAGCATGATCCCATCTAGTTTTAGGACAGTTAAGCTCCAAGATGCTAGCAAAGAAACTGGAAAAGAAGCTAGCCATAGACTACTGACAAATCTGTCCTCCCCAAACCATATTTTGCTGCCAGCCCCACCCCTATCAGTCACAAGTCTTATCTCCTTATGTCTTCTGAATCCCACTTGTCTTCCATCCTCATGGTCCTGCCTCCTACCTTCCACTGTACCCCTCAACTAAGTCACAGCCTGGCCAGAGTACCTGTTCGCTCCAGGCTCATCTCCCACACAGCACCTCCCACCTTGCCTAACCTTCCCAAATTGAGTTTCCTAAAGGCACATTTGCTCTTCTTTGTGTTTAGATCACTTTCCCACTGACTGAATCACACCAAGGTTAACTGACTTGTCACTTGGTTGACAGTAATAGTTCACTTATATGTTCCATACCAAGAGCTGAGCACATAAGTTTAGTAAATGCTTTCCATTTTACTTAATCCACACAGTACTCCAAGGCAGGTCCATGTGTGCTCAGTACCCTTTAAGAAGTCACACAGCTATCAGGTTTAGATCCAAATTTCAAATCTGGCCTGAATCTTAAGACACTGTTATTTATACTTTTCTATACCTTCAGTGTCTAGCAGAAATCAGTTTCCATATTTTACGGCCTCCAAGACATTAAAACCCACTTTTACCCTTCCCCATCAGTACCAATATGTTATGTCAATTAAGTTACCAGCTTGTCCAACCAAGCGCCTTCCTGACCATTAACTCTCCATTATATAAATCAATCACATTTCCCCCACTGTGCTGCTTTACACTTGACCATCCCCAATATCCTGTTCAAGGCTGTCATGACAAACTAGTCCCACAGAAAGTCATGGTTCCGAGCCCATTTATGACCCCACAAAGTAATACAGGAACAACCCTGTACCAACTAAACCAGTAAGTACAGTTTTAGTAAGCTTAAGTGCCATCCTAACTATTCTTTTGGTCACGTTTCTACCCCACAAGTTTTATGATGGGTCAAAAACACCTTCAAAATCTTGGGAAACAAACTATAGCAATTATAACGTACTATTAATATTAAGAGGGTCCTGTCGGCACACAAGCATTTGTCAGGAGATACAAACTCTAGAAAACCTGATTCTGGTTTCTGGTCTTAAAGTATTAGTTGCTCAGGCACGTCTGACTCTTTATGACCCTATGGGTGTAGCCTGCCAGGCTCCTCTGTTAGTGGGATTCTCCAGACAAGATACTGGAGTGAGGTGCCATTTCCTCCTACAGGGGATCTTCCCAACCCAGGGATCAAACTTGGTCTCCTGTATTGCAGTCAGATTGTCTGAGCCACCAGGGAAGCCCTTTTTAGAGAAATAAGCACCCCCCTTATTTCTCTACAAGATATACTTCAAACTAGAAGGAAAATTGTTAGCATTTCACAATGTATCTCTTTAAGCTTTAAGATTCCTATGCACAAGGATCTTTGAGTTCTGACAACTGATTTCTAGAATCCAAACCATGGATGGGGTTCCCAGGTGGTGCAGTGGTAAAGAATCCACCTGCCAATGCAAGAGACATGAGTAACTTCCCTGTGTTGTAAAGATCTCCTGGAGTAGGAACTGGCAACCCACTCCAGCATTCTTGCCTGGAAAATTCTATGGACAGAGGAGGGCCACAGTCCATGGGATTGCTAAATGTGGGATATGACTGAGCACACACACAAACCACTCTATTTGTAAAAGCCCTGGCATGTTGCCCCATTCCCACAGTTTGGTTTGAGATAAATAAGTCAGGTGTAGAAAGTAAGTTCCCAAGAGCCACTCCCATCACTGTCCCATGTTTCCAATGTGACCCAGAGATCTTGTATGTAAAGAACGTTCCACATCAAAACTGAGTTTCTGCTCCCTGAGCTCCATGAACAGTTAAGGGCACATTCTCCCACTCACTGTAAATTCAGACATACAATTCTAGGAGACCTTTCAACAATCAGATTAAATTTCCTTATCAACAGGTATCCTCATTGAGTGAGAAGCCTCAAATTGTGTAACCAGCCAAGGCCTGTAAGTGCTGGTGTTACCTCTTTGTACTTTGAGGGGAGTTGACAGAGGAATCCAGGTCCTAATACCCATACTCTAGAATCTATTAGGTGGGTTTCTGTACAGGTAGGGAGGTAGAAATGCCAAAGAACCTACACTCAAACCGGAAGAGAAAAGCACTTAACATTTAATGAATTTCCCAGCATGGGGCTTCAAGCCACCAGGACACAAGCCCCACCTACACCCTTAATCTTCTCCTCAGCTCTTCTGCTGAAGAATTTGGCCTTCACGATGACCGGCTGCTTTGGGAGCTTTCCTTTCCCCAGAACTTTGTAGTAACCCTAGAAGAACAGAGAAAAGGCTTTATAATGCACCATGGCAGTCACCGAGAGTATAAAGAAAGATTCCTGTCAATCTACTCCATCTAGGAGCCAGGGAAGGCATGTTTCTGATCTGGGCACTCACAGAGGCACCGATTGCCCTCGCCAGTGAATCAAGACCAGCAGGTTCTATCCGAGTACTCTAGCACACCAGGACAAAAGCTGTCGGGATGTGCCTCTAGTCTCGGGCAGAGCTCAAACCCCCCTTTCCTATTCAATTACCACTTGATAAGCAAAAAAGGAAAAAAGTCACATTTCCAATTTCCAATAATGTTCCAAGAAGCCAAGGTCATCAGAACTGCTCAAAAAACAGGCTGAGAAAGGGAATTTTAACTTTACTGAAAGTCTGTCTGCTCAGGGTTCTGACTACTTCAATATCCATGGAGGGTAAGGAACACAAGGACCAGACTCCTAATAATATAAAAAAATACATTTTTGGGGTGCAGGGAGGGATCTCTTCAGATAATGTTTGGCCTTAAATATCGACTGAACATATTGGGACTGTATTTTATTAGAACATAAAGGGTGAAGAGCTGTGCCTCATTGTAGTCTTGTGTAAAACAACCAGAGCCAGCTAAAGTAAATTACTACTTAAGTTCGGATGGGAAACCAGGGTATTGACAGTAGGAATAAGATATCTGATCAGATAAAAATTCAAGTGAAAAATGAAGTAAATGAATGAGAGTAAAGTATCACTCTTCAAAGGTTTTACATGATCACAACTGAACGAGAGTTCAGTTCTGTTCAGTGACCCACCCATGGAAGTTCTACTGAATGAACTGTCTAGTAGGTAGCTGGGTGTATATTATCCAGAATTTTGAAAGGCACATAAAAGGCAAAAATAGTCACTTACTGATCGCACTACATCAATGATAGGAGCAGCTCCTGTCTTGTTCTTGGCAGCATTTACTCGTGTCTGCTCACTAACCAAGGTCCACAATTTATCAAGGTTGACAGTCGGGCAGAAACTCTGGTTCCTCTTTAAGTGGTAATGCCTCATACCAACTTTCCCAAAGTATCCTGGGTGACTGGGAAAACAAGGCAACCATTTTCATTACCTCACTCCATCTGAGCTATGTTTTCCATCTTCACAGTCCATCTCCCTCCATTACAGTGTACACCGTTCACTTGTGCAGAACACCAACCTAGCAGGAACTCCACTTGTCGAGTAAAACAAATCTTAACTCTAGAATTCAGGTCATTTGATAGCTACACCCTCCTATCACACCAGACTCCTAAACAAGTAGTTTTAATACCACCCCACTAAGTTGTGGGCATAAACACATCTAAACGTTGTGTAAGTCAATCTGATGCATGTCACTAACCCGGTGACTGACTATGCCATAAGGGCCACAGCCAGTGAATAAGGTCAGCAGTTACTCTTCGAGGACTCTAGCACACTAAGGCAACAGTGGATACCCAAGCGTGACTCTAGCCTCGACAAGTGATGACAAGTTCAGTTCACATCAAACATAAACTAGAGAAAAACCAGCAGTAGACAAGGTTCGTGAGTAGTGAGACTTGCTTCCCGCTGAAGACGTTAACTACCCTCTACCCCTAAATCCCAAGCTAGTAGTGTCAGTTAAAGGACAGTGCGAAAACCACTCACTATTTGTCGAAGTTGATCCTGTGATGATGCATGCCTCCAGCATTACCTCGGCCTCCCGGGTGTTTCCGGTGTTTGCCTGCAGGAATACACAGCTACATGGCTAAAATAGCCTTCTCCAACCCGTCAATATTATTGTAGCAAAAGCATTTCCCCATACTTCTGGGCCTTTGTTTAATATCTCTTTCAGCAACGTTGCTCCTTCAAGACTCTTGGGATAAATATCACTTTGCAGTGTTCCACATAACACTAACATTCCTTCAACCAATTCAATACCGGGTCTCGTTCCGTTTCCAACCCCCAACTCATATGAAAGCCAATAGCTAATGATCCAGTTCAATCCAACTCGACCGCATGAGCTCTGACAAACCCACTTCACTTGGCTACCTACTAACTGACAAGCAAGCAGCCGGCAGGGACAGTCCAAGGCCGACCAGAATGGGGAAACAGCACTTACCGATGCGGCCGTGGCCGTGGCTCACGTGGCCCCTAAGTTTCCGGGTCTTCCTTAGTCTGGATGGCTGTATGGGAAAAGGTACTTAGTGAGAAGGCAGAAGAGAACCGGGGCAGGGGGCGAAAGCTTGCCAGTCTGTGAGGGACCCGCAAGCCTAGGGGTTTGCTCTGTGGCGCCGTCAGCAAAACTGAGGTTACAGCCACGCCTGAAGCCGTGCGGCCTCATCAGGAAGAGACCGGGCGCCCCGGCCCGCATGTCTCGAGAATCCAAGCTCCTGGATGAACACGCGGCCCTAGTTTCCCCGCCCTGCTCCGGGCCCATGCCGGCCACTCCGCCCCGCGGCTGGCCTTGCGCAGCCTTAGAAGACCAGGGCAAGCTCGGGAGTAGGTGGCTGGAGTGCTTGGTGAGTAAAGCTCGCGGGTTGAGACTACGAATACGCGGATCATCCTCACGAACCACCTACCATGTCGGCGGACTAGATGAAAGAGGAAGGCCTCCGCGAAGTCTCGCGATCTATCGAGCACGGGGGCGGAGTTATCGCCTCACTCCTGTCTGGGAGGCAGGGTCGCGGGCGGGGCCTCTTTGGCGTCGCGGGTCTCGCGCGACTCCGGGTCTCGCGTTTTCCTTTTCCTGTGGCCCCCCCCTGTTAGTTACAGAGCTGTTCCGGAGACTGCAGTGGGTGGGGTATCGTTTCTGTGGTGTCCCGCGGGCGCTTGTGCTCAGAGGCTGATATCTGTCTCGGAAGGCGGGGTTTGGCGCCCTAAGGTGCTTTCGGTTGCGGCTCTGTTGGGCCGGGCTTTTTTCTCAGCGCCAAGGCCCCGGAATCCGCCGGGGCCACCGTGTTTCTCAGCTCCTCACCAATCACCCCATACCTGAGCCACCCCGCGCTTCTTGCTGTGTTCGTGGAGGTCGTCTTGGCCCGGGCGGTAGCGGTTGCTTGCTGCATTAAGGGACTGTTTGACCCTCAGTGTGCCCACCCGGTCTCTCTGCTCCCTTTCAAGTCTTCGTAGATGTCTCTACCACCCTGTGGGACTTGCTCGGTCCACACTCCTGAGTGGGCTCAAGGTCTTCGTTTCTCCTTTGCCCTTGTGCCATTGTCCTGGCCATTTCCGTTTAAACAAGCTCCTTTTAGGGACCTCTACACCAGGTTGCTTTAGGGTCCTTTGTTCTCCAGACTGTAAATCTACCTGTCCATTTTAATTTTCACTGGAATCTGCTTAGCATGCGCATGAGCTCGTCTTCTGGACCGGAGAACCACTCCTTGATCTGGACTCTCTGCAAGAGTCTCCTGTTGTAGAACTTCTCTGACTCATTCAGTTATAGTTGCTTACTTCTCCCCACTGTGCTACCTTAAAATCTACCACACAATTCTTCTACTTGTTGATCCATGTTTATCTTTCCTACCATACCAAATTCCTTAAAGGCTGGAGGATTGTTTTCTTTTACCCATGCACTCCTAGCTCCCTGCATGAAGTACATGTTCAACAAATGATCCTTAAGTGAATGAATGCACCTGTCCTCACCTCCCTTTGTAGACTAAAGTGGAAGAGGCGTCTTTCCCGTTTTAAGCTTAACCAGTGTTCAGGATCACCTTCCTCAGTTAACTCATGTGTGCGAATTTTCTGTGCCTTGTTCCCTTCAGCTAAAATATCCTAAATTTAGCTAAAGTATCCTAAATTCTCCCTGTTTCTGTTTATTACCTCTCCTCTTTTCCTTTTCAGCCAGGCTCCCCAAAAGAATAGTCAACAAATCCTGTTAATGCTAGCTTCCCATTCATTGTTCAATCCACTGCAATGTGGCTCTCAGCCCCATTATTTCAATGAAATTGCTCTTACCAATGTCATCAATTAACCAGACACCAAACTGAATGGCCCCTTCCTCATACCACTTGTTTTTTTCTGTTTTACTTTACTTTACCCATTTGACTTCTTTTTCTAGCTCATTTCTTGCCTTCCTCCGTCTTCCCTTCAGGTTCTTCTAACTTTGTCTGCCATTTAAATATTGGTGTTCTTCAGCCTTCTGCCTGTCCCCCTCTTAACTTTTCATAGTACATAGTCATGGGTGAATTCATGTTGAGTGGCTTCAATTCACATCTCTGTTGCTGAGCTCCACAATCATTCACTTATGGTTAATTTCTGGTTAGTGTCAGCCATTCTAAGATAACCTAGATAGACAAATCCAAAGACTTGACTCTTTTCCAGCTCACTGGTGCCTTTCTTAGTCTATATCTTGGTGCGCAGCCTTGGCAACCTATATAGTGATGTCAGGGAGACTTGAAAATTGTCCCCAAACATTCTTTTCCTCTAATACATTGTCATCATGTCATTTTTTTCTATACCTATCCTCCTTTTTTAGCCTTTGTGCGAAAAAGCACAGCTTTCATTAACACCCTTATCATATCTCTTATCTGGAGTTCAGCACCCTCTTGTGATCACCCTGTCTGCATTCTAAACCTCCTCCAATCCCTCCCTCCTTCACACCTCTGTCAGGTTAACCTTTCCAAAATGACTTTCATCCTTTCACTTCATAAAAAAGTTTGGAACAGAACTCCCTATTAGCTACAGAATACAGCCCACTTGCTTTTCCAAACTACCTGAGCTTTTTCCCTACACAAGCTTTCTGCTGCAGCCAAACTTAGTGCATCCCTTCTGCCTTTTTTCCTTTGCTAGTGCCATTTCTCATGCCTGGAGTACTTATCTTTTCCCTAACCAGATGCCCTGAAGTTTCTTCATCCTTGGAGTCCTACCTTACATTCTGCTTCTTCAAAAACATTCCAGTCCACAGTAAGAATAGCCAAATACACCTTGCAGTTTACAAAATATGTCTGCCTGAGTGGGCAACTCTATTAGCCCCATTGTATGAATGAGAGAGTTGAGACACGGAAGGTTGACTGATTTGCCATAGGCTAGAGAGCAGCTGCTATTTGGAGCCTAGACCTAGCCTTAGGTTTTTTTCTTCAGATCTCGCTTTTACCTCAGTAATCACTCCCTCTGACCTCACCGCATTCTAGTCTTCATCACTCCTTCAATCCTTATTCACACACTGTACCAGCAGAAAGACCCTTGAGAGTTGGGGGCAATGCGTAAGAGACATCATCCTCTATTTGACATCAAAAGTGGCCTGTAAGTGCACAAGGAATGAGCTGAGCTACCTGGAAATGACCCTTGGTAAGATGGTCTGTGAATGGAGGTAAGCTGGGCAGAGTTTGAGGAATGAAAGGTTACCTTCAAGTGTCTAGTAAATAGGAACTGGAGCAAGGACCAAGATAGCCCAGGGCGTGGAGGTAGAGTGGTTATGGGACACTGCTTCTGGATAGTTGTGTCAGGTTTCTTGGTTACAAACGGGCTACATCTTATCCCTCAGGCCATCCATCTGAATGGAAGGCCTTCCTGAGCGGTCCAGCACTGTAGTCGGGTCCTGTGTTCACCTGACATTCTTCTTGTTGGTAATTTGATCTCCAGGGTAGGGAGAGTGCCCTGGACAGTTGTCTGCTTTTGGTTTTCTAGCCAGCTCCCTCTTCTTCCCAAGGTAATCATGTAACTTTAACATAAGGCTCCTGTGGGGTTTGTCAGCGTGGGTCATTTTCCCTGGGTCATCCAGCTCTGAGAGAGCTACAAAGCTAAATTCTGTATATGCAGAGTTAAGTAGAAGCTAGACAGGTACTGGGTGACCTCATGTCACCAGGCACAGGGGGCATGATCGTGGACATGACCCCTGAGAGGCCTCTTTCTCTGTGACATCTCTTCTGAAGTAGAGCATGGCCTGTGACATCTCAGACATGTGGACTCTCCTCAGAGATTCAGGGCCTCAGAAAATGCCTGCGAAATGAGCAGAAGGGAGACAATGCTGGCAGCAGCCTGGTGAGGCAGGTGTTTGCAGTGCTGACCTTTTTACTCCCTCAGCCCTCTCTCCAGGTGGCCTTGTGAACACACTGCCACCCTGAAGAAGGCCCTGGTGGTCCCTTTCTCTTCTTTCCTCTCTGGGTTCCTGATTTCATCAGCGATCCTTCAGACAGCAACAACAGCCTGGGTGCATCCAGCCTTGCTTTCTTGCTCTCCATCTTTAGAGTTTGGAAATATTATGTTGCTCTCCTTTTTCAAGTGGGTCTTCACTGGTGGCTCAGATGATAAAGAGTCTGCCTGCAGTGCAGGAGCCCCAGGTTCGATTCCTGAGTTGGGAAGATCCCCTGGAGAAGGAAATGGCAATCCACTCCAATATCCTTGCCTGGAAAACTCCACGGGCGGAGGAGCCTGGCAGACTACAGTTCATGGGGTTGTGAAGAGTCGGACACAACTGAGCGACTCCACTTTCTTTTCTTTCTCCTTTTTCAAGTAGAGGATTGTTAATTTAAGATGGGACGAGTCAGGATGTCTTTTCTAAATGAGAATTTGAGAAAAACTCAGATCCACATTTACTTAAGAAAGAATTTTAAAACGTACATGTCATAGAAAAGACAATAAAACATGAAAGAAAAATTTAAAAAATATAAGTACAAACATCTCAAATTATAATACCTTGTAATATTGTTTTCACGTCTGATTATTAGCTTTCAGTTGTTATCACATGGAGACATAGCTGTCTGCAAAGCTGATGATCATGGTACACAAATCTTTTTGTATTCTGTTTTTGGTTTAAACTATTACATTTTTTCTGTATCACTACCCAGTATTCATGATTATTATTTTTATCAGCTAGTAGTTTATCTTCAGCACATACTGTAATTTACTAAGCCATTTTCTCATGTGTTTTCTTTTTTTTTCCTTTCTTATTCTCATTGTGTTCTTTGCTATTGGAGAAAATGATGCAATGAACACTGGTGTATATGTGGCTTTTTTCTTCTTCTGTTGAATAGCTTGTCTAGGATAAATTCCCAGGAGTGAGATTACTGTATTATAGGGTATGAACATTTTTATGATTCATTTTATGTTGCTATATGTATGTATATTTTTTCCAAATGGATTGTACCGATTTATGCACCATCAGCATGTGTGGTTTCCAGTTTAAACTCCCACCAGGTTCAGAGTTTTTGCTTGTTTTATTTTGTTTTTGCTTTTATCAGTGGTTTTTGATACACCTACAATATGGCATTTAGGGGAAAATTCATAGGACCACACAAGGTTTTCTTCATTACAAAGTAGAAGTAAATATAATTCGAGGACTGAGTCCTTCCTTTCTGTGTTGGATAGATTTTTTAAAAAATCTCATTGTTCTATGTGGCAAATGCATTCCTAACAGCTTTGTTGGAAGCTAGGATGGAAAACCCTGCTGCCATTAAACTCAGAATAGCAAAATGTAAAGGGAAGAATGCCAGGATCTTTGAGGGCAGTTCATCCAATAGCACAACGAATTCAATTGCTCTTGAGTTTTATTTTAGATGATAAAATTCATGGAAAGACCGCAAAAGTTTTGGTTCATTTCTTACCCCTGTTTTCCACTAGCTGAATGATTTTGAACAAGTAGCATTTTCTCTTTCAGTCTTAGTTTACTTGTCTGTATAATGAAAAAATACTGTGATTCATTCATTCATTTTAGAAATATTTATTGAGCGCATGCTGTGTTTTCAGACACTGTGTATAGGTGCCAGGCAATGAGGGGAAGGTACCATGGTGAACACAAACGACAAAGTCCTGCCCTAGGACTGTATCTAAAACAGGCAGGAACAAGTACACAAACAAATAATGTGTCACATTCAGCACAGTCCAGCACAGAGTAGGTACTCTCTTTACTTGGTGTTTCTCCCTCCCATTTTCCCCCCTAAAATGTATACTGATTTGATGATAATTTGTTTGATGATAATTTGGTCTGTACTACCCATGCAAACAATCTTTGAAATTCTAACTCCCAATATGGTACAGCGGAGAAGGCGATGGCACCCCACTCCAGTACTCTTGCCTGGAAAATCCCATGGACAGAGGAGCCTGGTGGGCTGCAGTCCATGGGGTCGTGAAGAGTTGGACACGACTGAGCGACTTCCCTTTCACTTTTCACTTTCATGCATTGGAGAAGGAAATGGCAACCCACTCCAGTGTTCTTGCCTGGAGAATCCCAGGGATGGGGGAGCCTGGTGGGCTGCCGTCTATGGGGTCACACAGAGTTGGACACGACTGAAGTGACTTAGCAATATGGTACAGAGTGACTTGCTCTGTTATTCCTTAGCCAGGTTACAGAAACCCGGTTACTCTCTCCCTTCTCTCACCCCTGGTGTGGGATCTTAAGGGAGATGGTTTGTAAGCAAGGTAACATACGTGAGATTTCCCATCTGTCTCTCCAGTCTTTCACTTTAATTTAGTTCAAGTCGCTTCATGACTTAAAGTGGAGGTCATAAGCTGATCGCTGGTATACTTTGTTTGACTCATGCTGTTTCCTTATGTTTGTTTGTTTTTTTTTTTAATTTAGTTGGTTGCCAACATTTAAAATTTTTTTTAAAATTTGGATGTCTGGCGTTCTGAAAAAACTAAGACTTGGCAACACTGGACCCACATTCTTAGGTGAGGCTCTTTACTCTTTATATGACTAACCCCTGGAAGCATTTGAATTGGCTACCCCTGGCTTAAGTACGTTCTGCCAAGCAAGCCCCTTAACTTTCCGAGGTCAGGGGATATAGGAAGGAGAGAGAAGAGCTAAATAATGGTGAAAAGGAAGAAGGGGATAGAAAAGGGATCATTTGGCCTTCCCTCGCTATCTTCAAATCAGAGACTCGTTGCATGTGTGTGCAAAGTCATGTCTGACTCTTTGTAGCCCCATAAACTGTAGCCTACCACGCTCCTCTCTCCATGGAATTTTCCAGGCAAGAATACTGGAAGTATGAATGCCATTTTGTACTTCAGGGGATCTTCCTGATCCAGAGATAGAACTCACATCTACTGTATCTTCCGCATTGGCAGGTGGATTCTTTACTATTGTGCCACCTGGGAAACCAGACACTCCTTGCTGTGCCTTTAATTTAGCCTTTACCCTCATAGAGTTAATTCAATTGCTCTTCTAAGACAGAAATCAAATACTTACTACTTTATATTCTTACCCTGAGTTGTGCCCACTGGTTTGGAAAGTCATGCCACTTCCTCAGATACCCACAATGGTTATTCTATTGCAACTGTTTCAAAGTGTAGTCTAAAGGCCCATGGAGGGGGTCCCTGAGACCCTTTCAGGGGTTCCACAAGGTTGAAACAATTTTCATAGTAATACTAAGGTGTTAATTGGCCTTTTTACTGGGTTGACATTTGCACTGATGGTGCCAAAGCCAAAGTCAAAGATGATGTGTAAAACCGCTGGTATGTGTATTCTTCACAGCCAGGCATTTGCTTGGAAAAGAAAAGAAGATAAAAAGAGAAGAGCCAGTTTCACTGAAGAATGTCCATGTTTATTAAAGTTCAATCCTTGAATACAAGTTTCTTTAATATTCTGTGTGAAGAAATAAGAAGTATACATAAAGCACCTCTGCTGTTTATCAAAGTGAGGAACTGTAGTTGTATCCCTATTTGACTTGCATGCTGCACTAGCTTTATTATTATTTTGTAGAATACTAGTTTTATTTGAATAACTGACAGACAAACTGTGATTATTCAGGCTTGGGAATTTGGCAGATATTTTCTTTAAAAATGAAGTGAGCCTATCACTTCAAGAAAGAAAACACTGTATTTGTTGCCAACGATAAAATTTGGGCTTGCAAGCAAAAATTAGAATTCGGGTAAAGTTATAGCTCCTCCATGAATTTGACAACTTCATAACATTTACAGAATTTTCTGATGCAGTTAGAGGTGATATTAAAGAGTGACTTTTTTTCTATAATGAAATATGTCAATATTTGGAATATTTGCATAAATCATTGAATCAGTGTTTTCTAAGTCAATGCTTGGTGTTATAAAAATTGTGCCTGGGTTAAAGGGTGCTTCAAAGTGTTAAAGTAGACCAATGGATGGTAATGTAACAGGATAAGAAAAGTTCACTGATGGAGTATCAGATTCCACTAACCTTGAAGAAACTACTGCTCTTAGATAGCCTCTGCCTGCAGTAGCTTGAAGCAGGACTTCCATTCCTGGCCAGAGATTCAAGTCAGGCTATGGCCGTGAGATCACTGAATCCTACCACTAGACCATCAGGGACCAGTGGCCAGTGACAAGGTTCTAGCCAGTCAGGTGTGTAGAAATGAATTTCCACGTAGAGATGGAAAGTAGTGAAGCAAGTAAAGTGTTTGTTGCTGCTGCTGCTGCTGCTAAGTCACTTCAGTCGTGTCTGACTCCGTGCAACCCCATAGATGGTAGCCCTCGAGGCTCCGCTGTACCTGGGATTCTCCAGGCAAGAACACAGGAGTGGGTTGCCATTTCCTTCTCCAAAGCATGAAAGTGAAAAATGAAAAGTGAAGTTGCTCAGTCGTGTCTGACTCTTCGCGACCCCATGGACTGCAGCCTACAAGGCTCCTCTGTCTATGGGATTTTCCAGGCAAGAGTACTGGAGAGGGTTGCCATTGCCTCTCCGTGTAAAGTGTTTATTAGGAGGCAAAAGATTATGTGTGGATAGACACATGGGTGGGCTCAGAGAGACAGCTTGCCCTCATGGTGGTTTAACTCACTTTTATGAGGCGTTTCTTCCGGATTTCCTTTGGCCAGTCATCTCTGCCTTATTCTGAGTCTATATTTAGTTTATCTCAGGGTCCTCTGATGTGTGTACGTGCATGTCTTAGCCAAGATGGATTCCAGTGAAGAGGCCTGTGGGGTTGCTTGGCACGCTTCCTATGAATTGATCCCCTCCCTTTTGACCTCCAGGGAGCTTTCCTGTGTATGTATAGTCAGGAAGGTCTCCTTGACTTCAAGAATGAGGAATAAGTGGTCTTTTATGTCTTATTTGGGCAGGGCTTAGCTTCTCCTCCCTTCTGCTCTTTTTGAGTATCGGTCCACAGCGGATGAACTCCATCTGCCCAGCCTGGGGCCCATCTATCTCCTGACTCACTACCACTTGTTAAATTTTGGTGTACTATCAAAGAAGATTGGGGCTTCCCTGGTGGCTCAGAGGTTAAAGCGTCTGCCTCCAATGCAGGAGACCCGGGTTCGATCCCTGGGTTGGGAAGATCCCCTGGAGAAGGAAATGGCAATCCACTCCAGTATTCTTGCCTGGAGAATCCCATGGATGGAGAAGCCTAGTAGGTTACAGTCCACGGGGTCGCAAAGAGTCGGACACGACTGAGCAACTTCACCTCACCTCACCTCATCAAAGAAGATTATCCGTAATTATCCGATAAGGCTATATAAAATTTTAAAATATTAAAATTATCTGATAAGGCTGTCTTTTCTAACTGTATACCTGTTTGAGGCTGGATTTTCTTCATATACTGTAAACAAAACAACATGTAACAGATTGAAGAAGCTGGTGTGGGAAGCCAGCTTCTATTAAGTCTTCTGCTAAGCCAGATATTAGGAGGTTTGCAAAAAGGCAAAAACAATGTCACTCTTCTCACTAAATTTATTATTTGAAAGTAATTTTTCCTGAAGAGTATGTTATTCATGTTGACTTATAATAGGTTTATTGTGTTTTAATTAATATTTTAAAAGTATCTCACTTTTAACTTATAATATGGTAAATGGCAGTAGATATAACCACATGAGTAAAATCTCTTTGGGGTCCTCAACACTTAAAATAAGTAAAGTGGTTCTAAGACTAAAAGGTTTGATATTCTCAAAGTCTGGCGAAATAAACTTATCCACATTTAAATCTTTCAAGAGAGGTTGTCCTCACCTCCATCAGGGCTGCTCTGTGGCTGTGCTCTGGAAAATAACTGCTCTTAGAGCCTCAGAATGAACTCAAGATAAAAGCCTGTCCGTTACTTTATTTAGTGGCATCTTGCTGGGCTCCCGAGAAGCCTGGCCTCTCCTGCCTCCTCCTTTGTCCTTAATGGGCTTGGCTCCCAAAGACTGTGAATTGAAGTGACAGTTCTCTTAAATTGGGATAATTACAGAGCTCTGAATTTGAATTAAATGAATTTTGTTTTTGATTTTTTATAAATAAGTACAAATATAAAGCTAGGTGTACTCTTTCTGCTTTTATACAATTACAAAACCTAAAACAGTTGATAAATGATTAAAAAACCCCCAAACAATAAAACTAACAATATTAATTTCGTTTGCACATGATGTGTTGCTAAGCAAAATTGTCACCTCAGCTTAAGTGAGGTGCACCCTGTTGTGGCTAAGTTTAGCAAACTTGTGCCCCGATGATGGTGGTCCAGTTTCCCCACTACCTTCTCTATTCCAGGTTCTGTGGAACATTCATCATCATGCACGGTGATTTCATATGGGCTTCCTGTGGCAAGAGTCCGTCATTTACGTATTATCTGCTCCTTTTTCTTCTCATTATCCTGAGACAGAGTAACACTGGTATGAACTAGATCCTAACTTTTTAACACTGCCTCTAAAATCCCATCGTGGTGGATATATAGATGACCCAGAGTATTTATACTTTAAAAAGCTCATCAGAATGAAACACTAATTTACAAAAGTTGTTGGAGAGAACTCATGAGGACATGTGTGTGGACCGCAGTTTGAGGAACATTTCGGTTAAGGGAATGGAATCTGAAATCAGACTGATCTGGAATTGAGTTTGAACTCTGCTATTTACCGTCTGTCTTTGTGTCCAATTACCCAAATTCTCTGAACTTCATTTTCCTCAGCCTATCTCTGATGGTTTTATTTAATTATTTAAAATGCAATCCCCATCTCCAAGGGTAATTGGGAGGATGGAGATAAAGCGTATAAAGCACCTGGCATAAACTTGGCATTAGTAAATTTCCTTCTCTTTTCGAAAATGAAATGTTAGATCAAGTTTATCCATTGATAAGAGAAGCACAGAAATATCTGGGACATTTTTGAAGGCAAACCAACCCTGTAGGACACACACAACCTAGCAGACCCCTCCATGCTTTGTCTTCCCAGCAGAAATCTGGGACTGTCTTTTGGGCCCAAGTGAGAGTTCAGACTGTGCCTGTTGCAGGACATGAGCCTCCAGTTCTAGGGACGGACACGGCCTAGACTTCTGAGGCCTTGGTTTCTGTGTCCTTTCCAGCCTTTTCCCCAAAGAAGTGAATCACTCTGCTTTGTGCTTCACTTACAGGGAGTAGAGCTTGTTTGCTCTATATACTACTTCACACTTGAGACTATTAATGGAAAAGCCCCAGTTCTGGGCGCATGTATGGGCACAGATACAGGCATGAGCTTTATGGGACAGTCACTAATGGACCAGAAAAACAGAAGCAGACAGATGGAGGTGACACTGATCTGCTCATTGTGCCAGCAGGACCTGCACAATGTTGGTGCCTGGCTTCTACCCTGTTAGCATTTGCTTTGTAAGAATTGCTTCCAGTGCTTGATCCAGGAGCTAGAGCAGGTTGCTGGGGTTCAATGGAACTGTCCCAGATGGTAAGTACAAAGGCACCAGAGGTTCACCTCCATCTCTGAAACAGTTCTTTCCCCATTTCATAGGAATTGAATTTCAGGTGTAGAATCAGAATTTAAAAGCCCACGGGATACTCATTGCTGAAAGCAACTCTTTGGGGAATCTGTGAGACAAAGCAAATCCTCTTGCTGCTTAATAGATCTGTTTTGTAGGCTAGGATTTTTCATGTTGGGATTTCCTTAAATTGGTGGCAGACTAAGAAACCTGGAGGGTTTGATTCAGGATTTGGCTGCCTCCCCAGAAGGAGAGGATGTGTCCTGACCCACTAAGACAGCAGCCAGGTCCCTTCATTTCATTATTCTAGAACAAGGCATGTTGCATTGGTGCATTGAGTATCTGCTGAATGAACTTGTGCGATGAAAAAGCCAAACCAGTTGACAGCATTTAAAAACATCATCATTTTTGTTTGTTTTGTTGTCTGCAGTATTTTTAAAGTGATTTGTAGCACAGGTCTAGGTTGTCTGAGGCATTAGACCATTGTAGGTATTTTGAGATCTGAATTTTGAGATTTTTAAACCTTGGACAAGCTACGTAACCTCTATTAGTTCTCTGTTGAGAGTTTGGAGTACAGAAAAGATATGGTCTACTTAGAATTTTAAAATTAATATGTGATTTTTAAACTTAACCACTTAAACTTAGTTCTCTCCTAAGCTTTTAATTTTTAACTTACAAATCTTATTCTATTTATTAATATAGAAAATTTAACAGTAACTTTAGAAGGACCTTTCATTAATATTTGAACATATTTACAACTAATATTTGCTTTCATAAATTAATTAAAAAAATAATTCAATTGTCTAGCAAATAAACATTCTAAATTACTTAAAGAACTCTTGGAAATACAGTAAGTTAAATTTATAAAAATGGAGACTCTTAAATATGTCTTATAAGTTCCAGCACTGTTGCATTATTATCCACAATATGTAAAGAGCTCTTACAACTCACCAGTGTAAAAATGGGCAAAGAACTTGAATAGACGTTTCTCCAAATAAGATACTATCACTAATATTTAGGGAAATACAAGTCAAAACCATGATGAGATACGACCTTACATTTGTTGAAGTGAAAGTGAAGTCGCTCAGTCGTGTCTGACTCTTAGCAACCCCATGGACTGCAGCCTACCAAGCTCCTCCATCCATGGGATTTTCCAGGCAAGAGTACTGGAGTGGGGTGCCATTGCCTTCTCTGATGGCTGCTATTAAAGAACAAAAAATAAAATAAATAAAGAACAGAAGATAACAAGTGTGAGAATGCGGAGAAATTGCAATCCTGGCACTGTTGGTGGAAATATAAAATGGTGCAGATTCCATGGAAAACAGTATTTTGGTTCCTCAAAAAATTTTAAAATAGAATTACCAGCAATTCCACTTCTGGAATTAAAAGCAGGAACTAGAAGAGATACTTTTGTGCCCATGTTCATAGCAGTATTCTTTGCAACAACCAAAATATGGAAGGAACCTAAGTGTCCCTGGACAGATGAATGGATAAACACATGTGGTATCTACATGAAATGAAATATTATTCAGCCTTAATAAGGAAGGAAATTCTGACTAATGCTACAACATGAATGACCTTTAAGAACATTATATTAAGCCAGTCACAAAAAGGCATATTCTATGGTTCTGCTTACATGAGGTACGTAAAGTAGATAAATTTACAGAGATAGAAGGGGGATTGCCAAGGGTGCAGGGAGGAGGGGATGGAGAATTGTTTAATGATATAGAGTTTCAGTTTTGTGTTTTTTAAAAATTTTAATTATCTTATTGGAGCATAGCTGATTTACAATGTTGTTAGTTTCAAGTTTTGCCCATTTTTAAAATCAGTATTTTGTTGAGTTGTATGACAGCTTTATATATTCTGGACACTAGACCCTTATCAGATAAATGATTTGCAAGTATTTTCTCCCTTTCCGTGGGTTGCCTTTTTGTTTTGTTGATAGTGTGCTATCAACACAGTGAAAGTTTTAAATTTTAAAGTCCCACGTACCTATCTTTTGTCGTCTGTGCTTTTGGTGTCATACCCAGGAAATTTTTGTCATAAAACTTCCCTCCTATGTTTTCTTCTAAGAGTTTTACAGTTTTAACTCTCATGTTTAGGTCTTTGGTCTCACTTAAGATTTCTGCCGTGAACTAATTATGCATATCTCAAGACTTTGACTCTAAAATCAGAAACATTCAAAAACTAAGATCATGACATCTGGCCCCATCAGTTCATGGCAAATAGATGGGGAAACAATGCAAACAAGTGATAGACTTCATTTTCTTGGGCTGTAAAATCACTGCAGATGTTGACTGAGCCATGAAATTAAAAGATGCTTGCTCCTTGGAAGAAAAGCTATGACAAACCTAGACAACTTATTAAAAAGCAGAGACATCACTTTGCTGACAAAGGTCCATATAGTCAAAGCTATGGTTTTTCTAGTAGTCATGTATGGATGTGAGAGCTGGACCGTAAAGAAGGCTGAGCGCTGAAGAATTGATGCTTCTGAACTGTGGTGATGGAGGAGACTCTTGAGTCCCTTGGACAGCAAGGAGATCAAACCAGTCAATCCTAAAGGAAATCAACCCTGAATATTCATTGAAAGGACTGATGCTGAAACTGAAGCTCTAATACTTTGGCCACCTGAGGAGAAGCGCCGACTCATTAGAAAAAATCCTGATGCTGGGAAAGATTGAAGACAGGAGGAGAAGGGGATGACAGAGGATGAGATAGATAGATGGCATCACCAACTCAATGGACATGAGGTTGAGCAAGCTTCAGGAGATGGTGAAGGACAGGGAAGCCTGGTGTGCAATCCATGGGGTTTCAAAGAGTTGGACATGACCGAGCAACTGAACAGCAATAACAAAAGTCAGAAAACTAAATTCATACTAATGACAATTATTAGAATCATGGTGTTTGTTGCCAAGTTATTCTAAGTGCAAGGAAGAATGAAAATACAAGCTTTGGTGTCAATATATCTGGGCATCTGAACGTGAGTCCTAATCTGCATGTGTGTTCAGTTGCTCTGTCGTGTCCCACTTTTTGAGACCTCATGAGTTGCAACCTGACAGGTTTCTCTATCTATGGAATTTTCCAGGCAAGAATACTGGAGTGGGTTGTCATTTCTTTCTCCAGAGGATCTTCGAACCCACATCTCTTGTGTCTCCTACATTGGCAGGCGGATTCTTTACCATTGAGTCACCTGGGAAGACCCAAGTCCTAATCTACCTACCATTTAATAGTTGCATAGTTTGGTAAGTTTTTCTGCCTGTAAAATGGAGATAATAATTGTAATTAATTTATAGGGTTGTTATGAAGAGTAAGTGAGAACATAACAGAGAACATTCTGTACTATATGCCTCGGATATAGTAAAGAGACCAAGAAATGTGAAATAATGCCATTATTTAGAACTTGTGAAACTGAAATGGAAAAATCTGTTAGATGTGAATATGCTTGATTTGGAGTCAGTTTCTTGAATATGCTGCATCTTACATTATTTAGTATGTCCTATGGTCTGGCCAGGCTGTTGTTACTTTCCATATTTGCATTTGTGGGTCAGAGTGGAATAAGCTTCCTCTGCTACTTGGAGGTTTTAGGATTCTCTGCTGTGTGCTATTTGTTGATTCATGTGTCTATCTCCTTCACAGGGAGTTACTGACTTTGATGTACCAGGCCCTATGGTATTTAGGGCACTGAGATGAAAAGACCAGGCCCTTGCCTTCAAGGAACTCATAGTCTATTGAAGGGCAGATAATAATACAGTGTTGTAGGAATGTGAAGGAAAAACTCTTTAGGCAAAGGAGCAATAACTCTGGGAGGTTCTCAGTGTACAAGGACTGGTGGATATCAGTTGCTCAGTAAATGTTTTCTGAGGCACTAAAAGAATGGCACCCAAATGAGCTGACTGATGAAAAGCAGAGATGTCACCTAGTTCTGGCAAGTCCAGGAAGATACCCAATACCTGAACTTAGATTTCTGATCCTTAATTTGAGAAGCCAGGCTTTGGGAGTCTCATTCTTTGGAAAGAGCTTTTAACACCTCCACTTTATTCAAC
This sequence comes from Aepyceros melampus, assembly GCA_006408695.1. Classification (NCBI taxonomy): domain Eukaryota; kingdom Metazoa; phylum Chordata; class Mammalia; order Artiodactyla; family Bovidae; genus Aepyceros; species Aepyceros melampus. The sequence goes on along the minus strand of SJXQ01001556.1, from coordinate 491,047 downwards.
AGAGTAGGATTACAGACTTGCTAAAAGGCTTATCCTATTTCTGCCGATCTGCGATTTTCAAATGTCACATATGGAAATAGGTAGAGGATTAGCAGGGGAGATGGACAGAGGCTGAAGAATTAAACAGGCCCTTAGCTTCAATGCCTCCAGACACACAGGGCCACATGGCATGAGGATGAGTCCATTTCCATAAATCTGTTCCTCCTGCTTGTTGGGCACAGCCAAGCAGTTGCCGTGTTGAATGGAAGCAGGACTGTGCCTGAGCTCAGGGTCTTTCCAGCTGATTTTCAACTCTAATCCCCAGTGGAGCCTCCCCAGGCCTGCATGTTTGCAGTGGGGCTCAGCACAGGGGGAGGGCCATGAGGTGGACATCTTCTCATTCAGCTGGACTGTGCCTTGCATGTCTGCAATACCACGTCCAACACAGAACCTGACACTGGTTGAGGGCTTAAGTGAATACTTATTGAACAGATGATAAGCAGTGGGTCCACAAAAATATCCCATGGCTCTTGTCTGAAAGGAAAACTTTTTCCAGTTATGACACTGCCCCTTTCTATTCCTCAAGTTGTGAGGTGCAGATCATATTTGTCAAGCATCTTCTGGTTGGCAGAGGCTATATGAAGTATTTATGCCTGTATTATCTTTTCTAAACTTCACAGCAACCCTCTAACATAGGTATTACCCTCATTTTACAGATGAAAAACCTGGGAATTGTGATTATGTAAGGTCTAACAACTACTGTCAGGTCAGGTCAAGTCAAACTCAGGTTCATCCACCTTTGGAGCTTGTGATCTGCACTGTGGCACTTTGCTCAGGGGGAGATTCCTCACTCACTGGAATCATTGCGCTAATGGAGAGACTCAAGGGAGAATCTGAGGAAAGACCCAATGCTGCAGCCTGAGATATTGGGTACAGATCTTCCATTAATGTAGTCCCAGCCTAGTTGAAATTCTCCCCAGAAACTCCATCACACTAGGAAGTGGATCTACATCAGGTCTTAGGCCCTGAGGAAACCAGCTGGACCAGGTCTTTGAAAGCTAGTGATGGGGACCAAAGCAAAGGCAGTAGTATGCTGGGCACACACTGTCTCAGCTGTGCTGTGAGATGGCTGGCGTGGCGGTTCCAGGAAGGCTGGATATTGGAAATGGGTCCTCAGCCAATGAGACTATCTACTTGGGACTGTTTGCTTTTAAATCTGTTTGAAAATGGTCCCAGATCAAATTCTACCTGTAAAGTTGGCCATTGAGTCCCCAAGTGATACTTTAAATAAATGGAGCAAGCTCTGAAGGAAGCTGGCATGCCTGAAACTCTTTACTATGTGCTGGTCTGTCTTCAAAATTTTCAGGGCTCCTATGCTTCTGGGACTCCCTGGTGGCTCAGATGGTAAAGAATCCACCTGCAATGCAGGAGACCTGGGTTCAATCCCTAAGTCAGGAAGATCCCCTGGAGGAGGGCATGGCAATCCACTTCAGGATTCTTGCCTGGAGAATCCCCATGGACAGAGGAGGCTGGCGGGCTACAGTCCATGGGGTCACAAAGCGTCAGATAAAACTGAGTGACTAGCGCGCGTGCACACACACACACACACATGATTATATTTGTTATTATAGGAGAGGAAGGCTATTAATTGGATATTTCCTTCCCAGTGTAAGTAAAAGGAACATTAATCTTTCTCTTCAAATCTAATAAAAGACAAAGTCTAGATGTGAGACCTTGGTTCTGAGGTCTAGATTCCAGTCTCCTTGCTTGCTATCTTACTTTTCCCAGTATCTGTGGATGATGCAGCCTAGGTGTGGACAGAGACCCTGGTCTGGAAGTCATGGGCCCTGTAGCTGGGTCTAGACACCAACTGACTGGGTGATCCTGGGGATTCTCTGGAACTGGACTTGAAGAGCTCTAGGAACACCAAATAACCACCACAGCCTCCTGCTTCTTGAAGCTAGTGACAGGTAACAGCATACCCCTTGAAAACTGCAAATGCTGAAAGGGGGAGCAATCTCTGTCCCTTCATGGGCAGGCCTTGGGGCTTTGGGAAGATGCAAAGAGAGGGACCTGATGCAAGATGCTACAACCTCAGAGTCAGAGAGGGAAATGGTACTTATCTTAATGAGCTGGAGGGGCTCTAATGGCCTGGGATGAGAGTGGGAGGTGGGAGTCAGGGGAGGGGTGAGGTCTCAGCAACAGAAGCTTGGCAGGTGAGATGACTGCTGCTTGCTCGCTCCAGGTGATGAACAGTGTGTGCAACCATTGTGGGGTCTGGTGTGGGCAGTGACCCAAGTTTCCCAGGTGGAAGACAGGCTGCTGAGCTGCGTGTGCAGCAGGTGCAGAACCTGGAGTGCTGGAGCCTATCAGCAGGATGGTTTTTTTTAGTTCACGAACAGTTTTCCTCACATTAATTGGCTCTCTAGGGCCCTGGGAGTAGCACTGGTACCTCAGAACAGTACCGTTACTGGGAGAGCAATTCCCCTGTTGACAGGAAGGAGGCAGGCTGTGTTTTGGGGGATGTATTTCTGCTGCCAGGACTACTTGGAAGGCTATAGCTAGAGAGGGAGTTCAAGGTAGATGTGATTCATGGACAGGGTCTTGGAGAGGCCTCTTGTCTGCTGGAACTCTCTCATTTAAGACAGACCAGTCATTGTTGACTGCTGTGATGGCTGGAGAGCAGGAAAGACCTATAAGAGTGTATCTCTAGCCCCTCATTGAGTACATGGGACATCAGAATTCCAGAAAGTTCTAGACTTCTGCTATCACATAATCGGTCACTTACAGAGCAAAGAAAAAAAGTTCAGGTAGCTCCCTTGCCTGTCAATCTAGGGCTTGTCTGGGCTTGAGGGACAGTAGGAACCACAGACCTAGAGTAGGGTGCTTCCCTTGGTTCCCCCACCATTCCTCAGTCCAGGCCCAGTTGGAAATTGGGACAGTGGCCTTGCATAGAGTGTGTTCGTGCATCAGTTCCTGGATTGACTCTTGAGATAGGGAATGAAAAGAGATAGAGGTGCCACTCTGTGAGATGAGCTCAGTTTCATCCTACCCGTACTTTCTGCATTCTGCTACGGGTATTTTCTTGCACAAAAACCTTATTTCACAGTCAGGCAGTTCCCAGGAGCATGTGCTCATCCATCTCCAGCCTGCATCTGTCACCTGGCTCTTACACCCAGGTTCCGACTCTCGGCTCAGATCTGCTACCTAGCTCTAACTCACAGTCCCTGGATCCCCCTGCCTGACCTTAGTTCATGTAGTGCCTCTGAGGGTTATGCTCCCAAATCCTCTGGCTTAGACTCTGACCGCTCTCTCCTATCCTGGGCCTGAGTTTCTAGTACCTATTTCTAGTACCTAAAGGGCTCTTAATTGCTTGTAGTTCAGAACAAAGCTTAGCCATGGCCTTTAAGGCTCTTCCCTATCTGACCCCGCACTAATTTTATTCAAAAAACCTCATCTGTCGTTCCTCTGCATGGGCTTTACATTCATTCCCCACAGGGCCTCACACTTTGTCATCTGTTATCCTCTGTTTATAGTGTCCTCCACTTCTGAGATGCCCTTTCCTTGTCAAGTTACATCCTCCCAAAGTGAAAGTGCTAGCTTAGTCATCTCCAACTATCTGCGGCACCAGAAGTTTGTAGCCTGCCAGACTCCTCTGTCCATGGAATTCTCCAGGCAAGAATACTGGAGTGGGTAGCCATTCCTTTCTCCAGGGGATCTTCCCGACCCAGGATTGAACCCCAGTGTCCTGCATTGCAGGCAGATTCTTTACCATCTGAGCCAACACAGAAGCCCCCAAACTGAAGATCTAGCTGAAATGTGACCCAGCAGAACTAGAGCACACAGGGATGGCAATTGGCTTTGGAATAAGTGGGTTCCTCATTATTGGAATTGAACCCCAAAGTGTGAGACTGAAACATGGTAGCTGTTGCTTTAGGTCAGGGATCAGCAAACCTTTTCTGTATAGATAGGAAGTAATTTGAAGCTTTGCACGTCATAGAGGCTCTGTTACAACTACTCAACTCTGCCACTGCAGCACAAAAGCAGTCATAGACAATATCAAATAAATGGGCATGACTGTGTTCTAATAAAACTTTATTTACAAAAACAGATGAATTAGTTTTCTGACCCTTGTTTTAGGCTCTGCTTGGGGAAATTGGGTGAATTTGAACCTGTGGGTGGCATCAAACAGAAATAGCTGAATAGGAGCCAGACAGGGCCAAAAGATATGGAAGGGAATCACAGGCAAGGGATAGTGTTAGGATGAGGTGCAGGGAGGGGAGAGCAGGAGGAACAGAAGGGAGTTTGGCGCATATATAGGACTACTTGGAGGAGAGAAGTAGGAACTCTGGAAAGGAAATTTAGGGCCAAATTTCCAAACAAAAGGATCTTAACCAATTTAGGCTATTCGTAGACAGTATGGAGACATTGAAGTTTTGGGGTCAGTGGAATAGAATCAAATCTGTATTTTTGAAAAATCATTCAGGCTTACTGAAAAGAATGATTAGAGGAGACAAGACTGGATATAGAAAGACCTGCTAGGAGGCTACTGTAGTTGTCCAGGCAATGGGTTCAAGATTTCTGGTCCCTTGAACCAGCGCTGGTCTGGATGTGTGTGCTAAGTCACTTCAGTCGGGCTCTTTGCGGCCCTTTGGATTATAGGCTACCAAGCTCCTCTATCCATGGGATTCTCCAGGTAAGAATACTGAAGTTGGTTGCCATGCCCTCCTCCAGGGATCTTCCTGACCCAGGGATCAAACCCTCATCATCCCTTATGTTTTCTGCATTGGCAGACAGGTCCTTTACCACTAGCGCCACCTGGGAGTTACATAGATACAGATATCTATATATCTGTCTATCTGATCTGGATGCCTAAGAATTGTTTTGGAAACTTGCTAAAAATATAGATTCCTGGTCCTGTACCCACACCCAGGAGATTTGGGTTTGGTTGATGGGTTTCTAATAAACTCTCCAGATTTGTAAATCATTGGTCCGGCGAGGCAGAATGAGGCCTGATCTTTTTTTAAGAGGCTATGGATGCCAGAGAAAGTAAAATACAGGTCCTGCTTCCTCCTGCTGCTGCCTTTCTCTGTTCATGGCAGCCCGTCCGTGGTTTCTGTCACACACACCACCGCTCTGCTCAGCATCCCACTTTGGTCTTGTTCCATTGGTTCTCTTCGAAACAACTCTTCTGTCCCTTTCTTTCCATTTCTGTCCTCATTTAGGCTCCCATTAAACCTCTTCCCTACTCCCCACTTCCCTCTCCAATCTCCAGTCCATCAGTGTTACTCTGTCATGTCTGACTGTTTGCAACCCCATGGACTATAGCCCACCAGGTTCCTCTGTCCGTGGGATTCTCCAGGCAACAATACTGGAGTGGGTAGCCATTACCTTCTCCAGGGGATCTTCCCCACCCAGGAATAGAACCCAGGCTCCCACATTGCAGGCAGAGCCACCAGGGAAGCCCTAGTCCATCAAGGCAGTCATAAAGCCCAGTCTTTCAGTCTTCAGAACCTTTTTGGGTAGCCTCTGCTTTTAGGATAAAGTCTCCTTGGCTCAGCAGGCAGGGATCTTCAGGAGCATACTCTCCTGCCAGTCTTTCCAAGCTCTTTCCTGTCACTTTCCCTCTGTGTGCTTGAAAATTTTCCTGTACTCTGGGCTTTTGCAGTTATCCCAGACTCGTAGTCTTGACCCATCCTCATATCTTCCCTCTAACTTGACCCTGTTTTTCCTTGCTGTTTCTCCCAGCTTGTGTGTGACTGTATCTCCCTGGGGGGAGGGGGAGGGTTGGCTGCCAGGGACACATCTCAGGACCTTTGTGCGCTGCAAATGTGTGTCTTCTCCATCTGAAGTCCTAATCCTCTGCTGTGATGGACATTTGGTCACTATGGCAACTGACTGTGACGTCACAGGATAAGGACTTCAGGTGAAGTGGCAGGAGCAGGTGAGTGTGTAGGAGACAGATCTTAATGTCTGTCGAAGCCCCCTCACCCCCACCCTCCTTCTGTGCCGGGGGCATGGAGGGCTGTCCTGGGCTCCTGCTGGTTTTTAGAGCGCCGCGGTGAGAGTGTGTGCCTGGCATCTGCGCGCTGCAGCAGTGTGGGGCTGACAGAGTGTGTCAACTTGAGCTCTGGCTGTGCCGGCACCGCTGCTGCGTGAGCCTGTTATTCCATTCTGGATTGCTATTTTGATACCCAGATTGCATCATTCTTCCTACGTATAAACAGGGGGTCCCCAGGGCCCTGCAGCTACTCACTTCTCCACCAACACTGTTGTTGTGATGAGCTCTATTTAAATGAGCTGCCGGATCGGGGCAGGTTCCAGCCACACATGAGCACTGTCATTTTGGGGAACATGGAGGGCTGAAGGATTTTTGGATCGAGTCCTAAAAGGCTGGGAGTGATGGCCTCCTGAGCTATGCAGAGGGCGACAGAGCTAGTTCCTGAAAGTTGAAATCTCGTTTTCTTCCTTCTGAGCTTCTGTTCCAAGGCACCCAGAGGATTAGGAAGGAGATGCAGCTAGGAAGAGAGTCGCCTCTCTGAGGTCTCCCTCTCGCTGTTCAGTTTGGGAAAAATACTGCAGAGCCTTCGAGATAAACAGGAACAGGAGGAGTCAACCAAGCCCTTTCTTGCAGAAGCGTCTCAGGTGAGCTGGAGAAACGCAGCCCTGGCTGAGGATGCATCAGGGAAAGGAGGAGAGGACTCAGGCTGCTCCCTTTTCCCCACCCAGTACCCAGCTCCCCGAGGCTTAGGCCCTGTAGCCCAGCTGGCTGCAGTGTGCAGGGTGGGTGTTCCTGGGCACTTGGTAAGCACCATCCTCTGGGACCTGTGGTGGGCTCACCTGTCGCTCTTCTGATTTCTCCCCCAGGTGTTGCTCTAGTCACAGGGCAGCAGGCACTACAGGTAAGCCTGCTGGCAGCCAGGGCAGGAGCAGAATCACCTTAGGATCGAAATCTGTCTTTCTAGCAGGGAGGGGGCATCTGGGGAGTGGGTGCAACATGTTTCTTAAAGGTGATGCTGCTGCTCTGAGCTTTGGGCTAGAGGAAGGCTTTGGGGGGCTCATGTGGTGGGGGCCTTAGCTGATGCCCAGTACCCTGGGGCTGCCTTGGGTGGGAGAGCAGGAATGGTTAGTGAGGAGGGCCAGCCTGCCAGAGGATATAACTGGAGAGTTTTTTCCTCCTTGTATAACATGTGGTAGAGGTATAGAGAGGTAGAATGTCTTGTGGCTGTAGATGCAATTAGGGACTGCTCAGTGGTTTACAGGGACCTGTGGTTTTTTTAGCTATGTCCCTCCCTCTCTCTGGGCCTCTGTGTCACTATCTTTATGGTGAGGGAATTGATTAGGTGAACAGTGGATAAAGCTAGGTCTGGAAGCTAGGTTTGTGCAGCTTTGGTTCTACAGGTGAGAGCTGGCAGTAGAGCATCAGTCTTCTCCAGACGATGCCACTGCTCTGTTGGAGTCAGAGCGTGGGCCCCACTGCAAAGTTTCAGGGAGCCCTGGCCAAAAGCTTTAGAATGACGGGCTTTTTTAACCCTCAGAGGGTTGCTTAGCACTGAGCTCAGGCTTATGTGCATGTGCCTGTTGGGCCGGGCTGACCCACTGCTAGTTTTCTGAGACCTCTTTGGGCGTGCTCTCCATCCTGGCCCCATGCCCAGGCTGCCTTGGCACTGCCCTTCATATCTGAGGGTAGACTACCCACTCTTGGTCCACCTTCCTTGCTGCCTCGCTAAGTTCCGGGCTTATCGCGCTCTCTAGGCAGCAGCAATGGTTTTAGTGCCAGATCTCAGGCTGCACCCTAAGTCTGCTCATGGGTCTTTCTGTGAAGCTGGGAGTTAGGAGAGGCAAATTGTGTCCTCCAGGGACCTGGGATCAGGACACCCTTCTGTCTGTTGGGCATCTGCCCTTTTCTCTGCCAGAGGGGAAATACATAACAACTGCACTCAGAATCTTTCTTAACTTGTTGGAGCCTCTTTAAGACTGGTGAGCCTTCCTTTCTCAGCTGCTGAGATACAGGGGCCGATCTATGAGGCTCAGCCACAATGGGAAGGGGTACTCACTCTATGGCACTGGTCCTCAAACTTGGTTGTACATTGTAACCAACCTGTAAAATTCCTGGGGAATTTTAAAAAATACTGCTGCCTGGCTCCCACCTCCTGAAACTGATTTAATTGACATGGGCTGTGGACTGGACATCAGGATGTTTAAAAGTGCCTCATATGATTCAAATACATAACAGAGTTTGAGAACCACTCATTAACAGAATGAAACTGCCCCTAGATTTATTTTTCTAGGCAGAAAAACTCTGTTCCATTTGCCTTTTCTCAAATATTATATTTCTTAAAACTATAAGCATCGCTGGGGCTGTCTCCCAGCTCTTCCTGGATTTCAAATTCAAAGCTGGGTCCAGATCATCTTTAGAGTTCGATCATTATTATGAAATATTTTATTTATAATCAAATTATTTAGTTAATTTAAAAAATTAAAATTACCTTGTTTGTTACACTTGAGTTGACAATGAAAAGTGAAAGTGTGGTCGCTTTCTGTCCATGGAATTCTCTAGACAAGAATACTGGATTGGATTGCCATTTCCTTCTCCAAACACTTGAATTAGAGAGGAGTATAGCGACATGGGCAGGGGTGAGTTTTAGAGGTGGACAGACTTGGGTTCCAGTTGTAGTTCTGCCCCTACTTTCTGTGATCTTCTGTAGGTGATAACTTCTTGAAGCCTCAGTCTACCCAACTCTGACATGGGGATAATGCCTACCTCTCTGTGGTGAATTGACAGTTAAATAAACCTGTAAAGAGCCTAATATCGGGAGTGGTGGAAAAAGAATAATCTGCCTTATCCTCCCAGAGCCCAGAAGCGCTCATTCTTGTGACAAAGGGACTGAACAGCCTCAGTTTTCAGAGGACCTCTGGTACCTGTGAGTTCTTCACTCTGGAAGCAGAAGCGCCACCTCCTTTGGGGATGGTTGTGTGGCTTTTGGGCCCTAGTCCTCCATTTCTTAGAATGGATGTTCCTCTGTATGAAATAAAAGCTCAATGCTGTCGCTTGAAAAATTCAAGTAGAAAAATAAAAGCAATATATCTAAACAATATTTTATGTAATTTGTGATTTAAATAACTAAATTAATATTAAATATTATAAACTGTATTAAAAACTTAATGTTAAATATTATAAATTGATATTTGGTCATTATATATATATGCACAGCTCTAGGAGTTCATGTATTCCAGTTGTCAAAAAAAGAACTTTGTTTTGGTATCCTCATTGAAAAATGGGGAATCTTCTTTAAAAAACAAGAAGCTCAAGGTTGACACAGCTTGATGGTGGTTAGGGAGGTTATGGACTTCCTGAGGGAAGATAAGAATTTCTGGGCAAAAGTTATAACACAAAGAGAGCCCATGTCATCCGTGTCTACTCTGGGCCCTACAGCTATCCTGGAACCTGGGTACCGCTGCCGCTGTGGTTCTCCAGCTCTGCTATCAGCTGCAGCAGCCCCTCTTCAGACGGGAGGAGTCTTTGGTCCCCCAGCTAGGCCTGACTTACTGGCAAGGGTGGTCTGTCTCTTTTCATGTTGCCCAGGGGAATTTATTTCTGAAGTGTAGTTGCAGAGGAGGAGGGTTGAGAAATCTGTGTGTGTGTGTGTGTGTGTGTGTGTGTGTGTGTCTGTGTGTGTGTGTGTCTGTGTGTTAGTCACACTCAGTCATGTCTCTGTGCTTCTATGGATTGTAGCCTATCAGGCTACTCTGTCTATGAGATTCTCCAGGCAAGAATACTAGAGTGGGTTGCCATTTTCTTCTCTAGAGAGATCTTCCCGATTCAGGGATCGAACCCAGGTCTCCTGCATTGCAGGCAGATTCTTTACTGTCTGATCTACCAGGGAAGCCTGGTAATCCATACTTCCTTGCTATTCCCATTTCTCTCACTTAAGGATATAGAAAGTGTGATTCAGAGAAAAGGGGTCACTGATTTCAGGTTGCACAGTTAGTGACAGTCTTGAACCTGGAACCTACATCTCCCAATTCACAGCCTTTCCCAAGGCCCACACCTCTGCTCTGAATCAGACCTGATTCCTTTATTTTCCTGGGCTGGTTTTTTCCACCACCCAGAAAACTTCCAGATGGCTTTTTTTTTTACTTTCATTGGCTGTGAGTGCAAGAAATACACATGGAATACTCAAACTGGAAAGAAACATAATTGTTGAATATGCTAAAAATCATGCAATATTTTTTAGTATCAATTTTGGATTATTTTTGTATGTAGACACATGAACAGATAGTTAAAATGCAATGTGATATATGTTATATTATAAGGATGTTCAGGGTACTGTGGGAACCCTGAAGAGGGAATAATTAAACTCTTCCTAAGGGAAATCAACGTTGCTTCTCAAAGCTAGAACATTCGAACCAGTTTGGAAGGATGAATAGGAAGGAGTTTATCTGAAAAGGAGTGGGGTAGCAAGGAAGAGTATTTTAGGGAGAGGGAACAAACACAAGAGTTATGCAAAGATTTGGTGCATTTAGGGGATAGCAGAGGTATTGGCATGAAGGACATAGGATGTGTAGCAGGTGAAGCTAGAGAGGAGACTAGAAAGAGTTGAAGCCAGTGTGGAAAGGGCCTGGAGCCACAAGCTAAGGATTTTGGCCTTTGGGGCCATGGGAGGTACAGGATGTGTGATGAGGCCTTGTCTGATCTATTCAGTTATTTCTCTTTTTCTCATCATGCTAATGAGACTGTGTTACTATGACTAATGTTTGAGCATCTGCTACCAGGGAGTTGGAAGCCTTATGGAAATTATTTTCAACAATTAGAACAGCATTTCTGACCTGGGGGAAATGAGGAGGGTCTTCCCTGACCAGCCAAGTGGAGGGGGGAGGGACAGTTGCATGATGCCCCTGTGCCAAACGTCCTTTCCACGTCTGCTGACGGGCAGAAGAGTATCTAGGAGATTGCAGATCCAGCTCTGTCATTAAAGTCCATGGCTCTGCGGAGGCTAAGGGAGGTTTTTTTTTTTCGTCAGGGAGGAGTGGTAGGTGAGGAGAAGAGCAGTAGTAAACTATTATTTTGCATGATTTTGTAGATTTGATTTTTCCAGGATATACCAGTTACCTTTTGCTACATCGAAAGCCAGTCCAAATCTTAGCGGTTAAGACAATAACAAAGCTTTATTTATGAATCTGCAGGCTGAGAGTTTGGGCTGGGATACTCTGGGTGGTTCTGCTGGGCTGCGCTGGGCCTGCTAATCTCTGCTGTGCTTACCCATGTCTGTGTTTCGTTGGTGGGTCAGTTGGGGCTCCCTGGCTTGTTTTGGCTTCGGGTGCTTACCTGAGACAACTAAGGCCTGTCTGCACATGGTTTCTTATCTCCCAGCTGTCTAACCTGTTGTTGTTCGTGTGGCAGTGTTCGAGCTCTGAGAGGGAGAGCAGAATCATATAAAGCCACTTGGGGTCTAGGCTTGGAACTTATTCAGTGTCATTTTTGCTGCATTCTGATGGCCAAGCAGGTCATGAGGGCAGCCTAGCTTCAAAGGAGAGAGAATAGACTACACTTTTTTTTGAAGCTCCACTTTAATGGATAGGATTGCAAGGGCATGGACACAAGGAGGGGAAGAATTTGTGGCCACTTTTTCAGTCTCTCAGACTATCTGACTTTCATCACATGGGAGAGTTGATAATTACGGTTATTGTCTTACCATGAATGGGATATGAGAAATCTTTTGAATTCAAAGTCAGCATTCATGAAGGATTATGTGAATTTTCAAGTATTGTTTAGTTAAGTCCTCACAGCAACTCTTGTTTTCCATTTCTATTTTGCATATAAAGAAACTGGGGTACCGAGGAGTTAAGTGAGATTAAGTGACTTGCCCAGCCAAGGTCACTGGGTGGTAAACCTGGTGTTTGGACTTGTTTGTCTGCCTGCAACTTAGAGCCACTGCCATTGTGTCATTTTGGCGATATGAAACAGAGAAAACCGTGGTGTTATTGCTATAGCACTGGCAGAGCCAGCCCCTTTCCAGGTTGTCCTCATCCCTGGGCACAGGCACCTGGCCCTCAGGAGCTCTCTGCTTGCCCTCAGTGGGCCAAGTACTTACGGAGTGGACCTGAGGTACTGCAGTCTTCAGGGTGGCAGTGTCATGCTACTTATATAGTTCAGGAACCCACCGTGCTGACGACTGTGTTGGAGACTGCTGCATTTCTCTGGAGAGAGGGAGGTAGGACAAGCTGTTCATGTTCAGGGGTGAAAATACATATATGGGGTGCACTCAGCATGGACTGTGTGGAGAAGGCGCAGCTAAAGCTCTTTGAGCCCCAGGGGCAGACCAGTTAGTCTTGGTTGTTACAAGAGAAGAGTATCTCCTAGATGAGCAGGCAGGCAGTCCTTGCCTTTCTCTGGCTAGAACTTTCTGAAAGGTCTAGCTTTGAAATCTCTTAAAGAAATTCTCCTACACAGTAATATAAATGGCTGGAGCTGTGCCCTGGGCTAAACTGACCCCTTTGAACTTAGCCAGTAGTGGGAACTGGGCTCTCAGGGTGGGAGCAGCAGGAAGGCACCTGATTATCACAACTGGAGCAGGGTTGGGCCCTATTTTATAGGAAGGAAAGAGACGTAGGATCAGGCAAAGTTGAGGATGTGGAGAGGTCTGTAGGGCAGGCACCTAATAGGTTGGTCATGTCCAGACTACCTTGATGGTAAGTACAGGCTGTGGCATCAAACATACTTCATTTTGGCACAGATGGTGTTGGTACATACCTGGGTACCAGGTATGTATGTACCTTGTGTCTAGGTCTTATGTATAACCTGCCATGTTGCCCTGACTGTGCTATCTTTGCCCTCTTCTCCCAGAGCTCATCTCCTGTCCTGGGTGTGAGTGAGTGTACATCACCAGGGATGTAACTGAACATTTTCTGCTGCAGTGCTTTTCTTCTGGGCAATCCAAGATGGTGAGGGTAAGTCAGGACAAGCAAAGAAGCAACTAATCCTTTTCAGAAATCTGTGCAACCCTGTCCATAAGTCTGTCTGTCCACCCATCACTCCATACTTGTTACCCTTCCACCAGTTTACCTAATCATCCATCCATCCATCCATCCACCCATCTTTCTATCCAGAAGAGGATCAAAATGTTTCAGTTGGGGAAGCAAAATGAGTGTGTTTTTTTTTCTCTCTTATAGCTTTTACAGGAAATTATGATTACTAAGCTTTTATTCCCTCCACCATCCCAATACTCGAGCTGAAACTCATTCACCAGCCTGGGTTAGATGGGTTCTACAGTTTTGCTTGTATTTAACAACTAATACCTTTTCCCTGAGTTTCTGAAATTTCATACCACTTACTGACTAATATCCCTTCTCATTCTTTCTCCACTGGGGTATCCTTGCCACTACATTTTATTCATTTGCCATTTTACTTACTTGCTCCTGTATTACATTCTTACTGAATGTCTGACATATATGCCAGGGCCTGTTCTGAGTACTAGGGAGACAGAGACCCATGTATCTACCTTCAAGGAATTAATAGTTTAGTTAGTAAAACCTACATTTCTCCTCTTTCCTTTTTCTTGCTGTGGGTTTGTCAGATCCAAGGGTGAAGACAAAGCTGTCAGAATCACATCAGTTTGGTGGCCTGTATTATTCAGCACACACAGGCTAATTTCTTAGAAATCTTCTTTTCATCTCTTATATCAGCCCTCTATGATATTTTCTGACCAAATGAAGAACATTTGTACCAGGAGAAGGCCAGAGATTCTTGGTCCTGGCAAGCCCCAGTAGTGGAAACAGCTCTGAGAGTTGGTCTGTCGTACTCTTTCCTGGCTGTTTATGATCATCTTTTTGTGCACTCATACAGCTACAGTTTCTTCTTCTCCATAGCATGTTGAAATTTTTGCTTTTGCCTGTGCTTTACATTTTCCTCCCTTGTCTGCCTGGTGAACGTCTACTTGTCATTCAGTATCCAACTCAAATGTCACCTCGTTATGGAGGACCTTTCCTAGCCTCTCCTAGATGGAGCTCCTGGAAACCTCGCTTTGCTTCCTTAGCACTTGGTGTGTCCTTTCATCACAGCATAACCCACTGAGTGTTCGCCACACTGTCCAGGCTGTGTACCTGGAGAGCAGAACCTTGCCTTATTTATCTGCATATCCTCAGCTGCAACACAGGATTTGTGTGAATAGGCCTTGAGGCCACTGCTCTTAGTCACATGCTTTCCTTCACATGTCCCTACTTGTCCCTCCCAGGCAGTTCTCCAGAATGGACTGCACTCCAGAATAGTGGAGGAACAGCTCTGTAGGTCCCCAGTCCCTAGCATGTTTAGCACTCATAAAAGCAGATCCAAATGATGAAGATGCTGTCAGTAATTCCAGAACTCTCTACTCCTAGAACTGCTCGGAGTGCAAGGAGAAGAGGGCAGCTCACATCCTCTGTACCTACTGCAACCGCTGGCTTTGCAGCTCCTGCACGGAGGAGCACCGGCATGGCCCGGCCCCTGGGGGCCCGCTCTTTTCCCGGACCCAGAAGGGGTCTCCAGGTATCACTCCCTCCCCTCCACTAGCTCACATACCCCCGCCCTGTAAGTAGTACCAAACCACAAAATCTTTGGAGAAGAGCTCTCTGCCCTTGTTTCCCTGCTGGGGTGAGAGTAGGGGTGGTCTCAGAGCCTCTGAAAGAAAAGCTGTTTCCTCCAGAGTCACAGCACAGTGTGCCTTCACTCCAGGCTCTCCCTGTTGCCAGGCCAGGGCAGAGGGGCGCGTGGGGAGTAGGTGACTGTGAGTGAGATGGTGCAGGGAGGAAAAGTCTTGAATTACCGTGGCAGCTCATTGAGTTCCCTGTCTTTCACCTCTGTTTAGAGTAATCAGACCCCACTTCTGTTTAGTTACTTGATTAATTTAACATCCAGGATCAGGGTTTGTCCATTTATCCATCCAGCACCATCTGTTTTAAGTGGCAACCTTCTTCAAAGTCTCTTCTCAAGGCCCTTGAACTGTGGGAAAGGTTTTGCCTTCGTCAGACAGGAACCAAAGTTTATGATCCGTGTGATCTGATCTAGGTAGCTGGTTTCAGCCTCAGTCTGGATTGGGCAGCTGTTTCAGCCCCACTGTAGCAGAATCCTGGCCAATGAGGAGGTGTAGGTTAAGTTCTGAAGGACTCACTATTCTGCAGGAGATCCATGTACAGCAAGTAGCAGGCAGCTTCCTCAGGTTCAGCAGATGGTGAGATGCCTGGGGCTTGGTGGTGCATTATTTCTGGACAACCGTGCAGATCTGGCCCGTGTAAGCCTACCTTCCTCGTTGTGTTCCTGGAACCTGACTGGCCCAGGGAGAGGGTCAGTTTTGCACCACCTTCCCTCTAGCTCAGGGTCTTCCCTGTGTCCATAGAAGGCTGAGGGTGCTCAGTGGAGCTAACTTAAGAGATCTCCCTGAGCAAGACATGCCCACTTTCTCCATCTTCTCTGGCAGGAGTGAACGGTGGTTCTGGAGACTTCGCCTTGTACTGTCCTCTACACACGCAGGAAATTCTCAAGCTGTTTTGCGAGACCTGTGATGTGCTTACTTGCCATAGCTGCCTCATGGTGGAACACAAAGAGCACAGGTGGGGCAGGGTGGCTGCCCAAGGGGACTTGGGAGGGCTCTGGACTCTCTGCCTGTGAGAGTGCTGGTTCCCAGTGCATGGAAATCCTCTCCCTGCTTAAGCCAGCCTTCAGTCCCCAGGCCGGGCTGAAGGTTTTCTCTGTTCTGTTGTGTGGGGCTTCTCTGGAGAAGCCCTGAAGGGCTAAGAGTCTCTGACTCCCTAGATGTAACCCCAGCCTCCTTGGGCCTGACTGAGGCAATGCATTGTGGGGATTCTTGCTTAGCTGGCATGCTCAGAATAAGACTCAGTCTTCCTCATTTTTTTCTCTGCCTTCTCCTCTAGGTGCAGACATCTTGAAGAAGTTTTGCAAAACCAGAGGATGCTTCTGGAAAGTGTGACTACACAGGTGGCACATAAGAAATCCAGTCTACAGACATCTGCAAAGCAAATTGAGGACAGGTAGGCTAGCCCCTTGCCTACACTGGAAATGCTTTGCTCCCTCTCAGCCTGGGTCCCAGGACCAGGATAGAGTGGACATGCAGACACTGGCATATGTCCTAGAAGGCACATGTCCTGGTCTTAGAGATCTCAGGGCCAGGGAGGGGGTTTCGGGTCATCTCTTGGTAAATGGAGCCAAGCTAGGTGAGGATGATCACAGTGAACCTGGGCTAAAGTGCCTGCCTTCTGAACATGACCATGAAGTGACCAAAGGTAAGTGCTTAAGAACAAAGGCACAGAGTAGATACTAGAGAAGAGAGGGCTGTTTATTTTGTGAGTACAAGTCAGTGGCAATCTATCCTTTATCACTCCTTTCTGAATGTTTTCCTTATACATCTATACATGATATGAAATCATCAATATTTTGTGTAGAAAGAGAAGTAAACAGGTACTGAGAGAGGATCACATGGCAGCATTGGATTGGGCATCATGCATGCATCATTTTGATCAGTTCTTACAATTCTTTGAGTCAGGGATTATTTCCATTCTACTGATGAGGAGGGTAAGGTTCAGAGAGATTAGGTGACTTATCTGAGATCATACAGCCAGTCAGAGACTGAGCTGGGTTTGGAAGCTAGGTCTGTGTGGCTTCAAAGGCTCTCTCTTTTTTTTTAATGGTTTTACTGAGATATAATTTATATACCATAAAATTGCCCTTTTAAAATGTACAATTCAGTGGGTTTTTTTTTTTAGCATATTCAGAGTTGTACAACCATTGTTATGATGTGAAAGTCACTCAGTTGTGTCCACCTCTTTGTGACCCCATGGACTATAGTCCTCCAGGCTTCTCTGTCCATAGGATTCTCCAGACACGAATACTGGAGTGGGTTGCCATTCCCTTCTCCAGGGGATCTTCCCAATCCAAAGATCGAACCTGAGTCCCTTGCATTGCAGGTAGATATTTTACCAACTGAGCCATCAGGGAAGCCCTACTGAATTGTACATTTTAAAAGGGCAATTTTATATTTTTTATATAATTTTTATATATAGATATAAAAAATATGATTTTTATACCATAAAATTTCCTTTATAAAATATACAGTTCAGTGGGTTTTTAGCATATTCATAGAGTTGTAAAATGATTATAACTGTCTACTTTTAAAATATAACTTTTATCACCCTAAAAAGAAACCCATACACATTAGCAGTCACTCCCTATTCACCCTGCAGCATCCCCAGCTCTTGACAACCATTAGTCTACTTTCTGTCTCTACCTAGGCTCTTTTCACTGCATGACGCTGTTTAGTAGAGCATTCCCCCTTTTAATAAAATAAGAAATTACATGAAGTCGTACCTGTGTTCACTGTCTGTGTCCTGCCTCTAGTGCTGTGTGAACTGATGAGCTATTGACTTGACCTGGAGATGGACCTGTAGTTTGTTGAGAGAAAAATGAGTTGAACTTTAGGCCATTGGCCCACTTAGATCAAGCTGGATTGTACAAAGGGCAGGATGGATGGTGGAGGAAGGTTCTTATTTCTTTACATTTGGTGCCTGCTGGTCCCTGATTTCAGTAGAAAGCATCCACATTGTAGGCTTTTACATTTGCTGTCTGTAGGCTGTTGTAGGCCTGGAGGGAAGGGCTCACCATGCTGTGTTTCCTCCTGTTGTTTGCAGGATTTTTGAGGTGAAGCACCGCACAGGAAGGTGGAAAACCAGATCAAAATGGCCAAGATGGTTCTGATGAATGAACTGAACAAACAGGCCAATGGACTCATAGAGGAGTTAGAGGTATATGTGAAAAGATGGTTAGGTTCCATACTCTCCTTGGGGCAGAAACCAGGCACATATCAAATATGTCTCATGGCTCAGAGATGGCTGGGCTAGAATTCAGATGTGCAATTTCCATAGCTCTCTGGTACTCCCTGTATCTTAAAATGTCCTGTCTAATTTGGGGAAGTTGGCTCATTAAGGGCTTAGAAAATCAGATCAAACTCCCATTAATGCTGTGGCAGTAAGGCAACTGCCTTACTGGACTTTGCAGCTTTACGGCCTTGAAGGAGTCATGAAACGAGCTATGCCCAAGAAATCTAGACATTCATTTCCTCAATCATTTATCACTTATTCCTATTTGCACTGTAAAATCTACCTACCCTTTCCCTCTCCCTCCCTCCGTCCCTCAGCAGCCATGTCCTCCTCTCAGGTGTGCGGTTTCATCTGATTCCATTTGTGTTTACACTGATGCACACAGGCCACTAGACTTCTCAAGCATGTGGTTTGCAGTCCAAGAATAGAACCAGGGACTCTTGTCTTCTCTCTCTGTACCCAGGGCATCACTAATGAGAGGAAGCGGAAGCTGGAGCAGCAGTTACAGAGCATCATGGTTCTCAACCGCCAGTTTGAGCACGTGCAGAATTTCATTAACTGGGCTGTCTGCAGCAAAACCAGCATCCCTTTCCTTTTCAGCAAAGAGCTGGTAAGAAGAACTGCAACTCCTCAATCACTGACTTTGGGTTAGTAAGTGAAAACCATCTTTTACCAAAGCTCACAGTGCAAAGGACCCAGGTGCTGGAATAGACCTACCTTCCTCTAGGCAGCTCAGCTAGGAAATTCTGTAGTTCTGTCTCAGGTCATGGATCCAGACATTAATACTAGAAGTGTGTTGGACATTCCCTAGGAAGTTGGGTTTAAATGAGGCCTAAGAGGAAAGGAGGAGTGGGGATGACATTGAAGTGTTGGGCTTAAGAGATTGATGGTGCCCAGGAAAAGGAGTAGAACTTTTGAAAGAGTTGAGGTTTGTATTTGGATATGTCAAATCTAAGGGGCCTATAGGGTGTCTAAAGGGAGCTGTCCCAAATCTGTTTTGATAGATGGGTCTGGAAGTCAGAAGAAAAGTCAGGGTTAGAGAGAGAGAGAGAAAAAGATGTGTGAGTCCCTGGGATTTAGGTGGTATTAGAAAAGTGTGTGAAGAAAGAAGAAAATAACAGATCTGGAACCCAGGAAAATGCCCTCATTTTCAGCACAAACAGAGGAGGGAGATGAGTGAAGGAGATGAGAGACAACCATCAGAAGTCAGCAGAGAAATAAGAGTGTGGAACACAAAACTTAACAGAGAGCTTCAAATTTTTAAGTGATCAATGTTATCATTGCTATATAGGTTATAGCGGATGAGTAGTGAAGAGAAATCTCAGAATCAGGAGGCCCATGGTATAACCTTTGAAAGACACCCCAACAGCTTTTCTCTCCAGCAAAGTAGAAAGGTCAAAAGCTAGAATGAGGGATTGAGGATGGGAGATGCTATCAGATGATATCCTGAGGAAGAATTAAAATCATTTGAGGCCTGGAAGAGATAAAAATGTAGGCTTTCCAAAAGCCTCAATAAGAGGAAGGGGATCAGTAGGGGCAGAGGGAGGAGGGGGAGGAATGTCAAGACAGTAAGTTGTAAGGAAATGAGGGAGCACACTGGGGAGGACCACAGGCTAAATAGCCATGACTCTGGGCCCTTCAGCCTGTCCAGTGAGTGAGGAGAGGGAGTTCTCACTCTGGCACAAGATGCCCAAAGAAATGACCTTTGGGCATTGCTGTTGTCAGATTGTGTTTCAGATGCAGCGATTGCTGGAGACGAATTGTAACACAGACCCTGGCTCCCCTTGGAGTATCAGATTCACGTGGGAGCCTAACTTCTGGACCAAGCAACTGGCTTCCCTAGGTGAGCCCAGGGCCTACTCTCTGGGCCTTTGCTGATTGCTAAGAACACATTTAGACCATCTGCTTAACTCACTGGGTAGATCAGCATATGCCCAAGAGAAAGCGCCCCCTGAGACTGCCAGTGGTCATGGAGTCATTCAGCAGACCTTTTCCTGGAGATGATGATGGTGGGGTTGGGGTGGGGGAGGAGAGGGCTGACAGCTTAAATAGCAGTGGCAGTATAGGACTTTTGTAAGAGGACCAGTTGAAATCTGAGTTTCCTATTTTACATGAACGCCCCTGTTCTGTTGGTTTCATTGCTAGAAGAGGAGACAAGACAGTGGTCCTACTCTCCAGATGTTGTATGCCAGTGCAGGTGGACCTGTGTCTCCGAGTACAAGGGCATACATGTGTGTGGGCACAGAGATACTTCAGTGACACACACAGAGAGAGGCAGACAGGCAATGGCACACACGTCTTTTGGAGTTGAGATGTAAGAAGATAATTCATGACCTTGCACATTTTTCTTCCCTGTTGCAATAACTTGCTGGCATTCAATATTTAGGCAGAATGTAGACAATTTGAAGTTGTGCCTGTGTTGACAACCTAATGGTAGGTTTGTTAAACTAATGGCCAACTGCTGCCTTTATCTGGACTGATATTCTCATTGAAAGTGTTTTGAACTTGACAAGATAATAAATGGATATTTAGGTTTATTTTCTGCTTCCCTTTCCCTTTTGATACAATTCCACAGACCTTTGGTGAGCACCTGCTCTTGAGTCAGGCCCTCCACTAAGTGACCAAAGGTGACCGACCACCTGCCCTCAGGACACTTGGTTCTCCCCTACATAAGCCTCAGAGGACCTGAAGAAGCCATTAGACTAAAACAGCAATAGCATCATCTTCTCATGCATGAGGGCCTAGGTCCTCAGATGTCAGCACTGACTCTTGGCACTGACCTGGGGATGGAGCTTGCCCACTCTCCTCCACCCTGCTTGCCCAACATCTAGTTCTCCAGAACTGTATTTGAGGACTTACCCATTTGTCCTGGGGATGAATCTCCTTTTCTACTTTTTGTATACTCTCTCTTCTCCCTCCAGTGTTGATAGTTTTGGTCTGAGTATTTCTTGGGCTATTCTGTTAAAAATGAAGTAGGTACTCTGTGAGGAAGCTCATGGTTTCCCTAGTGGGATACAAACAGAGTCAGGACTGAGCCTCTGGTAAGAGCTGAGCTGATTCCTCAAATGTCCCAGGCCTCCAGCGCAGGTCTGTGTAGTTTCTATTGCTGATATCATTCTAGACTGAGTCTTGGGCATTAGGGATTGAAGTTCTTAATCTCTGCCTCTGGTACAAGGTTGTTGAATGATATCCTTTGGCCCTGGAAGAGGGAGGTAGCAGGAGTAGGGGGAACAACTGCAGATCACCTTTGGAAACACTTTCTGTTTTGAATTTTTAGGCTGTATAACTACTGAGGGTGGACAGCTGTCCCGGGCAGATACTCCTGCTTATGGAGGCTTACAGGGACCATCATCTTTTTACCAAAGCCACCAGTCCCCAATGGCTCAGCAAGAGACTCTCAGCCATCCCTCGCACAAGTTCCAGTCTCCAGCAATCTGTTCCTCCTCCGTGTGCTGCTCCCACTGCTCCCCAGTCTCACCCTCCCTCAAAGGCCAGGTCCCCCCACCCAGCATACACCCAGTGCACAGCTTTAGGCAGCCCTCCGAGATGGTACCCCAACAACTGGGCTCCCTGCAGTGCTCCACACTGCTGCCCAGGGAAAAGGAACTGCCCTGCAATCCTCACCCGCCAAAGTTGCTTCAGCCTTGGCTGGAAACCCAGCCCCCTGCGGAGCCGGAGAGCACACCCCAGCGGCTGGGGCAGCAGCTGACTTCACAGCCGGTGTGCATCGTTCCCCCACAGGATGTTCAGCAAGGAGCCCATGCCCCGCCCACCCTGCAGACACCCTCCATCCAGGTGCAGTTTGGCCACCACCAGAAGCTGAAGCTCAGCCACTTTCAGCCACCGCCACAACAGCAGCTGCCACTTCCGCCCCCTCCGCCCCCTCCACCCCAACAGCAGCCACCCCCGCCCCCCCCTC
>SJXQ01001556.1:330378-468958 GCA_006408695.1 Aepyceros melampus | reverse complement strand
AGCAGCCACCCCCGCCTCTCCCTCCATCGCAGCATCTGGCCTCTAGTCAGCATGAGAGCCCCCCGGGGCCCGCCTGTTCCCAGAACGTGGACGTAATGCACCACAAGTTTGAGCTGGAGGAGATGCAGAAGGACCTGGAGCTTCTCCTTCAGGCTCAGCAGCCCAGCCTGCAGCTGAGTCAGACCAAGTCGCCTCAGCATCTACAGCAAACCATCGTGGGGCAGATCAATTACATTGTGAGGCAGCCGGCGCCCGTCCAGTCCCAGAGCCAAGAGGACACTGTGCAGGTGAGGTCAGGGTGGTACCACCTTCCTGATTCTCCCTAGGAGAGCGTCAGGGATACAGCCTCCCCCTCACAGGGTGGCACAGGAACAGTTTCTTCATCTTAAGGGGGCCCTGAACTCAGCCCTCCCAATTCAAGACTGCCCTGGACTTTGCCTTCCATCTCAGGAAGGCTCCAGAGAACACAGTACTTAGCCCCAACACAGATCCAGGCTCAATCCTGTCCAGAGTGGCCTGGCTTAGTCCTGTCCTCCTGGGTGGCACTAGGGACCATGTCCGTTAATGGAACTTCCCGAGCTGTGCTGGACTCCAGTCAGTGCAGGGCAGAAGGAAGGCTGTCTCTTACCTTTGTAACCTCACTTCCTTTACTGTAACTTATGAATCCCAGCTGGGGGAAGGGGAGAGCTTAAGCAGATCATTTGCCTAGAAATCATACAATATTGGGGGCTTCCCACATGGCACTAGTGGTAAAGAGCCCTCCTGCCAATGCAGGAGGTAAAAGAGACATGGGTTCAATCCCTGAGTTGGGAAGATTCCCTGGAGGAGGGCATGACAAACCTCTCCACTGTTCTTGCCTGGAGAATCACATGGACAGAGGAGCCTGACAGTCTGTGGTTCACAGGGTCACAAATAGTCAGACACGACCGAAGCGCACATGTATGCTCATAAAACGTTGAGTGGTAGTGCCAAGACTTGAGGCCACGCCAGCTGACTCTGAACTGCCACAGAGGAGGCCTTGTTCTCTCCCTAGGAGGATGACTAAGGCTGCTCTTCTCTTTTCTCAGCTAAAAGCCAATTGGAGAGGTGCAGTTCGTACCTCTGGGAGCTTTGCAACACTCCACATCTTCATTCTTAATTCTTGCTTTTCTTGGTTTCCAACAGCTTCCTGTTCCAGACCCTTCCTCCTCCCTTTTCACTTTTTTCATAGTGAAATAGATGTAACCACATTTATACCTTCAAAGCAGCTCTATAGACTTTTACTTTATTACAAAATATAAGGCTTCACATTTATGCTTCTGCACTGACAACTTCAATTTTATTTTTATTTATTTATTATTTGGCTGTGCTGGATAGCATGTAGGATCTTAGTTCCCCAACCAAGGATGGAACCCGTGTCTCCTGCAATGGAAGGGCAGTTTCTTAACCACTGGACCGCCAGAGAAGTCCCTAAGCACTGACTTCAGTTCATGCTTTGAATGTCTGCCTCTGAGGCTCAGTTCCTTATATAGAATAACTCTTATGATGGCAGAGAAGGGTCTAGGGTTTACAGAGGACCACAGCTCTATAAATGTAAGTCAAAACTGTTGTGATTGCTTAGGTAACTATGACAAAGTTAGCTCATGATTCTTGGTTTGAGTTCTATTCTAAGATGTCATATTAGGAACAGCTTAGATAAGAGTATCTTCCTGAAAAGACTTCAGGCCATCTACAGTGTGTAGGTGGTGGGCAGTGCAGGTGGGCCTCAGCCTTTAGCATTGCTGCTGCTCTTTGCAGGAAATGAAAGTCACTCAGTCATGTCCGACTCTTGTGACCCCGTGGACTGTAGCCCGCCAGGCTCCTCTGTGTATGGAATTTTCCAGGCAAGAATACTGGAGTGGGTTGCCATTTTAGGATGCACCCAAGTTCTTATTTTCTTCTCCAGGCTGCAGATGAGCCCCCAGCATCAGAAGGCCCAAAGCCGACTCTCCCTCTTGACAAGAATACTGCTGCTAACTTGCCCCAGGCATCTGGGGAGGAAGCCTCTCACAGTGTCCCCCCACTGGACAGCGCCATCCAGCACTCCTCTCCGAATGTGGTGAGAAAGGTACAATTGGAGCCTGCTTTCCCTGATCATATGGGACCCACTGCCAGTCAAGACCCCAGGGACCTGGCTGAGGATGTCTGGGCTGGGGGAGGAGTGTCCCTGTCCCACCCCTGGATGTTACACAGCCCTGACTCATGCCTTTAGTCCTAGTGAGTGAGCAAGGTCCTCCTCCACTCCATTGGCACTCCCCCCACACCTAAATTGGGAGCAGCTGGGCTTCATTTCAAGAGGAAGGGGAAAGGGAAGGAAAGCCAGTTTGTTGAACACTGATTTGTACCTAGAACTGTGCTTTGTGCTCTGCAGGGTGACTTCACTTAACCTTCCCAATAGTTCTGTGAGGTGAGAATCCCCATTTTATAGCTAAGGAAACTCAGATCCAGTGGCCTACAGCTAATAGATAAAAGGGGCTAAGTTTTATGTAAAATGAGAATCACAGCCTGAGCTTTTTCCTCTCTGCAATGAATGGCAATGGGGAAAGTATTTTATGTGGTCCCACGATCCAGAGTTGGCTGGCTTTAGAATTTGAATTAATGGAATTCTGTGGATGAGTGGTCTACAGAGATGACCTGCAGAGGTGGCTGAGCATCTGAGGGCACTGGGATGTTTTGAAGATAAGCTAGCAAAGCTCTTCCTGTCTGTCCACCTGTCTGCTTGGTGGACGGTTCATGGCAATAACCCAGAATCTTACAGCTCCTGGTTGTCCTACTCTCACTCCTGTCTTTTATCTCTGCCCCAGTCATCCTCCTAGCGGGAACCTCAGTGCTGTGCCTTCCCACCAGCCCTCCATGTGTCCCTTGGCCCTGTTCCCCTTATCCTGTCCCTTTTCTGGTCTTGTCCCCTCAACCCTCCTGGTACTTCCTCTCTCAGCCCTGTACAAGGAGCTCTGCCAGCTATTCTGTACCCTTCTAGCTTGTACTCTCAGTCCTGCAGCATCCCTTGGGCTCTACAGTCCCAGTTTCACTAGTGGTTCTTTGTACCTACTACCCCTCATCATGTTTCTCCCAGCAGCACCATTGCCATAGATCAGTCTACCTCAGTGATGCCCGAGAAGAGAATTTTGAAAAGTAAGAGATGGCAAATTTGCAGTGTTACCTTAGAAATCCCTTGAAGTCTGGTACTAAAGGTCTTTAGTTTGTGCCTTGCCTGCCCTATCCTTTTGAAAGTGGTTTGGCGTAGAGGCTCAAAAGATGCTGTAAATTGGACCTGTGCGCTCTTAGCAGTTTACATTCTTACACCTGAGGTAGATACCTATCTGTTCAACCATCCATCTATCCACCCATTTATTTATTCACTCGTGATCAAAAAAATATGTTAACCTCCTGTCGTGTGCCTCCTATTTTTATAGGTGTCAGGAACACATTGGTGAATAAGTAGTCTCACTTTGTACCTTATAGTCTAGTGGGAGAGAGAGTTAAACAAGCAGCAATATGAAGTATGATAAAGTGCTGTGATAGTCAGTGGGGTGTATATAAAGAGCATTGGACTCTTGGAGATGACTTCCTCTAGAGAACATGGTTTTTAGCTGAGATTTGTTTGAAAAATTAGGCTGGTGAAGGAGAGATGGAGGGGGAAGGCCAGGATAAATAGAGGGAATGGCTAGTAGGAAGGTGCAGAAGTGAGAGAAAGCCTGGGCTACTTAGGGGGTTTCAGATAATTTGACTTGGTAGGAACATGAGATGAACTAGAGAATGGGAATGATTGAAACCAGAGTAGTTAGAAAGCTTTGTGGATCATGCTCTGAATTTGGGATTCAGTCTTGGGGGTTGCGATATGTGAATGAAGGATTACTAGCAAGAAGGATTACTAACATGGCTTGAATTAAAGTATAGAGAGGTCACTTTAGTTATAGTAAGGGAGACCAAACTAGTACAGAGGAGAAATAGGAGAAGATGAATGAAATCAGCTAATGATGGGAAAGAAGAAGCAGCAAGGACTTCAAGAGATGAGATCCTAGGAGATTTTTGGACTTGGAGTCTGATTGGCAGTGGGAAGTGGGGTAAAGGACATCCAAGGTGTGTTTTGGTCCACTCAGTTGCCATTCATCTAAGATGGGAGCATAGGAAGAAAAGTACATTTGAGGGGAGGAAAAAGTCAAGTTTTGGTGGTGGTCTCCTCTGCAGGCTACGATATAAGATGACTGGAAGACAGCTAGCTCTAGAGGGCAGTAGGGAGCATGGGGATTACCAGTGCCCAACTGGTAGTGGGAGCCATGCTGAAAATGCTTCTGCTTATTTGGTGGGTCTCAGTTCTGCTTCTCCACCCAGTAGAGAGGAAAGGAGGCAAGCCACATGCAAGCATGGAGTCTGTGCTGCCTGGTGGGTGGCCTATAGGGTGCTCGGAGCAGCGAAGGGAGTGGCCGCTTCACTCCTGCATGGCTGCAGGGTGGCAGTGGGATTAATGAAGATCCTAGGATATCTAACTTTTCATCTGGAGCTGCCTCTGGCTATTACCGTGGACTCATGCAGAGGTGTGGAGGGGCCAAGTGACCTGACTTTTTTCAGGCATTTCATAGGCTTCTTTAAGGCTTGTACTCTCAGAAAAAGGAACCTCAAGGTTGCCATCCAGGGGAACCTGGTCCAGGGGAACCTTTGGATCTGCTTGACTGAGCGAGGTACTGGTTATACACAAAGTTCCTGAAATAAGGAAAGGGACTTTCTTTTTGAGGGAATTCATTGTCTTGAATCTGGGATTGGGCAGGGTTGGGGGTATGAAGGTCAATGTTACCCAACAACATTCTGAGCATCTTATCATTGATTTATAATACTTTGTATATAGCATTTTCTACTTTTTTTTTCGTAGATTTTTATATGTATTTTTCTATTTTATCTCTTTATTTATCCTAGCAATACTGTGAGGAAGCCACTTTCTTATTCCCCTTTGAAAGATGTGGAAACTGAGACACAGAGAGATTAAGTGACCGCCTAAAAGTTAAACAGCCAACTATTGGCAAGGTTAGGCCCAGAGCACAGTTCTGCCTGAGCCCTGGGTTCAATGACTAGGTTAAATGGCCTCTCTCTGTGTACTGCAGTGGGAGAAGTAGGACTCCATGTGGCCTCTCACTGCTGGATTTTCCTATCTTTATACTCTGAAGTAGCCTGAGGCCTTGCTGGGGACAATCTTAGGACCCATCCTAGTTGGGTCTTGGCTATCTTTATCTGGTAACGGCACTAAGCCCCCAGCCTACTCCTCGGTCTGTACTGTCTGGCAAGTGCCAGGGGAAGTCAGAAGTCTATCTGAGTCCACAGACGAGAGGAAGCTGTGGCAGCAGGCACAGCTCTCTGTGTTCCAAAGAGACCTACTCCTGCTCGGAGCTGCTTCGTGTCACTACAAGGAGGACTTTATTACAGCCAAGCAGCTGCTCACACGTACCTAGGAGATGGTACTAAATGAGCTGATGGTGAAAACAGATTGCTACTGCAAATGAGATGTGAAAGTTCTAGAATGAGTTTTCTCGTGGCTTGAGCTCTGCAGTCTCTGAAGCATTTTACCCCACCACCTTCCGTGCCACCAGCAGAATGTTTTTGTATGAACTTGGACATTTATTTGTCAGCTGCTGTTGCCTAAGCTTTCTTATCTTGGTTCAGTCACTTTGAAAAAAGGTGATGAGGAAAGACAACTTTACAACAGAACCCCTTTAAATACCAAGTGAAACTGGAAGACATTTCGATGGCTTCATTTCATACTTCTGAAGTAGTCGACTGCTGAAAAATACACACACTCCTTTTGTCAGCCCTCATGGAATCAAGGCTGTAGGCATCACAGAGAGCTCTAGCTGAACCCCAGTTCACCTGCAAGAGGGACCTCTCTTCTGCTCATAGGGGGGCCCCAGATCTTCAGAGGACTTTGAGGCCACTCGGTTAGTGCTTACGGCTTCAGTGGAGTCTGGGATATATTGTCAGCAAATGATGCAGAAGTAGTTGACATTCCTGTGGTCTGGATTATTAAGAGTGATGCAGAAGAGTGCAGGATCATGGACCTGATGAATAGCATTTATGCCTTTATCAAAGCATTTTGATGCCTGGGCTCTTGATTTGATTCTTAAAACTCAGTGAGATTTACATTTACCTGTAGAAGAGGAAGTTCAAGCCCAGAGATGGAAAATAATTTGCTTAAATGCATATTCTAAACCTTGACATAACTGAGGAAAAATTAGGCACCCTGCCTTAACAGTCTCCAAATACATGGCTATAGACCAGATCATGGGTTCTCATCCATGTCTTTTCCAAAAGCAACTGTCTTTTCCTTGCAGCCTGGCACTGACAGCTTTTGCTCAGAATGCTTCCAGGGCCCGATAAGGCTTTCTTATGGCCTAGGCTGTGACCCGGTTAGCAGTGCAGAACTGTATAGAGATGTGCTCACTTCCTACATAGGAATCGAGTCAAACACTCCCCAGGTCTGGCTCCCTGAATTTTATACTCTGTAGGAAGCCTATCTCCTTCCTTCTGGCTTGATTTCATTCACAGACCAAACCTAAGATCTTTGTCTAGGTCTCCTGGTTCATGAGAAAATAGGTTCTTGCTCCTAGACCTTTAGATTTCCTTAACCCAGCCCAAGAAAAATACCTCTGGCCTAGTTCTTGCACATCTCCAAAATTTGGGTTTTAAAAGTTCCACTCATTCTAGCCTTCACTTCGATTCACTGGACTCTGCTTTTTCCTTTGCTCTTCCTTCTGCCTCAGACCCTGATCCTCTTTGCCTTTTTTTTTTTTTTTCCATCTTCTTGGATTATCAGGGCACTGGGTACTCTTCAGCCATAATTGTTTTCCTATTTGACTCCCATTGGTTAGCAGATATCAACATAGTTACATCTGTAGCAACAACCTTACTTCATAAAAGAATTTTTCATTGAGCTGGCGGGACACTTACCATCAGCAAGAGGAACTTTCCTATAAAAAATCAACTTGTGAAACCACTGGCAGGAAAAGTTAGTTCCCCACTCAGCTATCTGATTCAGTTGTGTCAAGATCTACTGCTGTTAAACCAGTCTACTTAATCTGAAGCTGTTGAAACACTCAAATATTCCAAAGATTTAGTTCACAAATCTATTTACATGCATCCCTGTCTCCTTATCTATTTCCTTCAGCCAAGGTGCGAAGGCCTTCAGTGTGCTTCCAGAAGACAACTCAGAAGTCATTGGTCTCTTCTCCTACTGTACCTGTATATGGTGGTCAGTCTTTGACAAGTTTAACTCCTAGAATCAAAACCTGAAACCAGAAGTAAGCAGGCAAAGCTTCAGAGCAGCAACAAGAATAGTTGTTACAAACTTCACACATTATATTCTGTAGGAGACTATAAGCCCAATTTAGTCAACTTGATCTAGCAAGCTTAGTTATATGGTTTTCTTGGGAAATTTTTAGTTTTTCTATATTATAGCAGTAAGCAGGTAGAAGCAGGGAGTCAGGACTTCTATAATGGCAGCTAACAACAGGAGAGAAGACAAGAAACTTCACCTGGAAAAGTGCCATGATGTGATGTCTTTCACAGAAAGGACTAGCTAAACCCTACTACATTCTTAGAAGTTCCCTAAAGCACCGATGAACTACAGAATACCCCAGCAATAGAGGTTCATCAGAATTCTTTTGCGTTACTAAGAAATGGTCTCATTCGGCCTCAGGCACTCTGTTTAGTAAGACAGGGTAGTGTGCAAAGCATTTTAGAAGTACTGTCCTTCAGAATAATATTTTAAAGTCAATTGCATTTTGTTATTGAAAGAGGTATGTTTCAGATATCTGGCAAATTGATTTCTGTGAAACGCCACTCTCTCTGTGCTACTTTATCCCCAGCAATATTATCTTGCTGTACAAACTTGAAATTTATATTAAACTCAGGGTATGTGCACCAGGTGTCTGCTTATTGACTTCTCAATCACGTCGTACTAGAGCACTAGCTTTCTACCTAATGGCACAAAATCAAGACCAGCCAGCAGGTTTCTACGGCTAGGCCCAGTCTTGGATTCTTTTCTGAACTTGGAAAATTTGGGTACTCACTCTGTGTCTCAATTTCCCTTCCTGTTAAAATGAAAGAACAGTGTCTTCCCTGAATTTTGACAGCATCTTGTGGCAATCATTAGAATGGCAATGTAGGCACTCCAGGTCTTCAGAAAAAGAAATTGAATTCAGAAAAAAAAAAAAAATTGAACTCCAGAAAAAGATCTGCGTGGTGAGAAAGGGGAGAGGAAAGGCAGCAGGTGACAGAGCACAGATGAACAGGATTCGACAGGTGAAGGACTGCAAAGGCGACCGGAAGCAGAGGTTGAGATTTCAGACAATTTAGATGGGTCAGGCAGGTGGCCAACAGAGATAAAGAGATTAAGAGACAAGGAGAGCGAAGGGACGGGGACATATAATTTGGGAGGAGACCAAATTAGGGGCAAGTGAGGAGATACTAGGTCATAGAGGTAAGAGAAGCACCCTTCATATGTCAGAGGTGACCTGAGCTGATTCCCAGAGGTTTTTTTTTCTTTTTGCATTTTTGACTGTTCTCCTTGAACTAGAAAGTAGCTTATTTTTACTTGCAAACCTCAAAATACATGCTCACTGATGAAGTCTGAGGTTTTATATGTGAAGATGAATTCAAGGTGTCAGTTAATCTGGGAGGTGTCAGTGATTGCCCTGCACAGACGTTCCAGCTGGCCATATACTTTCACTTTCTCTCATTTGACCTCTAAACAATCCCAGGTGCTAGAGATAGCACCTTCTCCACTGACATATAAGCTTCTCCTGTGTGTGAGACACCAAGTGTCAGACAACTTGGCCATACTCACAAGCCCTAGCACGTTCCTGAGAAGACCTTTCCTTCCTTCCTCACAGGCCCTAGCAACTCAGCCTGCTTTCCCGGCCCTGAAAGTTGGCCCTCCCCTTGCCCCTATTCATCTTGTAGCAGAGTAGGATAGAGGATCTCAGCTTCCCTCTTTCTTTCCGTACATGACATAAGGACCTTCTGTGTTAATATTTTGTAGTTTTTCACTCCAGAGAGCCAAATGAAGTATCAAAAATAAGTAACATACAAGATAATAGGTTCCAGAAGTGCCACTGTATTTGCATAGCCTATAAAATAGGATTGAGGCCAACTTCCACAGAGCACTTTTTCTGAGTCTCTTCTTAGAATTTCCCCATATACGTTCCCCAGGTCCTTGTTACTGTTACCAGAGCTTCACACCACTCCTGATATCCTTGGCCTTCTTGAGATTGGTTATAGATATGAACAGGAAAGAGATCAGTCTAGTGTTCAGTATCAGGACAAGTTACTAACCTCATGGTATCTGCTAGGTGTTGTGGGAGCAAGTCCAGCAGGCCCAGCTCAAAATAAACCACAATGGAGTTTCCACAATACTTCCATGGCTCAAGCTGCATGCCCTCTCTCCTTTATCATTATATTAACTCACATTTCATATGTAAGAAGGGAAATTGATATCTTACAAAAGTGATTCTACTCCTAATCTGGAAGGTTTTGTCTTTGGGAATTTAATCTCTTGTATATCTTATGACATACAGCCCCTGACCGTCTGGGACCTGGAATGGTTCCAGATGGATTTTGGTGTTCTGGAGGCTTGGCCCCAAGGATTTCACTAAGTTATCTGTGTCATTGGTAGATGAGATGACTATACATGTCAAATAAGGAGACAATCAAAGTATCCAGCTCAAAGAATTAGACAGTCATGTATAAAAGGAAATAACAATGATTGTTGGATATTCTTATCCAAAGATAAGAAAATACAGATTATCAGAGAGCTGTATGAGTGCATAACCAGGACAGCAAGGGGACACCAGGGATGCAAGCCTGGGTATGTCTGAGATATCCCTTGGCCTCTGGCCTCAGTCTATACGTAGCTGGGCTCTATACGTAGTTTATCCCATTTCTTTTGCACATTCCCCCCATCCCTCCTCCTCCTCACCTTTCTGATCTTGGGACTTAGACTATACAGCAAATTGAAGCCTTTTTATTGAAGACCATTGAACTATGAAGAAACATATTAAAAGTAAACTTTTCAGTAGAGAAACGAAGGGTATTTAGCTCATCTGCTTTTAAAACTGAAAATTAAGAATAGGAATTATAAGCTTTACTAAAGCAGTTAAACAAGTAATAAGGAAAAAGGTGGATTCTTTACCAACTGCACCACCTGGGAAGCCCCACCCTATTAGAGTATGGATTTTTTTCTGTTTTGCTTGTCCAGTGTTTTCCTAGACCCAAGAGCAGTGCCTGGCTGAACAAATGAATTAATGAGCTATTCACAATTTTTTTTAAACAATAATGCATGACTGTTTATTCTACAAATTGATAGAAGTTTTGATTGAGAATATTCCAATTATTTTATCCTTGAATGCATTTTTCTACAGCTTTGTACTAAGAAGATAAAATCATTCTCATTTGTCAAATAATAATTATGCTGATGTCCTCTCCACAATGGCAACCCACTCCAGTGATCTTGCCTGGAGAATCCCAGGGATGGGGAGCCTTGTGGGCTGCCATCTATGCAGTCGCACAGAGTCAGACATGACTGAAACGACTTAGCAGCAGCAGCAGCCTCTCCACGTCACCTTCTCTTTCCCTTAGGGAAATCAGTTTACATTAAAATATAAACTAAACTGTTCTGATACTACCCATAAAGGAAACAGTGTTGATATTTTTATAAAAAGTAGTGCAAATAGAGATAATAATAATGAGTTTACCTAGAAGTGCAAACCAAGTTGATTAACAAATGCCAGATTTCTGACTTTTTTAAGAGGAATTCTAAATATGAAACTGGAGCCGATTATACAGAGTGAAGTAAGCCAGAAAGAAAAACACCAATACAGTATACTAACACATATATATGGAATTTAGAAACATGGTAATGATAACCCTGTATGCGAGACAGCAAAAGAGACATAGATGTATAGAATGGGCTTTTGGACTCTGAGGGAGAGGGAGAGGGTGGGAGAAGAAAAGAGAAAAGAAAATCAAGAGAGACTAAAGGCAGGTGATGGAAAGACAAAGAGATAGAAGAATAGAGTGTGGGAGAGATCAGGGAAGAGGGTGAGCAGAGAGAAGGGCAAAGGCAGGCAGGCCAGAAAAACGAGTGTGGCTTCGGTGCCAGAGAGCCGGATTCTAAAGCCATAAAAATCCTATGACAAATATACTGGTGAATAGTGAAAGGATCCCCCTGAGGTTAGGAATGTAAGATGGCTGCTGTCACTACTTCTGTTCAGTTTCACACTGGAGGTCTTAACTGGTGGAGTAAGGCAAGAGAAACAAATGTAAGCAAAGGGAGAAAATAAAACTCACTAGTCATAGGCAACATGATTTGTATGCACAGAAGCTCTCAATGTGACTTTAGTAAGATCGCTGGGTACAAGTTCAATATATAAACAGCAATTGTATTTCTATATGTGAACACAAATAGAAATTGAGATTTATAAAATTATGTTTTCAATTACATAAAAAACCTCAGATGCCTCTCTGAGCTTCATTTTTTCTCAATTATAAAATTAGGCCACAACAATAACAACATTAACAGTAATAGCAACAGCAGCAGCTAGGGTTTGTTGAGTACCCACTGCCAGAAATTGCTCTAAATGTTTACATGGATTATTTCTTTTAAACTTCACAACCCTTTAATGTTTGCTGTGAGAATTAAATGAGGAAATATATGTAAAACACTTAGAAAATTGCATTGTATATAATAAATTCTCAACAAATTTTAGCTACATAAAAATGGGCATTGTTTTAGAGAAACTCATAGACTTAGTTGTTAGTAGAACTAAGCTGCTTTTATTCATTGGGCATGCAATTTGTAGAATAAACAGTCATGCATTATTGTTTAAAAAAAATTGTGAATAGCTCATTAATTCATTTGTTCAGCCAGGCACTGCTCTTGGGTCTAGGAAAACACTGGACAAGCAAAACAGAAAAAAATCCATACTCTAATAGGGTGGGGCTTCCCAGGTGGTGCAGTTGGTAAAGAATCCACCTGCCTGCTAATGCAGAAGACACAAGAGTTGAGGGTTCCATCCTTGGGTCAGGAAGATTCCCTGGAGGAGGAAATGGCAACTCATTCCAGTATTCTTGTCTGGAAAATTCCATGGTCAGAGGAACCTGGAGGGCTACAGTCCACGGGATCACAGACTCAGACACAACTGAGTGACTGCATGCACACATACTCGAATGGAGTTTACAGTTTGGTAGGGGACATATGTATTAAGCAAACAGTATCACAGATTGTTCTATGAAACTGAAGTACAGGAGTTATGAGAATGTAAAAGAGGGGAGTGAAAATTCACAGGTGAACTGAATTCAGAAGGAAAGTGGAACGGGGGCAGGGCTAGGAGAATGTTCCAGAGGAAGCAGTCTGTCTGAAGTGGGGAAGGGAGAGGATGTCATGATTCTGGACCTAAAAAAATTGTCTGAGCGACTGGAGCTCAAAGGCTGAGGAGAGGGCCACTATATGAACTCTGGCTGCAGAGATGGACAGAGAACAGAGCATCAAGGCGTTGGGAGCTTTGTTAGGGATTTTCCAGTGAGGAGCAGTATGGTTTTATGCAGAGCGCTGATGTGGTCAGATTTGTGCTGTCAAAGTATTTCTCCACTGCAGAGGCTACTATTGTAGTCTGGGAAAATATGAAGTATAACCTGGGCTCAGGCACCAGCAGCAGAGAGAGGAAGAGTGGGAATAGCTGAGAGGTGATCAAGTGGTGGAGCTGATGAGATTTGGTGTTAGCTTGGGTGAGGGAGGAAGGGTGCCCACCGATGCCTCCCTCCTAGGAGCCGACTCAAAGAACTGGGTGACTAGGGTGACCTTCACTGAGGTGAGGACAGTCTTTGTTGATTAGCTTTACTAATATAATATGGAAACTTGAGAGGGTATTTGAAAGTATTTCTTTTCCTATGGAAATTTGAATGTCTTACTCGGGGAAAAGAATGATAGGTTTAAAAAACTAACTTGGAAGCTTTGTGATATTAACTCCTTGTTTTCCCTTTGATTTTCAAAGGGTGTCAAATGGTTATGTCTTTTGTCTTAAAAAAGGCTTGGGTATTAAACAGAAATTACTGAAGGTTGAATTTAGAACCAATCTTCCTACCACTTGCCTACGTCTGTTTCTCCAACCTGAAAAACTGCAGTGGATTCAGTATAGTAATCTGTGTCTTTCTTCTGCCTATGTCGCCAAGTGGTTAGAACTGAGCAAAGAACTATGGGGGCTGGGATATTATTGCTGCATCCATTAATTGTCCAAGTTGTCCATATTAAGATTTAGCTGCTCTGATGTTCTCTGCCTGTGGTTTAGAATGGCTTTGGCAAGTGTAGTAGGGCTAGAAAAGACCTTCAC
Source organism: Aepyceros melampus (assembly GCA_006408695.1). Classification (NCBI taxonomy): domain Eukaryota; kingdom Metazoa; phylum Chordata; class Mammalia; order Artiodactyla; family Bovidae; genus Aepyceros; species Aepyceros melampus. The sequence goes on along the minus strand of SJXQ01001556.1, from coordinate 455,570 downwards.
ATCTCTTGGTCAGAGTCTTCAGTCTAAAGCTGGTGGTGCTGGAGTTGATCAGAACAAGCCTGAGAGAAGGCTGTGAGGTTGACATTCCCCAGGACTGATAGGGGCTCCCCAAGCCTTGGCATTATCTCAGAGAATGTCTGCAGCAGATCAGGGTTTGAGCCTTCTGAACTTCCTCCCATTCTTATGTAGCAGAAAGCATCCTGTAGGACTCCAGAAGGGAGGGGAGGCCACTAGTGGCTTGTGGGGGACATGTGATGTGGGAAGGTATTCCTAATGTGGCTGATAATGTGTGTGTGTGTTAAGTTTGTGCCACCCTCAGGTCAAGTGGTAGGCTGTCTCTCTCCCTCTCTCTGTCAGTCTGTGTCTCACTCACACACCCACCCACCTACCCCCACACACACACATGCACACTAGCGTCCTCAGCTGTGCCCACCTCTCTGGGTCATAGCCCAGCAACCTCCATGGGGAGGGGAATGGGAACAGGACTTCATGGTCTGTCTGAGTTCTCTGAAGCTACTAGACTCTGAGGCAGAGTGAAATCTGAGCATGGGACTCTTACGGGTTGCCTCCCTCCTTTCCCTCCCACCATTCCTAGCTAACAGCCAGACTGTCCCCTGTCTTTGCTCCTGTAGCACTCCACTTCTTTGAGCATCATGGGCTTTTCCAACACACTGGAGATGGAGCTGTCATCTACCAGGCTGGCGAGGACCCTTGAGCCACAGATGCAGAGCACGAGCAGTCTGACAGCTGCCCCACCCCAAGTGATGTCCCAAGTGGTACCAAGCCTGCTGAGTGGCCCCCCACCAGCCATGTCCAGCCTAGCGAGCAGTCAAAACCAGGCTGTGCCTAGCCTGACAGCCAGTCACCTGCCGGCCATGCCCAGCCTTGTGCGTGGCCCACCCCAGTCCATGCCCAGCCTAATGAGTGATCCCTCCCCAGCCATCACAAGCCTGGCAAGTGATCACTCTCAGGCTGGACCCAACCTGATGTCTGGTCCCACTCACACTGTGCCAAGCCTGGCAACCTGTCCTCTGCAAAGTGTCCTTCCAGCTTCTGATGTGCAGCCGGAGACTGGGTCCAGCTCCAGTCCTGGTTCTGGCCGAACTGCAGGGGGCCTGTGTCCTGGGGATGGAACTGACCCCTCCCTGGGGAATGCCTTGTGTAAGGTAGGTCTTGGAGAAATGCCATTTAACGTCCTCTGCTTAACTCTGGGCAAAAGGGTGGCTCCTGAGGCTAATTCTGGCCTTAGCTTAATAGCTCTGTGACCACTGACAGGGAAAATGTCTGATTTATTTGATTTTTGTTGGCCTTTCACTTTTGAAAGATGGAAAGTGAGGATTCTACCCGCTTCACTGACTCTCTGGGACAAGGCCCTACAGCTGCTGCTCTGGATGTTTCCAAGGACTTGTCTATCTCCTCAGACCTGGAGGAGCCAATTAACCTCTCTGTGAAAAAACCCACACTGGTGCCAGTCGTCAACACATCTGTGGCTCTGCAGCAGCACCGGAGCCCAAGAGGTGAGACTCAGCAGCCTGCCCTTCATGCTGACCACACGCTTGAGCAGGTGGGCTCAGCACCGCAGGTGAAACGGAGGTCGGCAGAGCCATCTGAGACTGAGGGAACAGTGTCTTTCTCTCAGGCTAACCTCACTTCTCTGTCCAGAACTGACCTTTTGATGCCTGTTCTGTTTCCCTCTCTGTGGCCAGGAATTAACCTTCTTGTAAAATTCCCCAGGCAGAAGTTTGGGGATCTGGGTTATAGGAAGGGGGACACAGGAAGAGCACCACCCCAGAAGGGCTGGGCTTGGCACAACATCTTGGGGACAAGAGCACATTTGACTCGGTTAGCTGACCTGCTCTGTCTCTTTATGTTTGAATGTGTGCAAGATACCTAACATTTCTGACTTAGTTTTTCCCCCTGTAAATGGAGCTAATCATAGCTACTTCATAGGCATCTGGGAAAAATACCTACAGTGAAATCATTTGATGATTTATTCTGTAGTAACAAGAATTTGTCTTGTACCTGGCCTTGATGTGGATTTTTGTCTCACAGAAAAGGGAATTTGGACTGGTTGGACTTGGCTCTGCTTGTCTTCTCAGCTCCCCACACGCATTCTCAAATGGGGCTAGGCAAGGCACCTTCCTTCCAGGGAAGGTGAGGGCTGGTTGGGAAGTTAGATAGCAACTGCCTAGTGAGTGCTGGGGGCCTTCTTAGTTCAGTGTATGATGCATGTGTAGTTTGTAACGATCAATGTTACTACGTATTTAATAGATGAAGAAATTTTTCTCCTTGTCCCCTCACACTGGCTCTTCCTAACTGCACAATAATGCAACCCTGAATTTTAAGCAGTTACATATTTTGAAACCTGCTTGTCCATGGAAGGTGCCTCGGCCAGTGCCTGGTGCTAAGTGGGCGCCTGGTACTAAGTGGGCGCCTGGTACATGCTAGAATCCTCCTCTTTCCCCACTGTCCCCTGCTCATCTGCACAGACTGCACTTCTCTGGGGAGGGCTCCTGGGAGCCTCGTGCCCTTGGAAGGTGAGCTGGATTCTCAGGCTGTGCTGAAATCCCAGCACTTGGCTGGTAAGGAAGGGGCTGCACAGAATGACTCCTAAGAGCAGGTGACACCAGTATATACATGGGGAACGAGTGACTTCTGAGCTCATTTTGAAGGTGAGATGCTGGCTCCTCAGCACCTAACCCAGCACTCACTCCTGGGTAGCTTCTGAGTGTTACCTGTGTTATCTTTGAAAGTAGCCTTCTTCCCCCCTCAGGAAGGGAGCTGGGTAGGATTGTCACCATGATGAGTGATTACAGTGTGAGTAACGACGGTATGACAGGTGTGTGACCACAGTATGAGTAGCGGATAAGAGTAGAAGATGTGGGTGACAGGATGTGTTATTATAAATGTATTATGAATTTGTCTTTTGTCTTAGAGTATGAGAATTTTGAACAAGGAGCCCTCGGGCTGAACACAAAAGGGAACCAGAGTATCAGGTAACAGACCCTTGGCCCAACATCCCTCTCCCACCATCCAATTTCATGTCCTGGGAGACTGGCACAGGAAGTGAGCCTCCTTGATGACTTAATCTGGAGCTTGCTTGCCTCTGTCTTCTTCAGCCCTCAGACCCTGGAGTGGGTATGTGGTTGTGTGTCTGGGATGGTTGTGGGAGGATGTCCTGACTCCAGTGCTGTGAGGAAGGCACTCTGGGTGCAGTTCCCCCTCTACAGGGGTCCCCCTGTGATCAGAGGGCTCCCGGGGCCAATGGGAACTGACCAGCAGAGCTGGTAGCAGGCTGGAACAGGGGCCTGTGGAGGGTTGGACTGAGGAGCTCCTGAGCAGTTCAGTTGTGGGGTCGTGGATGAGCTTGACTTAGCAGTCGGGCCAGAGGGATGTGGCCTGTCCGAGACCCAGGGATGTGGTTCTTGCCCTAGACCCTTCAGTAATGAGCCCAAGATTCCCTACGTGCGCCTGGAGCGGCTCAAGATCTGTGCTGCCTCCTCGGGTGAGATGCCAGTGTTCAAGCTGAAGCCACAGAAGAATGATCAGGATGGGAGCTTCCTGCTGATCATCGAATGTGGTGCTGAGTCCTCTAGCATGTCCATTAAGGTACCGTTTTTCCTCTGCCTTCTCCTTGAAACCTGGCCCAGTCCAGGAGCCTCTCTTTCCTCTCTGCTCCTGGCAGAATCCTGGCTCCAGCCTTGTTCCGAGTCTCTGAGTGGGGCTGCTGCTCGGCCACACCTTGTTCCCTGCTGCCTGGGGTCTGTGAGGGGCACACTAGGACTGAGCTGTCCTGGTGTTCCTAGGGCTGCCTGGTTTGGGGTCCTGAAATAAGTTGGTGCCCAGGGCTTGTCATCTTTCCTCTCCTTCCCTCAACAACGTGGTGCCTCGCTCTAACCGCTCAGACTCACTTCTTCCCCAAGGTCAGCCAGGACCACCTGCCTGATACCATCCAGGCCCCAGATCTGGGGGGAAGAAAGGTCACTGTCACATCTCTGGCTGGGCAGCAGCCTCCAGAGGTTGAGAGTGCATCTCCTGAAGAACACAGGCTCATTCCTCGAACCCCTGGAGCCAAGAAGGGGCCCCCAGTACCCATAGAGAATGAGGATTTCTGTGCTGTCTGCCTCAATGGGGGGGAGCTGCTATGCTGTGACCGCTGCCCCAAAGTGTACCACCTTTCCTGCCACTTGCCAGCCCTGCTCAGCTTCCCAGGGTGAGTCATGCAACCCCAGCCCTGACCTGGATGGCACAGTGACCTTCCAAGGGAGGTTATTCCAGGCCAGCCCACAGGGCTCCCTCGGGGGACTTCCTCCCCTCTCTGGCCTGCATAAACTGCACGTCTGTGACTTAGTGGCGCTCTCTATGCTCCTTCTGCACACAGGCGGATGCTTCCCTTCCTCCTCTGTTCCCAGTTTCCTCCTCTGTTCCCAGCTTCCTCTTGTGCAGATTTCTCCTTTGACGTCTCTCCCAGCCCCTTGCTAACTCCTGTTTTTCTGAATTCACTAATCCTGAGTTAACTGAGTTTCTTTCAAGCCTGTTGCTAGGAAGCCATTCTCTGTAGGGCAGGGCTGGGGACTTAAGTTTCTCACGCCACCCCCACCCCAAGCCCATCTCGGGATAGAGGGACAAGGGAGGGGGCTGTGGACACGCGCTGAGGCCTCACGTGGCCTCACTTGCCTCTGCAGGGGAGACTGGGTGTGTACTTTGTGCCGCAGCCCGACCCAGCCCGAGGTGGAGTACGATTGTGAGAATGCTCGCTTTAGCCAGCCTGGAGTGCGGGCCCTTCCTGGCCTGAGCATATATGACCAGAAGGTAGGGAGGGGTCTCTGGGAACAAGGTTCCACCTGGGGTAGCCTGCCTGTGCCTATGGGGGCTGAGACTTTTCTGAGAGGATGAGAAGCCTCTCTGGTACCTCTCTTTTGGGCTATGCCTGGACTTTGGCCCATGGGGGTTCGCTATGATTTTTCTTCTGCCAGCTGTCTTCCTCTGCCCTGGGAGGCTGAACTGTGCCCTGGTATGGCTGGCGGCTCATACCCTGTGGGCCAAAGCCATCAGGGTCACCATGGTAAATTCTTACTGAGGTGGGGCCAGAGCAGACTGACAGGCTGCCCATTCCGATTTCTGCAGAAGTGTGAGAAGCTGGTACTGTCCTTGTGCTGCAACAGCCTCAGCCTGCCATTCCATGAACCCGTCAGCCCGCTGGTAAGGAAGCCCTTGCTGGTTCTGCAGAAGGCCTGGGCCTCGAGCGGACTGCGGTGGGGCCCAGGGTGGGCTCGGAGCGTGGCCGCTGGAAGTAGGAGTAATTTGTGCATGATCTCGGGACTGGGGGCCTGGCCACCACAGCCCCCCACAGCTGCTGTTGCGTCAGACCTGCTTGACATGTAGAGCACTCCTCGTTTCCCTTTCTCTCTTCCCTCCACCTGTTGCTTCTTGCTGCCTTTCTCTTCCTTGTGTTTTTTTCCTTCTCCAACTCACTCTCTGTCTCTTCTTCCTTATCCTTCACTTTTCTCCTCCACTTCTCCCTTCCTGTTTGCTTCCCCTCCTCGCCTCCCCCAAGGCCCGACATTACTACCAGATTATTAAGAGGCCCATGGACCTGTCGATCATCCGGAGGAAGCTGCAAAAGAAGGACCCAGCTCACTACACCACCCCGGAGGAGGTGGTATCAGACGTCCGCCTCATGTTCTGGAACTGTGCTAAGTTCAATTACGTACGCCTTCCCTGTTTTCCCTCTCTTCTATTTCCAGTGACCCCCAGGACTGTCATGGCTGGATAGGGGTGTCTGGTTTGGGCCTGGGCTGCCATGAGGACCTGGGAGCAGACCTTTGGGGGCCTACTGTAGCAACTGTGTATAAACTCTCTCCCACATTTGGGCCTCAGCATGAACTCAGGAGGAAGATGGGGGTTGTTAGTGACTCGCTACCTGTGGGTAACTGTCAGGGTCACTTCTGCTTGGAGAGTTGATGATACTAAATGGATTATCCTGGGTCCTGAGAAAATGTAGAGTTTGAGCCATCCAGGAGACCCAGCCAGGCTTTGTGCTCTTTGTACAGCTCTTGAGCACCCTGGAAGGGATGGGCTGGTGGATCAGGACCGATCATCACTGCTCTCCTCCCCCTTCAGCCCGACTCTGAGGTTGCAGAGGCAGGCCGCTGCCTGGAAGTGTTCTTTGAGGGCTGGTTGAAGGAGATCTACCCTGAGAAGCGGTTCGCTCAGCCACAGCAGGAGGACTCAGACTCTGAGGAGGTGTCTAGTGAGAGCGGGTATTCCACTCCCCAGGGCTTTCCGTGGCCCCACTACATGCAGGAGGGCATCCAACCCAAGAGGCGGCGGCGACATATGGTAGAAGCTGCTGCCAGCTGGCAGGCAGGTGGGTGATTAGGCAGGTGGCGGGCACCCAATGCAGCAGGTACAGGGTAGCCTGAGTGAGCTTTTCAGCTCAGGTGGCACAAGAGAGTAGGGACGAGGAGCCCTCACTTCCCACCCCTCAGCCTAAGTGGAAGGCAAGGCAGCATGGGGCTCTTCAACTCCAGTGACCCCTGAGGCTTGGAACTCAGAGAGGTGGATGTATCTGCCTGGGTCACCCTGAAAATTTGCAACAGGACCAGGTCTCCTGGCTCCTGCTGGTTATTTCACACTGTGATGCCCTGGTCTCAATCCTGATCTCCACTTGGGTTGGGAGAAAGGGAGAGTCTTCTTAGCCCCTTGATGTAGAGAAGAAAGGAGAGGTGTTGCTCGCAGGAAAGAGATCTCCTCTGACCTTTGGTCTGGTCTCACTCGCGCAGACGTGAAACATCAGTTCCATGCTGTTTCGTTCCACTGACATGTACTGCCTGCCCACTGTGTGCCGGGGTCCCACTAGCCACCCCCATCGCCTGTGACACTTGGCACACAGTGCTTGGTGGCTTCATTGAGTTTTGAAGTTGCATCCCTGGGGTGGAATCAAACGCTTTGGCCCTGGGGAATCCCAGTCTGGACTTTTCACACTAATGAACCCTACATTTGGGCATTCTGATTCTAATTTTTTTTTTCTTCTTTCAGGAGAATGAAAGAGCGAAACGAGTGTCGTTCCGCCTGGCCAACAGCATCTCCCAGGTGTGAGGGCTGGAGGGAGACCGAGCGCTCTGGCAGCTGGTACCTCCTCCTGTTGACCCCTCCTCCCCACCTTTCAGCGCATTCTCCTTGGATCATGGACGTGAGACGCTTCTTGTCGAGCCTGTACTGCCCTTCTTTGCCTTTTGCATCTTACAGCATTTATTTGGGAGCCATAGTGCATCCACTACAGAGAAGATTTCAGTAATAAACAGCAAAGAGGGGGTGTTCCCTGTGAGCAGAATGGTCAGATGTTTAGGGTCCACTTGACAAGCCAAGCCTGGTCGGGCTCAGGAGGACCATCCTTCCTTGGTGAATTCTCCCTGCTGACGAAGGCAGACATTTCTCACCTTTCAGTGTGCAGGGCTCAGGAGCAGCGTATGTATCTGAATTCCTCTTGGGCCCAGAAGAGGGTAAAAGAAGGGAGAGAGGTTCTGATATATCTACTGCAGGCCTGTGATCCTTGGCCTAGCACAGCCAAAGACTGTCACTGTTTGCCTTTGTTTGGCCTGCTCGGACAGAGGCACCTGCCCTGGGTGTGGTAATGAGGCTTCTAGAGGCCATAGGTCTCAACTGGTGCCTATTCGGGTTCTCACGGTTTTCAGGGTATTTGTTCTTCACGTTCCCTCTCCTGATGCTGATGCAGGTGGCCACTGTGGAGCTCTGGATGGTGTGGCATTCTTGACGGGGCTGGGGAGCTGTGCAGAGACCACTGAGGTCTTCAGGCTCACATCTTCCCTACAGGCTTAAGAAGATTTTAACCTCAGAGCGTGCCCTCTGTGCCACTTCCTTGGATTGCGAGCTCTTCTTTGGTGTCAGAACTGGCTTTCTAGAAGTGATTATTGGTGGCCACCCCTTCATTATGCCCATTCAGAGGTCCAGACCCTGAGTTCTGCTTGGGAGAACTGTGAGGAAGCTGCTGTCTGCTTCACATACAGAGGTTCTGGGCCAAGGAGAATGACCCACAACCAGCTCCCTCTGCTGGGTCTCTCCTCCGGCTTAGAGATCCTAGCTCTCAACTCCTCTGCTTCATAGAGCCAAAGATCAGAGTGAGTCCTCTGACTCGCCTGCCCTCAGGCTGTCCATAGCCAAGAAAAAGTCAAGACTCTGCTGATACCCTCGCACCCCCTTTTGTTTGTTGGAGGTTGGAGAAGGTCAGAGGGACTGGCAGGAGCCAGGCTTAAGCATTCATGGAAGTTCTGTCAGGCTTGTAAAACTGATAGAAGCCTCTTCAGTGTCCTTTGGTGACCCTGAAGCAACTTCAGAACGTTATTTCTCCAGGAATTCAGAGAGAAGGTTCTGGGGGTCATGGGCACAGGAGCAGAGCTCCAGGGTACATCTCAGATAGACGGTCATGGTCCATGCAAAGAGTGTGGGAGGAGAAGGGATACACAGATGCTGGGGGTCAGGCCACCTCATTGGCAAGGGCTTGGTTGAGAAGGAACCTGTTGCTGATGTTGGCTTGGCCTGGAGACAGCTCTCCCTGGTCCTGTAATGGCTTAGCTAATTTCAAGGGAGCTGCAGGTCATGGCTTTGTTTTTGCCAAGAGATGAAGTTTAAGGAAATTCTTGTCTGTAGGGCCCTTGTTAATGGGGACATTTTGACCAGAGAAAACATTTCTTCTCTCCTTCTGAGTGGATGGAACTGCTCATTTCCTTTCCACCCAGGCTGAAAGAGCATCTTCACTTCAAAGCAGACTGCCCACTGACTTACCATTCTCTCACCAGCACATGCCAAGCTCTCCTAAGCAGATGGGCTTCCATGACCATGTTTTCTAGTTTGGGGTAACTAAGTCTTGAATACTCCAGTAGCCAGGCAATCTTTGGGTGTAACCCTCTGCTCTTTGGAGCTCATATGACTTTATGGTTTGGGCTCTGGCCATTTCCCTTTCAATTTTTGAATCTTTTTCTCTATTTTGTTGGCTTGGCAAGGTTCTCTCTGTAATTACCTCATTAATTCCTCCTCTCGGTCATTTTTCCTTTGTGTGGGTCACCTTCCCACCTTCTCTGGATCACCTTCATGGTGCTTTGTGTTGGGCAGTTGGGTGAAGGCTGTGACAGTCTCAAACCTGATTGACATCTTTCCCCAAGACCAGAGGGAAACCACAAATACGAAGCAGAAATATAGTTTAGTGCTTGGCTTCCCTTGTATCAGTGTTGTTCCCACTTGTAGCCTGCTGGGCCAGGGGACTTAGTGATGTGGTAGAGAGTCCCATGCTCCCTTCCCACTGCTCAGAACCCTGCATGCCAAGAAGCTCCCTTTAGGCACCTGAACAGGGAGGGTGGGAAGGAGGGTGTCCTTTCCTCCAGGAGTGTGTGGCCCCCTATTCCTCCACTGGTTACCCCACAGCACTGCCTTCTCCTGGATTTTCCTGTGTACTTAACACCAGTGTTTTAAGTCATAGTTTTGTTTCGTTTTTGCATGCAGAAAACAACATGGTGTTTTAGAAATTAAACAAAAGGCTACTGGCTCCGTGACCATCTTTAATGGCTCTTTGTTAACATTTGAGCTAATCCTGTTTTTTACTTATTCCTATAATGGTCCCATTTTGGAATCAGTTAAGTCCTTTAGTCATTGACAAAGTCATGAAGTGAAAATGCAGTGAGTTCTGGTAAGGTACAGAATGCACTCCTAGAAGAGAAATTGGGTTTCTTGGATATGCTGAGAAACAGAAGAATGGGCTAGCTTCAGCTGATGCAAAGGAGATTGTAGTGCACTCTTCTAGAACCTAGGTAGGTTGACTCCGCCTAACTTCCAGTAGTTGCCAACTATATATCTTGCCTGTCTGTGCAAGTGGCAGCCACCAGATCCTCTGTAGGCTCTGTAGGTCTTCACAGAGAACCCTGCCATCAACCCTGGTGCACTCTGGCTCCCTGTACCCAATTCTGGCAACAGGTCTTTGCCTTGCCCCTAAGACTTGGACCCTTCCCTGTATGTTCCTGGGCTCTGCTCTGCTTTCTCTTTCACTCCATGGTGTCACCTACAATCTTCTCTTCTGAACTCCTTAACTGAGACTCTGCCCTTTCTGGATTAACATCCCCTGTGCTGCTTCTTCTCCCACTGTTCCACTGCTATTAATTAAACTGCCTGCTCCTTCAGCCCGTTTCCAAGACCTTAGCTCTCTCTTCTCCCAATCTTTCAGTCTTCTCCTGGACTTCCTCCTCTCCTGAGCCTAAACCCATGTCCTGTGACACACTGATGCTTTTTTCAGCATCCTGAACTTCCTCATCCTCTCTAGCTTTTTCTGGAACTATCAACCTTCCTCCACTTTCTGCATCAACCTGTGTTTAGCTCCCTCTTTCTGGGCTCCTAAGCATGACAGATTTCAGAGTTGAGAGCCCAGTTGGGCTCTCAGTATTGATTGGTGTATCTTTGACTTGTTATTACTCTGCTTTCCATGCGTGCCCTTTATCTTTTCTCTCAGCAAATGACTGGCCTCATTGCCTACTTCACAGAAGAGAGACCCTAAAACAAGACTTTTGCTGTTCACGTGCTCCTCTCGCCTCCCATGCCTCTGTGTAGCCATCCTTAGCTCCCTGCCAGTTATTCCTGTTTGGTGCTCTACTTATCTAATCCTGCTCTGCGTCTTCCAAGACTGTGCTCCATCGCTTATCTCACTGCTCCCATTTTCCAGGGTCTTCAGCCACACTCTCCACTGGTTACCTCCACATAGAAGACAAACAAACTAAGGTCTCCCCAAGATTAAAATAAAATTTCTTAGAGTCTGTTACACTTACATTTTCCCCTTGTCAGCCAAATTTCTCTTAACAAAATATTTTTTATTGATTATTCCTAGTCACTCTTTCATCCTCTATATGCTGCTGCTGCTGCTAGGTTTTCATAAAAGTCACAGTGACTGCCCGGTTGCCAAATCAAGTGAATACCTTTCAGTCCTCAACAGTCATGAACTCCCTACAGCATTTCACATCATATACCACTTCCTCTTTGAAAAACCCTCTTTACTTGGCTTTGGTGACACCGCAGCTGTCTGGATTATCCTCTTTACCTCTCAGCCACGCAGGCTGAGCCTTCCTGGAGATACGGACAGGAAGCGCCATCGGTAGCATCCTGTGGTCTCCCCTCTTCAGGAGCCGATGGGCGGGAGGAAGCATGGCTGCTCCTTCCCCTACCCTTTGTGTCTGCCCGTTTTCTTTGACTTCATTTCTTCTCCTGGACTCAGATCTCCTCATGCCAAGCATGTGTATGAGCTCTGCTGGGAGGACAGCATCTGTGATTCTTTCTGTCTCTCCCAGCACAGACACAGACAGATTTTAGCCAGATTTTAGTGTGCTAAGAGGCCCTGTATAAATCAGCCCAGGAATGTGGATTAGGTCTTACCAAGAAGAAATTTGGTAAACTGTATACCTAGCTGGTGGGCAGCTCATCACCAGGATCCTCACACCAAATAGAGCCTGCCTCAGCCAGGAAGGAGCATGGGATCATGGTAAGCATGTTTCCAAGCATGGATCAGTGCTCTAGCCAGGAGGAAGATCCCATCTCGGGTGGGTATCTGCCACTGATAATATTCTGTTGGAGGGAAATCAGGAAGTTCTGTGATTCATCACTTGCTTGGGGTTCAACTAGGGTCAGCCTGGCCCCTTGAGCCAGGTCGTCCCCATCTGTACTGATCACCAGCACCTGCTTGCTCCAGTTGTTCCTTGAGCTGGAGGCAGATGCTGGTTGTTTTCTTGGAGGCAAGAAGGTATGACAGAAAGATGTATTATTTGAGATGCTAGATACCTAAGTTTTGACTCTGCCAGTTATGAACTGTGTGACCTTGGGTACAGTTTCCCCATCTATAGAGTCGTGGGGAGGAAGTGGGGCAGGAGAGGTGAAAACAGTGATCTCTTAGAGGCTCTCCAGCTCTGAAGGTGGTAATGGTGATTCTAATTCTAAAGCTCAGGCCACACAGGGAAAAAGGGAACGCTGCAGTGGGCATGGCTAGGGAGTCTTGACCAAACCACGGCAAAGGGCCTCACAGGCCAGACTGAGCTGCCTTGAGGAAAGTCTTCAGTAGCTGGTGCTGCTTCTGGAGCCATGTGCTCATTCCTCAAGCTGCACCCTTCTGTTGGCGTGTAGGGTAAGTTCCTGCTAGGCGTCTTCTAGAAGTGGCCGTCAGATCCAAGGTGGTTGGGGGCATGAGGGAGGAACATTATAAGGGGAAGTGTCACTGATCTTAATAGAACCTAACCATTCAAGAACAAATTAAAAAAAGAACACTTTTCTTTACCAGTAATTGTGTCCTGGAGTGTTTTTTCAGTGGAGATGGTTGAACCGACTTCATGGTTTTCTCACCCCCAGACTCCACCATCCTTAAGACACAAGGTGAAGAAGAGCAGACTGGGGAGCTTTCTCACTAGGAAAGAACTCCACTCTCTGCTTCTACTGTGTGAACACAGCCTGTTCTTTGAAATAGAGGCAGCAAGTCTGAGGCAGGGTCTGGGGGAAAAGTGCCCACTACTTCTAGACGCTCACCACTTCAGGAATATCCTTTATATAGCGACATTCCCCAGTCAGTTAACCTGAGCATTCCTCTACCCAGTGGCTCCCAGTCATCGTGTGGGGCAAGGACATTGTAGCGAATATTTATCGTTCCTTCTGACTGAATGGAACCTGAACCTCTTTCCTATTTTTGGGGAATTCTCCACCCCAGGAGTCTTGGGAGGCAGAGCTCACTTCTCACTGTTGAGTCTGAATACATTAAAACTTGATTTCCCAGCATCCCTTGCAGCCTGGATACTGGTCCAGTGGTAGTTATTTTTTAAAAAGAAAAGAAGGAAAGAAAAGAAAGGCAAAGCAAAGCAGGGACTACAGAGACCCCTCTGGTGACAGCACTGGCTGCAGCGAGGTGGGGTTCCCATGGTGGCAGCAGCAGCAGCACAAGCTGAAGGACCTGGTACTTGACGGCAGCGGTAGTTTCTTCAGCACTCCAATTAGCTCTTAGCTCAGTTCCCTGGCCTTCCCAATAATTCTGCGAAATGCTTTAAAAATCTTTTAATAAACTCATTTTCTGCTTAAATTAGCCAAAATTGATCCTTTTACCTGCAACTAAGCATCCTAACAGATGCCGAAATCTTGAGGAATCTGATAAAGTCATGGGCCCACTCTCAGAGCTCCAGACCCACAAACCTTGTGGTCTGTGGACACTTTTACTTGGGTTTCTCAGCATCACCTGACACAAAGGCCATCCATCCCCCGGTGCCCTTAACAGTCTTCCGAGAAGCAGCCAGGGACGTGGAAAGAAAACTGGGTAATATGGTGTCAGGGGAGCTAAGGGAGTTTGTGTTTCAAGAAAGGATAACCATCAATTTAATGCTTACAATGAGACCTGGAAATTTTGTCTAACCCACCTTCCCCCACCCCTCCTCAGACTGGCCCAAGTACCTGAAACCTTTCCCCACACCTGTCTGAGCCTTCTGGTCTGCTTTTTCCTTCCTAATTTTATTAGTACCAGCCTTCTCTAGGTCCCAGGGGGGCTTCTCTGCTTCCCATTCTTCAGGTTCTGTGGCACCTGCTAGAGCATGCCCTGTCCTGGCAGGTAGGTCTGCAGCACATTTTCTTCACAGGTGGCCTGTAGACTGCTTTATCCACGAGAAAGTAGAGCCAGAGTATCCAGGGCCTGAGAGCTTTTCAGGGACCTACAAAAATATGTCAGAAACATATTAGAATTAAAAATGGCAAAACCTAAATAAACAAATATCTAGTTAAATGTCTATAAACTATACCATTATGTTAAATTCCTTAATTGTTAATTTTATAACAATTTCATTAAAATTTTATTATACTTAAAAACAATTTGCTGGTTAGAGTTCTTCACAAGAAATTCTATTTACTGAATGATTGCTGTGTTCTTAACAATCATGTGTGTCATCTTTGTTAGCAAGATGATTGCTAAGAAAGCCAAGCCAATTGTAAATTAAATGAATTACGCTTAGCCAAATAATTCAAAAAGAAAAACTGTGAAAACAATTTCAAGATTTTGCAGTAAAAACTCTCTTTACTGTAGGCTGTGAATGCATTTTAAGATTTGATGTGTGTTGTAGGGCCTCCTAGAATAAGAATGCCTGGGCTCAGGGAAGGGCTCTCAGATGTCAGCTCCTGGAGGCTTTGCCCACAATATGGTTTGAGGACTAAGAGGCTGTAATCAATCCCTAGAGGCTATTATCAAACTGTGGCTGCTGCTAAGTCGCAAACTGTGGCAGAGACTGCTAATTGTTGCCAGTATCCATTTTCTCCTTAATTTTAGTAATAATCTACTTCCCCACTTTCCCTGGCTTCCCTCTGCAGCTGGATGCTATCTTATGAATAAATTCTTGACAATCAATTATGAAAGGCAATAATGTATAAAACTTCCAAGACAGGTTTTAAATGAAATTGCTTGTCCTCCACTTCCTCTGTTTTTACCCTTCCACCACACAGGAACACAGGAGCCTACTGGTTATCCACTCTAATCTTGGATATGACATCCTAGAGAATGGTGAAACAGGAAGTACAAAGAACCTAGGTGATTTGACAAGCTCATGGAGCACAGTCTCCATCTACCTTGATCTACTTGCTTACCTCATTGGACTGTTGCTTTCTTTGAGGAAGAAATATATTTCACTTTTTAAGCCCCTTTATTTTTTTTTGTTATAGCAGCTGAGCCTATACTCTAATATGCCAAAACCAGAGCATTCTTTGCTCCTTGGGCTGAGATGATATCCCTCAACTTCCTGGAAGCTGCTGTACGCCTGGCCTCCAGAGGTATAAAACCTATTGAGGCCAAGCTCAGCATTCATGGAGAAAACAAGGATCTCTCCGTGCTTGAAAATAACCACCGCAGCCTCTGCCCTGCCCCAGCCTAAGGACGAAGGCCTGGTACTGCTGAAAGCAGCTGTGTTATCTAGGACTCTGCTCCCCACTTGTTCTGGTGAGTCCCAGGTATGATGGGGCCCACTGACAATGTCACTTTATGGCAAAGCCTGTGCCAGGCAGTGCCTCTGCGACTTTTTAATAAGTGTAATGAAGAATTCTTCTCTTTCCTATATGAAGTGCTTCTGTGGGCAACCAGATAGTTGATGGGAGTATCAGCTTAAGGAAAAATGCACAACATAAGAGTTGCAAATTTAAGTATTTTTTTTCAGGGACTTCACTGAGGACTGTAACTCAGGGGACAGCCTCTGCACCAAAGGGGCAGAGGAGAAATCAGCTTACATATGATTTTGGCTAGAGAATATGCACAGTCAAACACACATCTTGGTGAAAGATTAGTGTTAGTCACAGAGAGCAGATATCTCAGTGATTTTAGTGCTTTCGAATCTGGGTTCATTAAAATTCTTCTTGAGACATACATCTAACTCTCTAGGCCCTGTTTTCCCAAAGCTCAGAGCGCCTCCTCCTGTTTTTCATACGACAGTCCTCTCAGGGTGCGTGTCAGTCACTGCCTGCTGTGGCTGGTAGTCCTTGTCCAGTGGGCGGTGAGCAATGCTCCTTGTTCTTTGTTTGCAAGGGGAAGTGTCTCAAAAGTTTTCTGGCTTATAATGGAAGAGTTGATAAATTGGAATATCACCATTTTTTCAACCTTCAGTGAATTAATGGATCTAGGCAGTGACCATCCATGGTTACCCATATCACACAGAGAGACATCCAGACACTACATGTCTCCTGATACACAGCATCATCTATGAAGTGTTTTCAAACCAACAGACTCGGAATCTAATCAAGTCTCTAGATTTAACTACAAACTTACATATGTATCTCCCAATTGAGAGGAAATACAAAAGAACAGAGGAACATCTAAAATGACATCACAAGGATACAATCAGTCAGATCTGGTCTGGGGCAGCAATAGAACATAGGTTTCTTCAACAAGTATATTGCAAGGAAAAAAAAAAGATGGAAGGGGAAGCTACAGATGAAAGAGACTTAAAAAAAGAGTATAAACCAATTGCAAAATATGGAACTTATTACCATCCTGGTTTAAAGAAACTAAAAATATTATGAAGCAATTGAGAAAAGAGGAACACTCACAGGATGTTTGATAATATTAAGGATTTATTATTTTTAATGTTACTTTTACTTTAATTCTTATGTTATTTTTTAAGTGTGATCAGGATAGTAGAAAAGCAGAATATTGGAATATTTATAATAGTAAAATATTGGAAACAAAACCTATAGAAGATGGGTGAATAATTTTATGATATACTTTAAAATGCTATTTCAAAAATCTATACAGCATACTTTAACTGAGACAAAGATTCTCAAAGTCTTTGAATTAGGAATCCAGCCAAGTCATAAGTTGCATAAAGGAAGAAGGAAATTCCAAACTTCTGGCTTGAGAAACCTCTCAAGTATTTCAGAAATCAGAGATATCAGTTAAAATAATGATCAAAAGAGGAATCAAGTTTTAAGATAACAAATTTGCAGATTAGGTTACATTTTATAGAACATAACAACCCCTCAGAAGCACAGTCCTCTTAAAAAATGCTTTTGATAAATAACATTGCCAAGGCTCATTGAACAATCTTGTTTTGTTTTCTGTTGTAAATTTTCAGGCAGTCTCCACACTGGACAGGAGGGTAAGGTGATCTCATTTTTAGTGATAGTTAGACTGGGCTGATATTCACTAGCAGTTAGAACGGCCTACATTTTCAAGACTGAGCACTGAACTTCTGTCGGTGTACTTTAAGATAAAGTTTCCTGTCTACGAAGTTCTAAGTGTATAATACAGAAAAGAACAACTAAATAAAAGATCTGGTTTTTGACTGGATACTAGATCAACAAGCAAACAAACCCATTTGAAAAGACATTTCTGAGACAGGTGGGGAAAATTTAATATGAGCTGATAGCTTGTATTAATATTACGCTTCCCAAGAGTGATACTTTGAACTGTCGTTACAGAGAAAAAAGGCCTTGTTTTTAGGTGATCCACGCTTAAGTGTTCAGGGATGAAGGATCATTATGTCTGTAACTAACTCTCAGGGGCTCAGAAAAAACTATGCATTACATTATTAGAAGTACAGGTGTGGCAAAAAGTTAACAATTGGTAAATCTAGATGAAGGGGACATGAGAGTTTATTGTACTGTTCTCAAGAGAGGAAGAGGGCAAATAATTAAAAAAAAAGAAACATGAGGCAGGCAATGTTTGTATCTAGAATAGCAGCATGGAAAATGATTAGGAGATGGCGCTAAATTAAAGCAAAACAGAATAATATGTAAAATAAAAGAAAAAAGATACAAATATATTAAATTGTTATTATACCAGACTATATTAGGGTGGTAGCATTATGCATAATTTTTGTCTTTTTTTACAAACTTTGGTGTTAAAATGTTATACTACTTTTGTATTTATACAAATACTTTTATATGTATTTTTAAACTTTCATCATAGTATATTTCAAATATAATCCTTTATGTCTTAGCCAAAACCCCTCTTCAGAGAGCTTTTTCTAACTATCCAATCAAAAGTGAATCCCGGTCATTTGCTCTCACAATCTTGTTTTATTGTCACCTTAGACTTCTTACTATTGTATTTGTTCTTTTCCTTAATTTATCTTCCTGTTCATTGTCTGTGGCACCCCTCATACGATGTAAGCTCCCTGAGAGCAGAAATCTTGGCCAGACCTTAGAACAGTGCCTGTAGTTACTCAACAAGTATTTGTTGAATGAATGAATGAAATCAGGTCTTTGTCCAACCTCCCATTTTACTGGGAACTCTGAAGTCTTGAGAAGGAGAAGAACTTGTCCCTGTTTCTCATCAGTTGGTGTCAATGTCAGAGTTAGAACTCAGGCCTTGTCACTGAAGCCTAAAAGGCTTTTCTTTTACATTTTTCTAAGGCTTTTCTTTTAAAAATTTCTAAGGCTTAAATAGCTCCTGGGCACCAGACAAGTGGCAGGAGTAGGAGGAATCCAAAGCGCGTTCCCCTTGTTGCAGTGTGCCAGCAGCCCCATAGGTGGCGCCAGCGGCACTCCTTTAGCTCTGGAGAAAGTCAGGAAAGGGAGACATTTTGATGAGGAGTGGAATATTTGCACAGTCTTAAATTGTCTCTCTACTGACCGCTCATTAGTTATGAGGGAGAAAACATACACAGTAGTTCTGCAGTGGAGAAATCAGGCAACTCCTTGACTGTGTGATCAAAATAACATCACCAATGAGGGACAGATAGATGTGTTGTGCATCCGGAAGTGATATCCCCAGAAGGACACTTCTATCCAGTATTGCAGCCTAGAATGTATGCTCTGAATCTAATTATGGAGAAGCTTCAGAGAAGCCCAAAACGAGAAATGCTATATTAAAGTCAGGGAGTAGGGGACAGGATTTTTTAAAAATGGCTATGTCACTAATGACAAAGAAAAGCTATGAAAATGTTGCACATTAAAAAGGCTAAAGAGACATGGCAACTAAATACAATATCCAGGGCTAGACTGGTTCCTTTAATGAAATGAAGGAAATACTTTAAAGGACATCATTGGGTCCATCAATAAAATTGGAATATGGATAGTAGATTATAGTATCATATCAATGTTAAATATCAATGTGATAACTGTGCTATGGTTATATAAGAAATTATCCTTATTTTTAGGGAAATGTGCTATAGTGTATGTGACTGACCTTCAAATAGTGCAAAGATATTTTAATAATTTAAATATGTAAAATGTATTTTAATATAATTACTATATACTTATCATATATTGCAATATATATTTATATATTTAACTGGAAAAGTATTTAAATAGAAAAAAAATAGAAAAAATATATACAAGATACAAATAAAGCAAATGGGGTAAAATGTTAATAGGAGAATCTGGGTAAAGAGGGTGTGTGGGTGAGTATTCCTTCTACTATTTTTATTTTTGCAACTTTTCTGTAAGTTTGAGATTATTAGCAAGTGGAAATTTAAGAAGGAAAAAAATGAATGAAAGGATGGTGGTTCCAGGCACAGCCTCTGCCCACTCATCCCTCTTTCCATTGTGCAGCAGTTCAGGGCTGGTACCTTGCCTTTTGTGTGTGTGTCTTCTGCCGTCACTGTTGCCTCAGTCTTTTCTCTTCTGAAAGGATTGTGTTTGGCTTCTGGATTCTGAGGCTGAGGCCTAGGCTGGAAGAGGTGGAATTACCATTGTTCATGGCTGGAAAATGCTGTTGAAGCCTCTGTAAGGGGGTGTGGAGAGGCAGTGGAGGGCTCTGAGTCTTGGCTCCTCCCTCACTCTGGTCTCCAGGAATGAGGGTATCTGTGGGGTCAGGTTTTTGAAAGCAATCTGGTTCAGGTGAAGCTTCCCTAGAGAAGCATTTGGTATCCAGGGGGGCTCAGGGAGGCTGGCTGTGGCAGGAGCCTTGGCAGAATGGAGAGAGAGGGCTTAGTTATCCTTTCCTTCTACTTACGGTTTTTTGGAAGCAGCACAATGTATCTTCTCTCCTGAGCCTGGCATGCTATACATGAATCCTTGAATCCTCAGAGTCCTTTCAATCTTCCAATGATTTACTTGGCATTAAATCAGCACAACTGAATGTCAGGTAATAGAGTTCAGTTCAGTTCAGTCGCTCAGTTGTGTTCGACTCTTTCGACCCCATGGACTGCAGCACGCCAGGCTTCCCTGTCCATCACCAACTCCCAGAGTTTACTCAAACTCATATCCATTGAGTCAGTGATGCCATCCAGCCATCTCATCCTCTGTTATCCCCTTCTCCTCCCACCTTCAATCTTTCCCAGTGTCAGGGTCTTTTCAAATGAGTCAGTTCTTTGCATCAGGTGGCCAAAATACAGGAGTTTCAGCTTCAGCATCAGTCTTTCCAGTGAATATTCAGGACTGATTTCCTTTAGGATGGACTAGTTGGATTTCCTTGCAGTCCAAGGGACTCTCAAGAGTCTTCTTCAACACCACAGTTCAAAAGCATCAATTCTTCAGCGCTCATCTTTCTTTGTAGTCGGATTCTCACATCCATACATGACTACTGGAAAAACCATAGCTTTGACTAGATTACTTTCTTTATAGTCCAACTCTCACATCCATACATGACTACTAGAAAAATGATAGCTTTGACTAGATTACTTTGTTGGCAAAGTAATGTCTCTGCTTTTTAATATGCTGTCTAGGTTGGTCATAACTTTTCTTCCAAGGAGTAAGCGTCTTTTAATTTCATGGCTGCAGTGATCATCTGCAGTGATTTTGGAGCCCCCCAAAATAAAGTCTGTCACTGTTTCCACTGTTTTCCCATCTATTATGGGGAAACATATAGATAACAGAGGTAATAGGTATCATAATAGATAATAACAGGGAATAGGAAGGTGGAATATTTTGCCTCAGGTTGGCTCCTGCATTTCTTCCTGAGATGGCTCTGGTGGGTTTCCTCTGGCTCCATACCCTTCTTGCAGGAGTAAAAGAGACTTCAACCCTCTCTCCCCATGCTGGGACTTACTTGATCTGCCCCTCACCCAGCCAGACCGACAGGAGAAGGAGGTCAATCTCTGCAGTTAGCTGGGGTAAATCAGGAGGATCTAGACTAAAATGCCAGGTCCCTTTACTCACCTTGTAAATCAAGCAAGAAGAGATTACTACCTCTTATCTGAGCTTGGTAAACAAAGTCTAGACTATGAGCTCCCATGTTGTCCAGTCGCCAAGTCATGTCCAACTCTTCAGGACCCCATGGATTGCAGGATGCCAGGCCTCCCTGTCTCCTACCATTTCCTGGAGTTTGCTCAAGTTCATGTCCATTGCATTGGTGATGCCATCTAACCATCTCATCCTCTGATGCCCTCTTCTCCTTCTGCCTTCAATCTAAGCTCCCTCAGATGTGGCCGAAAAATATCTGAATGAACCAGTCAAACTTCCAAATGAATGGTATTTTTAAAAAATCACTAAACCATTGCAAGACTCATTATTAGCTTTCATTACCCTTTTGGCCAACTTGGGTTAGGAAACCTTGAAGACCATTGGCAGTAGTGGCTGTCTTGCACTCACAGGTAAGTGAGCAGTGAAGCCTAATGGTTAGGAGCACAAACGCTGGACCAGAACAGCCTGGATCAACACGCATGTACCAGCTGTGTGATCTTGGGCAAGTCACTCCAGCATACTGTACTTCTGTTTCTTTTTTCTGTAAAACATGGATAATAACAGTACTTATTTCATAGAGATTTTGTGAGGATTAAGTAAAAGTACAGAAAGCATTTGGAACTGTACCAGGATCAGAGCTGATGATATTAGGTGAATTGGTGTCACCTGTATTTTATGAAAACTAAGACACAAAGATGCTGGGACTTTCTTGGTCCTTCAGGAAGATTTCTACATATGTCAGGACTGCTATCTGGCTGAGAGCAATAGCAATATGTAATCAGTTATAACATGCAACCCAATTTCAAAGAAGTTTCAGTTCAGTTCAGTTCAGTCACTCAGTTGTGTTCGACTCTTTGCGACCCCATGAATCGCAGCACGCCAGGCCTCCCTGTCCATCACCAACTCCTGGAGTTCACTCAGACTCACGTCCATCGAGTCAGTGATGCCATCCAGCCATCTCATCCTCTTGCCCCCAATCCCTCCCAGCATCAGAGTCTTTTCCAATGAGTCAACTCTTCGCATGAGGTGGCCAAAGTACTGGAGTTTCAGCTTTAGCATCATTCCTTCCAAAGAAATCCTTTAAAAAGTGAAAAAAAAAGTGAGTTTTAGAATTCATGAAATGTGAAGTATTATTTGGTTGTTTTAACTTTACTCTTTAAATTGAGACAATTCATATACCAAGATGTGTATAAGAGACAGCACTCAGACTCACGTCCATTGAGTCTGTGATGCCATCCAGCCATCTCATCCTCTGTCGTCCCCTCATCCTCTTGCCCCCAATCCCTCCCAGCATCAGAGTCTTTTCCAATGAGTCAACTCTTCGCATGAGGTGGCCAAAGTACTGGAGTTTCAGCTTTAGCATCATTCCTTCCAAAGAAATCCTTTAAAAAGTGAAAAAAAAAGTGAGTTTTAGAATTCATGAAATGTGAAGTATTATTTGGTTGTTTTAACTTTACTCTTTAAATTGAGACAATTCATATACCTAATATTCACTTTTTTAAAGTGTACAATTGGAGAAGGAAATGGCAACCCACTCCAGTACCCTTGCCTGGAAAATCCCATGGATAGAGCCTGGTAGGCTACAGTCCGTGGGGTCACAAAGAGTCGAACATGACTGAGTGACTTCACTTCACTTCAAAGTGTACAATTAAATGGTTTTTAGTACATTTACCAGGCTTTTCAGCCATTACCACTGTCTAATTTTAGAACATTTTTAAGTAAAGTCACTCAGTCGTGTCCTACTCTTTGTGACCTCGTGGACTGCAGCCCACCAGGCTCCTCAGTCCATGGGATTCTCCAGGCAAGAATACTGGAGTGGGTTGCCATTTCCTTCTCCAAGAACATTTTTATCACCTCAAAAAGAAATTCTATGCCTGCTAACAGTCTCTCTCCATTCTCTCTTCCCAGTTCCTGGTAACCACCAATATAATTTTTCTCTCTATAGATTTGCCTATTTGGGACATTTCATTTAAATGGAATCATACAAGATATTGCTTTTTGTATCTGGCTCCTTTCCTTAGCATGTTTTCAAGGTTTAGCCATGTTGTAGCATGTATCAGTACTTCATTCTTGTTTATTATCCAAATATAGTTCCATTGTATGGATATACCATCTTTTATCTATTCATCATTTAATGGCCATTTGGATTGTTTCTGGTTTTGGCTACTATGAATAATATGTCTATGAATATTTGTGTGTAAGTTTTTTGTGTGGACATGTAATTTCAGTTTTCTTGGGTGTATACCTAGTAGGGTCAAATGATAACTCTATGCCTGATTGTTTGATAAACTGCCAGACTATGTTCCAAAGCAGCTACACCATTTTATATGCCCACCAGCAATGTATTAAGGTTCTAATTCTTCCACATCATCATTAGCATATATTATTGTCTGTCTGTCTTTATCATAGCCATTCTAGTGGGTATGAAGTGGTGTCTCATTATTGTTTTGATTTACATTTCTCCATTAAGCACCTTTTCATGTGCATATTGGGTACATGTTTATCTTCTTTGGAAAAATGTCTATTCAAATTCTTTGCCAACTTTTACATTGAGTTATTTGTTTTTTTTAACTGTTGAGTTGTAGGAGTTTTATAAATATTTTAGATACTAGACATATCACTTATAAGACTTGCACATATTTTCTCTCCCATTTTGTGAATATCTTTTATTTTCTTGATAGTGTCTTTTGAAGCAGAAGTTTTAATTTGATGAAATCCAATTTAATCCATTTTCTCTTTGATTTCTTTTGTTTTAAATATCACATCTCAGAAACCATTGCCTAATCCAAGGTCTTGAAGATTTATAACTATGTGTTTCCAAGAGTTTTATTGTTTTAGTGCCTATGTTTATCTCTTTAATACATTTTGAGTTAACTTTTATATATGTTATGAGGTATAGGTTTAGATTCACTCTCTTGCAAATGGATATCCAGTTTTCCCAGCATCATTTGTTGAAGATTTTTCTTTCACCCACTGAATTGCCTTGGCACCCTTGTCGATTGTTCAATGAGGCATGGATTTATTCCTGTACTCTCAGTTTATTCCATGGAATTTTTAAATCTGTCTATTGGCTCAGAGGTTAAAGCGTCTGCCTGCAATGTGGGAGACCTGGGTTCGATTCCTGGGTTGGGAAGATCCCCTGGAGAAGGAAATGGCAACCCACTCCAGTATTCTTGCCTGGAGAATCCCGTGGACAGAGAAGCCTGGTGGGCTACAGTCAACGGGATCGCAAAGAGTCGGACATGACTGAGCGACTTCACTCACTCACTCACTCACTTATGCCAGTCTTGATTACTGAAGTTTTATAGTAAGTTTTGAAATCGGAAAGTGTGAGTCCTCCAACTTTGTTCTTCTCTTTTAGATTGCTTTGCCTCCTCTGAGTTTCTTGCAACTCCATATGAATTTTAGGATCTGATGGTAAACTTCTATGCAAAAAAAGGCAGCTGGAATTTAGATGAGGATTGTAAGGAATTTATAGATCAATTTGGGGAGAATTTCCATCTAAACAATATCAAATCTTCTAATCTGTGAACTCTTAATTTAGTTTTGGTGTTCACTAACCTGAAATCTAATTAGTTTTATCTGACAAGGAACCTGGGTCAGACATCCACAGTTGATAAAAAAATTGAGTTAATTGCTAAATGTTTATTTTGAATTGTGGGGATAAGGTACAGTTTTACTTTTGTTAAGGTGGGAGAAAAGTGGAAAGACTGTGTGTAAGTTGGTAGAGCCTACCAATAATCAAAGAGATATCATTAAGATAAAGTTACATTTTATATTATACACTTTTGAAAGGCATGTTCCCCATTTAAGAAATCTTACTATAAAACATATAGAGCAGGAAATGGCAACCCATTCCAGTATTCTTGCCTGGATAGTTCCATGGATGGAGGAACCTAGGGGGCTATAGTTCATGTGGCTGCAGAAAGTTGGACAGGACTGAGCACAGTATAACACATAATGATTTAAACATCTCTTAATTTATATTATAGAACAGAAAAATTATGGGATGATCTTTTTGTGATGTAGAGTCTTTTTAAAGTCTTCTGAATAATAGGGAAAATTGAAATGTGTATATAAATCAACTGCTTCTTGATTTAAGAAAACTGAAGTCTATCTCTTCCCTCCAAGATTTTGATATTTTTTACTAGCAGGGTCAACAAACCCCGGAACAAACTGTACTAATTTCTTCTATGTTTTGTTATATTGACAAACTTCAATTCTGATCTCCCGTAAATGTTAAGTAACTTGATATTGCATTGTAACAATGATGTTACCATAGAGTGTTTTAGTAAACTGTATGTAATACTTGTTGCCAGTGGTGACATTAATAATTACAGGAATAGGGTGAGAGCAAATTGTTGTTTAGTAATGACCCCTGGCATAGATTGAGTTCCTTTAGCAGTATCAAGAGTTTGTCATGTTAGTGGCCATGGTGTTACAATCCATTATTGATGACTTCCGCTATGGTAACTAACCATAATATTTAATGTAGCTGCCTTGAGCCACTTGAAAACTCAAAATAAATTCTTTTTTTTTTTTTTTTGTCTAAGGCATTTACATCAAGAGTTCCTCAAGAAAGCTAGTGCCTCTATGTATATATTTCAGAAAGTTATGTGTTACTTCTTTGTGTGGTTTCTCTGATTCTTCCCTATAATTATAAGTGACATTTGCACATAAGAAATTAATATTTGTCTATTTGTCAGTCTATCTACCTATTTATCTATTCATCTATATGTTACCACATTCTACAAAGCCTCTGCCTTCCTTCTTCCTGCTCTTTCTTCCTTTATTCCATTCACTCTTTCGTTTACTAACACCATGCTTTTTATTAAATAGCTACTAATCACCAGCCATTGTCTCAGGTACTGGGAGCAAGCAGTAAACAAAGAGGCTGGGTTCCTCCTGTCTTGGAGCTTAACGTCCTCTGAGGAAAGAAAGAAGGTAAATTAGATTGTCTTAGATGGTATTCAGTGCTCTATGACAACAAAATAAGGTGATATGATAGACTGGGAGGGACTATGTTAGATGGGGGTATCAGGGGGCAGAGAGTTATAGGCAGAGGAAATGGCAAGTCAAAATTCTGAAGCAGCTTAAAATCACACCATCAATACAATGAAAAAAAAGGTTTCATTGAAATTTCATTTCATAGAAATGAGAGAAAACAGAAAAGAGAGGACAGAAGAAAATTGTAACACTGATATGCAAGCTGTAGAGCCTGACAAAATTATTACAGTTGAGTTATAAATTTGGTTCTTGTCTTCCTGGAAGCTAAGGTGAGAAGGGAAAAGTGATCAATTTCATGGTTAATTTTCTTTATAAGGAAATGAGGTATCCGTTTTTCAAGGAGAAAACTTTTTTCCCTGGTACTCAGGGTTGGAATACATTGAGTTTCCTATAAGGGGCATAGACTGATTGTATGTTAGTGTGGATCCACCCTCCCTTCCCCCGAGATGTCCATGTCCTAATCTCTGGAAGCTGTGAATGTTACCTCACGTGTACAAAGCACTTTGCAGAGGTGATTATGTTAAGGACCTTGGAATGGGGAGATTATTCTGGATTTTCTGGGTGGACCCATCTAATCATTTGGGTCCTTAAAAGCTAAGAACTTCTAGCTAGAGTCAGAGGGAGATGTGACCTCAGCAGCATGATCAGAAAGATGCAGCACTGCTGCCTTTGAAGATGGAGGAAGATGGCCACTAAACCAAGGAATGAGGTAACCCCTAGAAACTGGAGAAGGCAAGGGAACAGATTCTCCCCTAGAGCCTCCAGAAAAGAACAAATACCTGCTAACCCTGATTTCAGGCCACTGAGTGCAGTGTCAGACTTCTGACTAATGGAACTGCAAGATAATACACTGATGTTGTTTAAATCACCAAGTTTGTGGTAATTTGTTACAAAACCATATAAAACCAATATAATTAGATTCACCTTGGTTGCAATAACAGAAATCCAGCCACCTGAACTAGCTTAAGCAAAAGAGTGCATCTTATTATAAAGATTTGGAATATTACTTGGAATTCAAAGGCAGCAATGCAGTTCATTTCAGGAAATAAAATGATTAGGGATGCAGAGTTGTCAGAATTCTTTTGGTCTCTTCTCTCTCTTTGTGAATCTCTTTCATCCTTCCTGTTCTTTTCATATTTTTCCTACAACCTGGTTTTCTGCATTTCTCCCGGCCACATAGTAGGGAAGCATGTCCATAAATAGCTTCTGACTTTCTATATTACAGCATTCTATGTTTCTATGTTAGCTACCTAGAGAAAAACTAAAATCTCTCAGTACTAATTTTAAATTCCTGGGAGAGGGATATGATTGGGTTGCCTCTGGTACTGCTAGTGGACAGTGGACAGGTGACCTAGATTGTCTGAGGATCAGGGCTAGCTTCCAGAAAAAGATATCTGGCTATACTGTTGTTTTTAAAATGCAACTTACAACTCATCTAGGGGTCAAGAAATTGTTTAATGGGTAGAAACCAACATTAAACAGCAATAAAATGTATGTGATATGGGTAACATTTCATAAAACTTGTTTCAGTTATTAAATGTGTAGGTACATGTTTACTGGGTGATAATGTAAAACATATTTCTTTTGGTAGATTATGGTCAAAAAAATTAGAAAAACCCTGGGCTGGGCAATATGGTAGGATTCTGCTGTGCCATGCTTAGTCACTCAGTCATGTCCAACTCTTTGCGACCCAATGGACTATAGCCCGCCAGGCTCCTCTGTCCATGGGGATTCTCCAGGCTAGAATACTGGAGTGGGTCACTAAGGCCTCCTCCAGGGGATCTTCCCAACCCAGGGGTTGAACCCAGGTCTCCTGCATTGTAGGCAGATTCTTTACCATCTGAGCAATGGGGGAAACCCAAGAATAGTGAAGTGGGTAGGCTATCCCTTCTCCAGGGGAACTTCCTGACCCAGGAATCAAACCTGCATTGCAGGCAGATTCTTTACCAGCTTAGCCACCTGGGAAGCCCAGCATTCTGTTACTGGGATGTAATAAATATCATTCTTAAAATATTATAATCCCTCCAGTAAATTCAGAGGTATCATGCATATTTTTTTAAACCTTATCTGTTAACATAAGCAGATGGCATAAGGGTAAAGGATGACTTAGTAGAGACTATTTGTAAGGGTGAAGAAAAAGTGGTACAAATAGCTTTTTTGATGGACTGGCTTAATTCAGAATGAAACATAGCCTAGTGGTTTCCCAACCTAGCTTTGTAGTTTTGCATCAAGCTCATATAGAAGATCTTTTAAAAATGATTTCATGAGATTTATTTAATCAGAATTCCTGGAAGTGTGTCCTATGAATATGTATTTAAATACAAATCAAAACAAATAGAAACCCCAGATGTCTCTGGTTTATAGCAGGTTTGGGACTTACTTGACCTAGAGACTATGCATTGATAGAGGAGGAGGTTATCTGCATACCTTTCAATTCTCTAACTGCTGTTTCTCGCCACCACAGGCATGAGAAAGAGGACAGATTAAAGTTATTTCTTGGTAAGGCTGAGGCGTGTAAGACTACACAGCTGCTGATTAAAGGCAGATTCATGCACTTCACAGCTCAGTGAAGCAGATGGTAGAGTTTATCTTTGTTTGTTGGACTTTGTGGCACCAACACTCATGCTTGGATAAAGGCAGGGTTGGGGGAGACAGGCAGAGAGAAAATCCTCGCACGCTCTTCCAGACCCTTGTTAGACAACAGTTCTGTACTTCTTCAGAACAAAGTATGGCCAGTACCCCAAAGTTCTAGGGTATAGGACATAGTGGGGATTATTGAAAAATTTGTAATACTGAAGTTACCAGTTGCTCACTAGCAGCCATTGAGTTGTCAGGTGAAACTGACAGGAGGAACCCATTGCCAAAGGTGGACTTCTACCTCTAAGAAGTAAAATGAATCGACCTCTGTACCAAGTTCTTGGCTATTAATCAAATAAACTGTAGAGGACATCTGCCTGAATAATTAGGCTAGTGTCAGGAGAGTTGAAGTTCTTTCCCCCCAGCTGCTAAAGAGCAGGACCCATGTCCACAGAAGTCTTTCCTAGATCAGGTCAGAAATAAATTAGCATACAGCTGGAGTCCGTGTTTCTAGCCTTTATTGCAGGGGGCATGCATTCAGATGGTCCACAGAGCTTTGCAGCTACACATATTCCTGGGAATTCCCTTTTGATCTGTCAAGAGACTTCTCAGCCCCTCTGTGAGGACAAACACCATGCACTTCGGGGGCCTTCCCCCAGCACCGATATTCATTTTCCTGACTTTTAGGCCAGCTCTGACCCCGCAGCGGTGCGAGGCTTACAGCACCAGTTCCAACTGGCTGCCCCAGAAAGCCTCGGGCCCTGAGCGAGAACTATGGCCTGGATATCCTCTCAGTTCTGTGATATCATTGCTATAAAGGTTTAATTTCCCGTAATACGTGTCTGCTTCTCTGTCCCTGAGACAGGGTTCTCAGGTCCAGCTCTAGGAGGAGCTGTTCGCGGGGACGCCCCTGAGCGCACCTGGGGGTCTCCCTCCTTGACAGCCCGGCTGCGGGGAGAGGGGCTTCGCGCCGGCCGAGGCACTTTGTCCCCAGGCGGCCCCCGTCCACCTCCCTGCGGTTGCCCGGCCGGCCGAAAAGTTTCTCCAGGTGCGGAATTCCGGGCTCGGCGACGACCACCGGGGCGGAGTGTGCGCGCCAGTCGGAAGCCAGCCCGTCCGCGCGGGCCCGGGTGAGTGGCCCCTGGCGTCGCGCCGCAGGGCGGGCCCGGGGATGGGCGGGCCCGGGGATGGGCGGGCCCCGCGGGATGGGCGGGAGGGCCCCAGGCCGAAGCTGGCCCGGCCGTTGCTATGGTAACGCGCCGGCAAACCGGCCGCTGGGCCTCCGCTGCACTCGGCTGGCGGCTCCCGCCGTCCCCTCGTAGTGTGTCCTGGGGCCCAGCCGTTGGGACCCCATTTCCCCTGGGTCGGCGTTTGGGGTGGTCCCTGGTTCATCTTCACCTTCTCACCTTGACCCCCACCTTGAGACTTGAACTTTTTTGAAATTTAAAGCGAACATACTGTAGGGTAAGTACAGCACGTCCTTTAAAGTTGTGAATTTGTGGCTTCCCTTCCGCTATCCGCCTTCTCTCTTTTTTAGTCGCCTAGAGCCTGGCACCTAGGAGGACCTCATTATATGATGTAGCTCTTGTTTCAGCACTTAGGGTAGTTCTTGCACACCGTGGATGCACGTACAAGGAGATAGTATGCCGTTAAGAGGAGCCTCTGTGTGGACAGGTAATTTAAGCGCTCTACCTCGGTTTCCTCATCTGTAAATGTAGAGTATAATTTCTACAAAGTGTGGTGGGTTTGAAGGAGCCTGTATGTGAAACTGCTTTGTGAACCGTAAATGTCAAGCTCTTGGGATTTAGTTTTACTGCTACTGCTGCTACTGCTAAGTCACATCAGCTGTGTCCGACTCTGTGTGACCCCATAGACAGCACCCTACCAGGCTGCAGTCCCTGGGATTCTCCAGGCAAGCATACCGGAGTGGGTTGCCGTTTCCTTCTCCAGTGCAGGAAAGTGAAAAGTGAAAGTGAAGTCGCTCAGTCGTGTCCGACTCTTTGCGACCCCATGGACTGTAGCCCACCAGGCTCCTCCATCAATGGGATTTCCCAGGCAAGAGTACTGGAGTGGGATTTAGTTTTAAGGGGTCTTTATATGCTGCGCACGGTTTAATTCTCCAGGTCCCAGGCTACCAGCCAAGGGAGGTGAGGTGAGGTGAGGTGAAGTCGCTCAGTCATGTCCGACTCTTTGCGACCCCATGGACTGTAACCTACTAGGCTTCTCAGTCCATGGGATTATCCAGGCAAGAATACTGGAGTGGATTGCCATTTCCTTCTCCAAGCCAAGGGAGGAACCTTCTTTTTTGTCTGGCCGCTGAACTGCTCCAGTATCCAACAGGAAAATATGGTCATGCATCAGAAGAGGGCTCTGCCAATGGAAAGAAACATGGTTTCAAACTTAAACATTCTTAGTTTTAGGTACTCTTTCAGGTTCCCCCACTTCACATTGCAACTGCCATGCAGATGCCTCACACAGTTAACTCTCTAGCTCATGTGAATCTCTCATATTCCAATCTCAGTGAATCATACCAACATCCATCTAGTTTGCAAGCCAAAACTCATGGACTCTCTTTCCATGTCCAGATCATCAAGTTCTGTTCATTTTAGTTCAAACTAGACTGAATTCCATCCACTTCTTTTAGTCTCTGTCATTGTCACCCTAGACCAGGCTGTCATGGTCTCTTGCCTGGTCTCCTGCAGTGGCCTCCAAACTAGTCTGAAGGTATTCACCTATCCTTTCAATATTGTCATCTTTTTTTACCCTGCAGTAGGAGGAATCTTTTGAAAACTAAAATTTCATTATGATACCCTCTCCCTTGCTTAAAGTCTGTCAGGATTTCTTACTATTTTTAGGATAAAAGTGAAAGTGAAGTCGCTCAGTCGTGTCCAACTCTTTGGGACCCTGTGGACTGTAGCCCACCAGGCTCCTCCATCCATGGGATTCTCCAGGCAAGAGTACTGGAGTGGATTGCCATTTCCTTCTCCATGGGATCTTCCTGACCCAGGGATCGAACCCAGGTCTCCTGCATTGCAGGCAGATGCTTTAACCTCTGAGCTACCAGGGAAGTAACTCTTTAGGGTAAAGGTACCACTCTTTAATATGGTCTGTAAATTGGGTGACCATATATTTTATTATGTAGACCAAGATATCTTTGAGAGTAAAAGAGAATATTAATTACACTGGGAATGTCACTCAGGCAAATAGGGGCAAATGTTATTCCACTTATAAGGTCCTGTAGCATCTACCTCCTCTATAGTGTGAAAATCTCTCAGTCATGTCTGACTATTGGCGGCCCCATGTGACACACTTTATTTTGGGGGGCTCCAAAATCACTGCAGATGTTGACTGCAGCCATGAAATTAAAAGATGCTTGCTCCTTGGGAGAAAAGTTATGACCATTAAAAAGCAGAGACATTACTTTTTCAACAATGGTCTGTCTAGTCAAAGCTATGATTTTTCCAGGAGTCATGTATGGATGTGAGAGTTGGACTATAAAGAAAGCTGAGTGCCGAAGAATTGATGCTTTTGAACTGTGATGTTGGAGAAGACACTTGAGAGTCCTTTGGACAGCAAGGAGAGCCAACCAATCCATCCTAAAGGAAATCGGTCCTGAATATTCATTGGAAAACTGATGCTGAAGCTGAAACTGTAATACTTTGGCCACCTGATGCGAAGAAATGACTCATTTGAAAAGACCCTGATGCTGGGAAAGATTGAAAGCAGGAAGAAAAGGGGATGACAGAGGATGAGATGGCTGGATGGCATCACCAACTCAATGGATATGAGTTTGAGTAAACTCTAGGTGTTGGTGATGGGCAGGGAGGCCTGGCTTGCCACAGTCCACGGAGTCACAAAGAGTTGGACACAGCTGAGCGACTGAACTGAACTGAACTGGACTATAGCCTGCCAGGCTCTTCTGTCCATGGA
Organism: Aepyceros melampus; assembly: GCA_006408695.1. NCBI lineage: Eukaryota > Metazoa > Chordata > Mammalia > Artiodactyla > Bovidae > Aepyceros > Aepyceros melampus. The sequence goes on along the minus strand of SJXQ01001556.1, from coordinate 423,437 downwards.
ATTCTCCAGGCCAGAATATTGGAGTGGGTAGCTGTTCTCTTCTCCAGGGGATCTTACCAACCCAGGGATCAAACTCGGATCTCTTACACTGCAGGCGGATTCTTTACCATCTGAGCCACCAGGGAAGCTCCTTATCTTACACCAGGCTCCCCTTGTTCTCTGTGTTCCAGTTACACTGAGTCCTTTGTCTCCCATTTTCCCTCCTACTAAAGGGCCTTTGCACATGCTCTTCTCCTTCCAGGTTTTCTCTTCCCTCATCTTGTTAACTCTTGCTCATCCTTCACTTCTCAGATCAGATGATTCCCAGAAAAGCTGCCACTGACCACTCTGTCTAGGACAACGCCCCTCAGGGTATAAACTTTTCTAATACCAATTATATCTCCTTAGTAGCATCATCACAATTTTAATTTTCTCTGTGTATCTGATACATAGTATGTAGTTAATAAATACCTATATATTTTTATTATAAAGATTTTCTATTCCATTAAATGATCTCAAAATAACCATCATGGTTAAGAGCACAAACTCCAGAGCCAGGGAGATGGAGAGATTTGAATTTCAGTTCTGCCACAATTCCTTATCTGAAACTCACGGGGCTAGTTGTGCTTTAAGATTCAGAATTTTTTAGGTTATAGAAGGAAAATATGGTTTATAAATTGCATCCCTTCTAGTCTTGGGCAGCACTCTGTAATCAAACACATTAATTTTTCTTTAGAAAGAAACTGCACTCTAAGTGAGATAAGTAAAGACTATACATACTTTTACATGAGTTCAGGTCAGGTTTTGCCAAGAAACGGATTTGCCACAAATTTATGAGAACATGTGGCATTCAGAGCTTTTGGATTTTAGGATTTCAGATAAGGGCGTATGAATCTGTGCCAGTGTAACTTTAAACCAACTACTTAACTTCTTTGTGCCTCAGATTCCTCAACTGTGAAAAGGAGATGATACTAGCACCTACTTACCTTACAAGTTCTGTTTATGTTGTTGGAGGAGTAAATGAGTTAATACATGTTAACTGCTTTGGACAGTGAATGTTACTTAATCAGAGGTATAGAGGAACCAGCTCTTACTATATCATTTTTATTTGCCCCATAATGACACTATGGATGAACCATAATTTATTTGTAATTTACTTATATTTGATAGTTATATTTCAAATACAGAAATGTAGAGATGAATTTCTTTATAGTTAAATCTTTTGAGTAGATTTTTGATTACTGAAGATCAGTTCCTGAAAATGAAATTACAGAGTCAAAGGACAGATGAGTACTCTTCAAACATACTGCTACCTTTGGAAAGATTGTACCAGTTTACCATCTTGCTGTCACTTTTATGACATCTGTGTTAGCATTATTATTTTAAAAAATCTTCAAATTTCACAGATAAAAATATTATCTCATTTTAACTCACATCTTCTATTGGAATGTGAAGTCAAGTTGGCCTTAGAAAGCATCACTATGAACAAAGCTAGTGGAGGTGATGGAATTCCAGTTGAGCTGTTTCAAATCCCGAAAGATGATGCTGTGAAAGTGCTGCACTCAATATGCCAGCAAATCTGGAAAACTCAGCAGTGGCCACAGGACTGGAAAAGGTCCGTTTTCATTCCAATCCCAAAGAAAGGCAATGCCAAAGAATGCTCAAGCTACCGCACAATTGCACTCATCTCACATGCTAGTAAAGTAATGCTCAAAATTCTCCAAGCCAGACTTCAGCAATACGTGAACCGTGAACTTCCAGATGTCAAGCTGGTTTTAGAAACGGCAGAGGAACCAGAGATCAAATTGCCAACATCCACTGGATCATGGAAAAAGCAAGAGAGTTCCAGAAAAACATCAATTTCTGCTTTCTTGACTATGCCAAAGCCTTTGACTGTGTGGATCACAATATACTGTTAAAAATTCTGAAAGATATGGGAATACCAGACCACCTGAACCTGCCTCTTGAGAAACCTGTATGCAGGTCAGGAAGCAACAGTTAGAATTGGACATGGAACAACAGACTGGTTCCAGATAGGAAAAGGAATATGTCAAGGCTGCATATTGTCACCCTGCTTATTTAATTTATATGCAGAGTACATCATGAGAAACGCGGGACTGGAAGAAGCACAAGCTGGAATCAAGATTGCTGAGAGAAATATCAATAACCTCAGAAACGCAGATGACACCACCCTGATGGCAGAAAGTGAAGAGGAGCTAAAAACACCTCTTGATGAAAGTGAAAGAGGAGAGTGAAAAAGTTGGCTTAAAGCTCAACATTCAGAAAACGAAGATCATGGCATCTGGTTCCATCACTTCATGGGAAATAGATGGGGAAACAGTGGAAACAGTGTCAGACTTTATTTTTTGGGGCTCCAAAATCACTGCAGATGGTGACTGCAGCCGTGAAATTAAAACACGCTTACTCCTTGGAAGGAAAGTTATGACCAACCTAGATGGCATATTCAAAAGCAGAGATATTACTTTGCCGACTAAGGTCCGTCTAGTCAAGGCTATGGTTTTCCTGTGGTCATGTATGGATGTGAGAATTGGACTGTGAAGAAGGCCGAGCGCCAAAGAATTGATGCTTTTGAACTGTGGTGTTGGAGAAGACTCTTGAGAGTCCCTTGGACTGCAAGGAGATCCAACCAGTCCATCCTAAAGGAGACCAGTCCTGGGTGTTCATTGGAAGGACTGACGCTAAAGCTGAAACTCTAATACTTTGGCCACCTCAGGTGAAGGGTTGACTCATTGGAAAAGACTAATGCTGAGAGGGATTGGGGGCAAGGGAGAAGGGGACGAAAGAGGATGAGATGGCTGGATGGCATCACCGACTCAATGGACATGGGTTTGGGTGGACTTCGGGAGTTGGTGATGGACAGGGAGGCCTGGCATGATGCAGTTCATGGGGTTGTAAGGAGTTGGACACGACTGAGCGACTAAACTGAACTGAAGCATTAAAAAATCTTGTTACTAGCTATTAGCTATTTCTTTTCTGTGAATTGCCCACACAAGTTCTTTGATTGTTTTACATGGAGCCTCAGCTTTTCCCTGGTGGCTCAGGTGGTAAAGCGTCTGTCTACAATGAGGGAGACCTGGGTTTAATCCCTGGATCGGGAAGATTCCCCTGAAGAAGGAAATGGCAATCCACTCCAGTACTATTGCCTGGAAAATCCCAGGGACAGAGGAGCCTGGTAGGCTACAGTCCATGGGGTCGCAAGGAGTCGGACACGACTGAGTAACTTCACTTTCACTTTCCTTTCAGCTTTTTGTTAATTGTTTGGTTTGATTTTGCCTTTCTGGCCCAGGCAGGAGGAGCCAGTATGCTGGACTTTGGCTGGAATTAGTTGGTATCCCTGGAGCCTGGGGCAAGTTGTTACTTGCCTGCAGATGGCAGGGCAATGTAGAAAGCTGTGTTGCAGAGGCTGGATCTTGGGGAAAATCTGAAGTCAAGATCAGGTTGTTTATCTGAGTCTCCTGGCTAACAGGCCTTAGGAGAAGGAGAGCATCCAGATAGGAGGCAAGGAACTAAGGCAGAAGAAAGAGGAAGACTGATCCTGAAAGCTCTGAGAAACTATAACGTTTTTTAAAAAGGGACCTAGCAATTTCTTGTATGGATGAGGAGGGGAACGTGGGGGTTGGGGTCGGGGTGGCACTGTCTAGGCCAGACACTGATTTGTGTAAACTCTTTATAGAGTAAGGATATTAACCCTTGCTTGTCATGTTGGGGCATTTCTCCTATAGTTGCCTTTTTTTTTTTTTTAATCTTTTTACAATTGCCTTTTCATTTAACTTATAGTGGTTTTTGATTATAGAAATTAAAACAATTTTATATGGTCTACTCATTAACCTTTTCCTTTTTGATTCATTACTTTTTATGCTTAGGAAGTCTTTTTCATACAGAGATCAGTTGACAAATTACATTTTCTTTAAAAATGTTATTTTGTGATGTCAGCAAATCAAGGAAGAGTTCATGAAAGTGAAAGTGAATTGAGTAGTGTGATTTCCAATAAAAAACCTAAAGGGTGATAATATAGAGGTTGATATTCATGTCATCTTCCTGTCTCCTTAAAAACAGAAGAAAAGAGCTTGCACTGCTGTAAAAGACCCATGAAGACTTTTCCTGCCAATGTCTCTCGCACATTGTGAACTTGTAGAACTGTATCCTTAGAGGCTTTTAGAAGAGTTCTGAAAGAGAAGATGTGATCTCTGAAGATATTTTCTACTTCTTTTATCTACCTCACGATTCTATATAGTGTTTCAAGCACCTGCAGTTGTTAGATACTGAGAAATGATTTCCCTGTTCTTGTCAGAGGATATGAAAAGGGAAAATGCGATGTAGAATTAATTGCTGACCTTCCAGGCATTGGTAAATTAGTATGCTTTAAGATGTGCTTCAAGAAGAATTTCCCTTCCCGTGGAGCTCCAGTAGGGATCAGAGGTGAATTATGTTTTGCTTGGATCTGTCTTAGGGTTCAGAATGTGACGAGTTAACAACTGTATCAATATATCTTTTCTTAGCTTATTAACTAAAATAAATTGTGAGGGGCATGACTAATCACCTCACAAATTCCTGCAGTTTTATTGACCCAAAGTTGTTTCATTTCAGGATGTTTTATAAGATGAGGGGCAGTAATGATTAGAATTAAGTCAGACTGTCCTTTCTATTCAGAGAAGGCAATGGCACCCCGCTCCAATACTTTTGCCTGGAAAATCCCATGGACGGAGGACCCTGGTTGGCTGCAGTCCATGAGGTCGCTGAGGGTTGGACACGACTCAGTGACTTCACTTTCACTTTTCACTTTCATGCATTGGAGAAGGAAATGGCAACCCACTCCAGTGTTCTTGCCTGCAGAATCCCAGGGACAGGGCAGCCTGGTGGGCTGCTGTCTGGGGTCGCACAGAGTCGGACACTAATAGACTAAATATCTTTGTTAATAACCGTTGACTTTTCAGTTGGACTATCAGTGAGGATATGAGGTATAACATCAGGAATAATGCAAGTAAAAAATACCTTATTGATGAAGACAGGTTGATTTAGAAATTCTATTTGCCTCATTATTTGATCTAAATTATTTAGATAGTAAAGAGTCCACCTGCAATGCAGGAGACTGCTGGCAATGCAGGAGACCCAGGTTTGATCCCTGGGTCAGGAATATCCCCTGGAGAAGGAAATGGCCCACTCCAGTATTCTTGCCTGGGAAATCCATGGACAGAGGAGACTGGCAGGCTACAATTCATGAGGTCACAAAGAGTTGGACACGACTTAGTGATTAAATCACAACTTTAACTATATAAGCTTTGTTCAGCAAGTATTTAGTGGGTGCTACAATGTTCCAGGTACAGTTAATAGAATACTGTCTTATATTTTTGCTTTTACATTGTATGTGTGCAGAGTTTGTTTGTGATTCAATAGTCTTAACATGAGCTGTGTTCACCTGGAAAAACTGGTTGTTTGGACTCATACATATTCATTCAGAGAACCTAAGAAAAAGCCCTATAGAAGATGTTCATCCAGTCTCTAAGGTTGAGATGCTGGTAATTGAAAAGTTCTACTCTGTTACTTTGTCGTTATCATGGTGGAATGCTTGTCTGCAGCAACAGAGCTTGCTAGGAGAGAATCCATTTACCATTTACCAAAGGCAGCTCATCTGAGGCTCAGTTTCTTATACTTGAATTCTTTCAAGTCTGTTTGCTGTCAGCAAATCTAACATAGAGGCTCTTATATCTGCTCCAGGGAGTTCAGCTTCCAACCAGCCGAGATATTGGGAAGAAAGCAAATAAATATCCTTGGATGGTTTTTCATGGAAATCAAATTATTTTTCCTCTGAATCTTCTTTATGTTGGTGTGCAACTTATGACAATAAAATGCAATACTTTTCATATTTGTTATTATGAAAGTAAACACCAATGTTCAGCAGTGATTTTCAAGTTAACTTAATTGCTTTTCTGTCGTATCTCTTTGATAGTATGTATGTTATAATGTGTACACTTAGCTCCTTTTTATACTTGCAGCTCACTTTTTAAAAATTGAGATATAATTAACATACCATATAATTTGTTTTTAAAGTGTAAAATTAAGTTTTTAGTGCATCACAAGGTTTTGCATTCATCAGCACTATCTGGTTCTAGAATGTTTCATAACCTCCTAAAGAAACCTCACATGTGGTAGCAGTCACTTCCCATCCTCCCTTCCCCTAGCCCCTGGCAAGCACTAATCTACTTTCTCTATGGATTTGCCTGTTATCATGGACATTTTGTATAAATGGAATTGTACAATATGGACCCTTTTGCATTTGGCTTCTTTCACTTAGCATGATGTTTTTAAAGAATCACTTCTGTTGTAGTTGTATTAGTCCTTCATTCTTTTCTATAACCAAGTAAAATTCCACTGTATGGATATACCACATTGTTTTTATCCATTTATCAGTAGATGGCGATTTTGGTTGTTTCTTTTTCTTTTTTTGCTATTATGAATAATGCTACTGTGAATATTTATGTATAAGTTTTTGTGTGAACACATCTTTTCATTTCTCTTAAGTATATATCTAGGATATCCAGGAGTAGAATTGCCAGTCATTTCTATGTGTGACTTTTTGAAGACTGCCAAACTGTTCTCCCAAGTATTTAATAGTTGCACCAATTTGCGTTTCCACCAGTAATGTGTGAGGAATCTCAATTTCCACACCATCACCGATCATCTTTTTGATTATAGCCATCTCTGTAGGTGTGAGGTGATACCTCATTATACTTTGGGTTTGCATTTCCCTTATGACTAATGATGTTGGACGTCATTGGCTATTTGTATATCTTCTTTGGAGAAGTAGCTATTTTAACTCCTTGTTTATTTTTAAAATTTGAATTTTTTTTTTTATTCTTGAGTTGTAATAGTTCTTTATATATTCTGAATATTAGACCCTTATCAGATGTATGATTTACAAACTTTTCCTCCCATTCTGTATGTTGTCTTTTTGGTTGTTGCGTGGTAATGTCTTTTGAGGAACAAAAGGTTTTAATTTTATGAAATTCAGTATATACGTTTTTACTTTGATTGCTTGGCTTTAATGGAGAAGGAAATGGCAACCCACTCCAGTATTCTTGCCTGGAGAATCCCATGGACAGAGGAGCCTGGTGGGCTACAGTCCATGGGATCACAAAGAGTAGGATACGATTAAGTGACTAACACTTGCTTGGCTTTAGATGTGTAAAAAATTGTTGCCTAATTCATGGTCGTGAAGATTTACTTGTATTTTTTTTCTAAGAGTTTTGTGGTTTTAGCTCTTGTATTTAGGCCTTTGGTCCATTTTGAGTTAGTTTTTGTATATGTGTAGAGTGTCTAGATTCATCCTTCTGCATGAGGATAGCCTGTTGTCCCAAGACCGTCTGTTGTAGGCCTCACATTATTTGTTTACGTCAACTTGTAAGTCCTGTTGTTTTGATGAAAGATTTGGCTGATACCTTGTTACCTCAATTAGATGCCACCATCCTACACAGAAGACATTCCAGACAAAGGAACATCTGTATTGCCAATTAGTACTTTGGTTACCATCTCTGTGTAGGCTTACAACCTGGTGAGTAGGCTTGCAGGGGATGTAAGAAGCTTCAGGGCTGCTTCCCCTTCTAATTTAAGGCCTCTCATGTAGACCTGTGGTGTTGCCTCCTTGCCGTCTTTCCTCTTAATTATAACTTGATTGCCACTTGACCTTTTAGAGAACAGGAAAAGTAAAAGAGGCATTGCTTTTCTCTAAGCTGGAGAGGCCCTAAAATTATCCTTCCAGACTCATGGGAGGAACGTGGGAAGAGTTGTGAACCTTTCAACAAAGAAAAGGGGATATTCTCAAGGGAAGGCAGAGCTCTTTCATTTCTTCATGCTTCCCATTGAAAACTCCACCCTCTGGAATCATAGCCCAGTTGAGCCTTGGCTCGTTTCAGAACTCGTTTTCCTTGGAGTGGAGTGATAGGGAAGGGAGACTTGCGTTCCTCCCAGGGACTCAGGTGTGCAGTGGGGGAAAAGCTTAGGACTGGGGTCAGGCTCATCTGAGTTCAGATTTTGTCTCTGTGTGTCTATCATTGGTTTCTTTATCTATCAAATGAGGATTACAGTCCAACTTCCCAGAATTATTATGAAAAACAAATCAAATGTCATATATAAAGTGCCTAACAAAATTGTAGCCTCTCAGTAAAGGCTTGTTTCCCTTCTCTTTTTCCCAAATCTTCTGGGAAATTTGTGTAAATACAGCTTTTTAAAATTCCACAGAATCTTGGCACTGAAAGGGACCTTCATACTCATGACTATATCACTTTGCTGAACCTGTCAAAGCTCTTTTCATGTATATTTACTTGATTTATTCAGTCAATTGATTTTATTGATCAATCAGTGTGCTTCAGGCACTGTTTTCTGTATGTCTGTCATTAGTCAGTAGAGAAGAGATGAAAGACGTATGACACAAAACCTGGCATGTGGTTGACACTTCACTAATCCTACTTCCCTCATTTGATTCATTCACTGACCAAACTGTGAGCCAGACGCCATGCTGGATTCTTGGAATACAAAGAGACCGCTTTTGAGAGCTCACAGAGTGTTTTGGAGGGAAGCACACCAAGAAACAATCATATCCCATAGGAGTTGTCACAGCAACATGAGGCTTGGTGCCGTGGGAACTGGAGGGGAGCTCTCCTGAGTCTGCTAGGGGTAATCAGGGGAGGCTCAGCAGAAGGGGAAAGGGATCTGAGGCAGGATGAAGGCCTGGTGTAGGAAAGAGTGTAGGCCTTTAAGGAAGCTGATATCCAGGGGAACAGTCCGAGACTGACTGACAGGCTACCAGTGTCCAGCTTACAAACAGCCTATTATGCTGGGCCAAGATTTGAGGTCAGTTTGGGTGGAGACAGAAGCATAATTTGTAGTTTAGAATCTGTTAACATCTGTCTTGGTTTTATTCTTATTCTAAGTGAAAGTGAAAGTGAATGTGAAGCCGCTCAGTTGTGTCCAGCTCTTTGCGACCCCATGGACTGTAGCCCACCAGGCTCCTCTGCCCATGGGATTCTCCAGGCAAGAATACTGGAGTGGGTTGCCATTTCTTTCCTTCTCCAGGGAATCTTCCCGACCCAGGGATCGAACCCAGGTCTCTGCATTGCAGGCAGATGCTTTAACCTCTGAGCCACCAGGGAAGCCCTTATTCTAAGCCTAGCTTAAAAAATCCTTTTGTCTTTAGCATTTCCCCTAAGCATCTAATCTAATATTTTAGGCTTTTGCCTTCCTGCTTCTCTTCTGATAGCATTCTGCCACTTGAACATTGTACTAGGTTACTTGCCCATCTACTTTGGTATTATGACCTTACAGCTCATGGAGAGCTCCCTCTGTGGCTATGCGCTTTCTCTGGAGGAATCTCTGTCCTGCTTGCCCCAGGGCTTAGTCAGAAATAGGAAAGACCCATCAGGGTGGCTGAGCTCTGGCTATTGAAGAATGGCTGGGTACAAGCGAGGCCCCTGAATGAGCTGCTGTCCGCTGGAGATTGTGATGTTGGCACAGTCACGGCCTCCTGTCTGAGCTTCTCCCATAGTCACTCACCCGTTGGCTCTGCTCCCAGGCTGTGTCCCTCAGGTCCCTCTTGCTTTGCCTGAAGCAGAGGAACTGAGGGTTGAAGAGCGGCTCGAGAGTCTTCATCTTGTTGGGGACAGCCTCCTCCTGGAAGCTACTCACTTATCCCCTCAAGACAGTCTAAGCTGGCCCTTCAGATGTGGAAGAACATGTCTGAATTTCCAGAAGTCACTTAATGTAGGAATTTGTTCTGAGATCCTTCCTTTATTATAAGTCATTGAAGGAACTGGCCTTGGAAAGAAGATTGGTGGGAAGGAGGGATGTGAGAGCTGTTTTCAAATATTTGAAAGGCTGTTCCAGCACAGGAGACAAAGTGCCAGATTTTGGTCTTTAATTCTGACACTCCTTCTTACTGGTGATGTTTTTGGTTTTTTTTTCATCTAAATTCCTTTCAGCCTAAAACAATTCTGTGAGTCAATAAATGAAGCAGGCAGTGACTATACTGATTAGATCTAGATTCTTGAGGCAGATTGAATGGCAGTGATTTAGCTTTCTGAGCTCAGCCACTAGTAAATTGAAATGGTAATAGCTGTATTTATTATACTCAGAATGAATGAGTAATTAATAAGCCATTCCTTAACCCCATATTACCTCTGTTTTACAGACTAATTTTTTTCAATAGGATTTCTTTAATTGTATCAAATGTTTCTAGAATGCTTAACATGTCTGATTTGTATAATCTCCAGGGAAACTAAACAGTCTTAATTACATCCAGTATTTTTATTTCATTTGATTCTTTAGATGAAATTAAAAGTAATTTATTTTAAAGGCTACGATTGCTTTATATATGCCTATGCTTATTGCAAATTTAGCAAGTTTTGGTCATATTACTTTCTCATTGCCAGTATCTCAGGTAATTTAGATTGTGGACTAGCATGTAGTGTGGTTAACTTCTTTCAGAATGAATAGCTAGATGACACTATATTTTAAGCTAGCTCCCCCTCCATTTTTCTCATCACTATCTTTGGTTAAAGCTGACTTATATTTTCTGTTTATCTGGCTTTTTCCATAGTACATGTTAAGACTTGTTTCCTAGGAAGCACAGTGTTCTTTGGTTTGACTCTTTCCTAGTGAATAAATGTTGGTAATAACTTGTGGAGTATGACTGTTCTAGATGCCATTTTTTAGTTAAGATATTGGCAAATTGAATTATGCCTAGAGGAGATTGAAGGGCCTGGAATGGTGCAAGGTCTTTAAATGATATGAAGGACAGCTAAGGTATTGGGGATGTAGAAACGATGGCTATCCTCTAGGAAATATAACTGGGGGACACATGTTCATTTCCTTTATATCTAGAAGACTGAGACCTGTTAAAGATGGATTAGGCATATCTGCAAGGACAGACGAGTTACATCCTGAAAGGAGGGTTTATAGGGTGATGATTTTGGCTTGATATGAGGAAAATATTCTATTGTTGGCGTCTGATGAAAACGAGCTTCTTAGGGAAAGTAAAGGCTGGGATCCCTTTTGCTGGAAAACTTTTAACAGTGTCCATGTCAACATCGCTCAGTTCTGTGAAGGAAATTCCATGCTGCATCAGATGTCCTTTGAAATCCTTTCCAATTCTAGGATTTGTGACTGCCTTTCCACTCCTGATACTATGACATGACCACTTCTCCATTCTAGGTTTCACTTTAGTGATTTAAATGATTGATTTTATATTCATGATCATATTGTAGCCAAGAAGGCTATGATATGGTAGATAAAAACTGCCTGACATTAAATTATTTTCATAGATAATTCACAAAGTATATATATACCACATGAACATGTATACACATATTCATACATCTATTTTGTATAATTAAGTTACTATACTTTCATAGTTTTGTCTTTTGTTCCTATTGTTCTAAAATGTATCAAGCTATAACCTATATAGACTTCTGAGTCTCATAAGAACTTTTTTTAACATTTGTTTATCATGTTGATTTAAAAAAATAAAGTTGTGTTCAAAATAAAGCCAATAAAAGAGCTTTTGTGGAAGTAGGAATTAAAAACTGGTAATTTTATTTTGAGAATATTTGAGAAAGATCTATAAATAAAATAGTAAGGACATTCAATTAATGTCTTAGGTATTTAAGAATAGGAAGTAGGAGCATTATAGTCATTTTGGAAAATTGTGTTTTCAGACTCCCTTACTAATTGGATTTTTGAGTGCAGTATTAGTGGTTTCAAATGGAATCACAATTCATTGCAGTTCTGACCTGGGGTAATAGATATAGAAGTAAAATGAAATCCATCTTCCTGAAGAAATACTGGTTTTATGAAATGATTAAACCGATTTTAAAATAAAGCGTTAAGTGCAAACCACTAAGAGTTCAAAAAATACTTACAGGCCCTGTGAAAGAAGATTTAGTGCATTTAGCTTTCAAACAGTTTGCTCATTGTGGATGAAATGCCTTTACATTGATGTGAATTATCATGCCAATAAATTAATAAAAAAGGGAAAGTTAGCATGTCTTCTGTTTGGAATGGGCTAAACCTCCAGGGACAGATGGTTCTTTTTTGGAATAGACTTTCTTTTTTTTTTTTTTTTAATTTTTATTTATTAGTTTGTTTTGCTTTACAATACTGTATTCATTTTGCTATACATTGCATGAATAGACTTTCTTCTGAGGTGATAAGGCTCTATCTAAGTGTTGTTTCTTTTCCAAAGCCTTTAGAGAACTTTAGAGCATTCTGTTTTTTTGGGATGAACCTGAGCACAATGTGGGTGCTATTAAAGCTTTGATTTGATTTGGTATTATGAAAAAGAAAGTCATTGTGCTGGGAGAATTTCCCTGGTGAGAAAGATACAAGTTTTATAGAACTCTTAGAGTTCTTTAATACTCTTCATTGTGTATGTGATGATAGCAGATTACCTCTCTCTTCCATGAACTTTACACAGCCCAGGCTGTTGGTATTGGAGTATTTTATGGGGAATGTCCTTAAGTTTACTGGGGAGGGAGGTAAATCCTTGGCAGTCTTGGAGAATGAACATATGGTATGACTGCTAAAAATGAATCTTCCATAGGCTAGTCTTTTCTTCTAACTCTCGTCTGCACACTGTGTACTGTAAATAGTGATATAGAATGTTGAAATAATCTTTTTTCAAATATTTGGGTATCTGTTACAAAAACTGAACAAATGAATTTATCACTTCATGTTTGACCATTTTAGAGTCATGTTGCTAAGTGAAAATATGACAATGAATTTCTGTTGAGAATATCTCAACTCACATTTCCCCCTCTAGTAGTAAAACATCCTCATACATCTTTCTCAAAATATTAATAATATTGGCCATGGACAACCATTTTTGAAGTGTTTGAATCATTTACAAACCTACCGGGATATGGAACAATTTTTTCTTTTTCTCTTCCCACTTCTGCTCTCCCTCCTTTTTTTTTGGGAGGGGAATGCCCTGTCCTTCTATATAGGCTATATAAAGACATCAACATGGAGCTCCTTACTTTGTAAGCTTTTGTGTAGAGTGCCATTGGTTGAGACTGAGTAGTCCTTATTTCTCTTATTAATTAATATTAAAGTTCACTGGATTATCTGCATGTTAGCTTTTAGCAATTTAACTTCTTTCAGGCTTCTTTCAGGCTTTTCTCCCCTTATTTCTGTGGGAATTCTCTCCACTTCAACTACTGCCTTGTGACTTACTTATATAAACAGATTGCTCTTTCTCTTCCTTCCTTTTTCTCATTTCCACAAACACCAAACACCTACTATATGCAGTGATAGCCCTGTAGATATAATGATGAATTAATAACACCGCCTCTGTCTTAATCAGAATCTGGTGACAGAGAGGTACTTAAGTAATATGATAGAGTGTGATGAAAGTAATGCCAGAGCTGTGTATAAATTGCTACCAAGTATAGAGGGTAGAGAAGGCTTCCCTGGTAGCTCAACTGGTAAAGAATCTGCCTGCAAGGCAGGAGATGCCAGTTTGATTCCTGGGTTGGGAAGACCCCCTGGAGAAGGGCATGGCAGCCCACTCCAATATTCTTGGCTGGAGAATCCTCATGGACAGAGGAGCCTGGTGGGCTACCTACAGTCCATGGGGTCGCACAGAGTCGGATACGACTGAGCGACCAAGCACAGCCGGGCAGCATAGAAATTGGAGAAGCTTATTTTGTGTATAGGAACGGGGAAAATAAGAGAACTGAAAATTGACTGTTAAGGTAGAGGTAAGATTGAATACTTATTAAATTTTTTACTTGTCAGTGTGTTAATCTGCATGGATTTTAGGCCGTGATTTTTCAGTTCAGTGTGGTGGAACTTACAGTTGGTCAGGAGTTTCCCTATGGTAGGTTTTTGTTTTTCTTGTTTTCCAGAGGCTCTTAGCAGGAAGTATATTGTTGCTCATGATTTCTTGCTTCTGTAAGAAACGCATTTTCTATTGGAAACTATTTCTACCTATTCTTCAGAGAGGCCTTTTTATTTTTTTTTACCATTTCCCAAAGATTCTGACCTTGTCACTGGAGAGTCACAATGATTAGATTCTATGTCATATTGAGTGTCTTTTTAAAACTTTCAACTTCTGTGTTTATTAGTATTTTATTTACTTGACTTACTTTAGTTAAAATAATCCTTACACTTAATGTTGTTTGAAAAATATTCATAAATCTTACGAAGCTCTATTTGTGATATTAAGAATTTATTCAACTTTTTAATAAAGCAGGCATGTGACAGACATTGTGGTGAGCGTTGGGATAAAAGAAATATGTGGTCTCTACCTTCATATAACTTGTAGTTAGATGGAGGACTTCAGTTGTGTTCAACTCTGTGCAACCCCATAGATGGCAGCCCACCAGGCTCCCCCGTCCCTGGGATTCTCCAGGCAAGAACACTGGAGTGGGTTGCCATTTCCTTCTCCAACGCTTGAAAGTGAAAAGTGAAAGTGAAGTCACTCAGTCATGTCTTCGCGACCCCATGGACTGCAGCCCACTAGGCTCCTCTGTCCATGGGATTTTCCAGGCAAGAGTACTGGAGTGGGGTGCCATTGCCTTCTCCTATAGACAAGCAAATAGGCAGTAGAGAAAAGGGCTCTGCTAGGGGGAGTATATGGTACTGCTTGACCCGTAGGAAGGGCAACTGGTCCAGATCTAGGGGCCAGGAGATGTGTGTTTTTGATGAAGCAGCATCTAAATTAAGACTGAAGTGTAGGTAGAAATTATCCAGGTAAGAGGTAGAGTGGTGGGGCATGGTGTTTCAGGCAGAGGACATAACATATTTAAAGGTATAGACCTGAGAGATGTGAGACCTGAAAGAGTTTTATGCATGGAAAGAATGATGACAGGAGCCTGCATGGCGGCTGGGGTGGGAAAGTGGATAAGGATGAGGCTTGAGCCCCTATCACACATATCATACTGGACTCTTTAAGTCACATAAAAAAATTCTAGACTTTAATTCACAGTAATAGGGAGTGATTGAAGGACTTTTAAGAATGTTGTGAGTAGATATGCCTTTTAGAAAAGTCATTTTGGCTGCAGTTTGGAGAACATGTTGGAGAGGGCTAGAGATTAAAAGATCAATTAACTGGAGGCTGGTATAGTAATCTAGGTAAGAGATATTGGAGTTGTACAGTAGGGAGATAGCCATGGGCACAACATGACTAAAACTTTAAGTGGGATGGAGGCCCAGATTAATTGGACATTGGACCATGTTTGGATTGTCGTCTTGATGAAAAACTTGGATTTTACACCACTGTAGAACAAATATGACATTAAAAAATACCATGTTTCTGTTAAAAATAGTAGTGAATACTATGAAGTTTACCAGACATTATGCTAAGCCCTTTACATTATATTAATTCTTTTGTACTTTACAATAATCCTATGAGATAGCTATGCGCACTTTCTCAATTGGACAGATGAGAAAAATGAGGCATAGGTTCAGTAATATGCCCAAGGTCAGATGCTGGTAAGTGCCCAAGCTGGGATTTGAACCATGCTAATTTGGTGCCAGGGTCAGTCCCCTCGATCAACTGCTCTCCAGTCCTGGAAGTTCTGGGTTAGGCGTGGGCCCTCGTCTCCAGCTTTGTCTCTTTTCCTATTCTGTATCCATTCTGAAGAGAAGTAGATTCATTCTATAGATATTTAGAGGTAGAAGCAGGATTGGTGGATTTAGGGAGAGGATTGGAGGAGAATAGCATGACTCTTAGAGTTATGAGGGTGATGGGGGGACTCTTCGGGAGTGACAGGAGGACCATTCACTGAAATAGGGGTCTCAGGAGGTGAAGGTGGAAGAGCAAGTCCAGGCAAGGGGTGAGGATGGAGGGTGACGCGAGATAGTTATTACCGGTGTGAACATGTTGAATTTGAGTTGCTTGTAGGTCCTGCTTGTTGACATAATCAGTGTGGGCCTAAGTTATTTGCTGTTGCAGTAGATGGAACTCAGAAACCTAGGGCTACCAGATTCAAGGCAGCTTCTTTGGACAAAGTCTTGGTTGGCATAGTTCTAGGTAAGGGAAGAAAAGTGTGCTTGATGACATCGTGGTATGAATAGACACTTCCTGGCAAGATTATAGACGAAATGAGCATTGAAATGAGAAGATCTGAATTCTAAGCATTTTTTTCCCTGTAAAGCATGTGGCCTATGGCATGCCACTCCTCTTCTTTGGCTTTCATTTAATTAATTAATTATTTAAATCATTTATATTCATATGTATATTCATATATAAAAATCATTTGAATTCAATTTAATAGATTGCTTTTCAACCAAAAATGTTCCTCTACAAAAGAGGAATAAAGATGTCTGCTTGGCGGGTTTCATAGTTGTTGAAAATTTAGAATGTCCTTTAATGGACCTTCTATTTCCGAGATTACTTCCAGGAATTGAACTAAAGTGTTTGAAAATACTTTATAAACAGTAAAATGGGAATACACTTTATAAATTGGTGACACTTGTTGTTTGTTAGAGATTTTATATTAATAGATATGTCTGTATATAATGGCAGATGTATAATGGCTCCTAATTGACTTGCTTATGAAATTCAAAGCCTTTAGCTAATACTCCAGGGTCTGGGCCAATCTCTAGTGGTTATACGATGGATATAAATGGTTGGATGTTATATCTTTTTAAAAGAAGAACTAACAAAATTTGCTGACTGAGAATAAGGGAAAAAATGATTGATGATGATGGTAACTTTGTGACTTCCAAGTCTAGAGTGACATTTATATAGGATATTGAATAATAATAGTTTCCAGGAACTGTGCTGAGTGACTTATATACTTGATTCATTCTGATTCTCACAGTCACTATCATCCCCATTTTACAGATTTAGGAAACTGGGGCTTGGAGAACTTGCCTAAGGTCACATACTGGTAAATGACAGAGCTGGAACTTAGTTCAGATCTTTTATCTACAGAGCCTCTGTGTGTAACTACCACACTATATTTTCTTTTAAAGTTTAATTATTTTTTTGAATAGATAATAGTTGTATTTGGTACATAATTTAAAAATAGAATAGCATAAAGTGCAAAAGTCTTCCTTTTGTCCCTATCTTCTTGACACTTATTTTCCTACAATGAATATCCTTTCAGAGATTGGTGTGTATAAATATATAAAATATACATGTAATAACATTTAGTACATTATATACAAATATAATTCCACCCTTCTTTCATGTAAATGGTAGAATGCTGTATGTCTTCACCTTGATTTTTTTGCCTGATAGTATCTAGGAGATTGTTCTAGTTTAAAAAAAGTCTTCATTTTAATTGCTGCATAATATTCCATTGTATAAATGTACCACTAATCCTGTATCAAAGGGCATTTGAATGTTTCCCAATATTTTGCTATCATGAGCAATGCTATAATATTAATAAATAACTTTGAATTTAGGTTGTTTAGTACATCTGTGAGTCCACTGTGGATAGTAAACAAGATCCAAGGAGATTGCTCTGAATATGGTGAAATTCACTGTGGGAATAGCTCTATTTTATTAATAACATGGAAGGTTTTTTATCCCAAGTACAGATATGTGATAAATCAACAAATATGTGAGCGCTTTTCTGTCAGCAGGGCTCTGCATCAAGCAATGCAGTCACATATATGTAAAGGCTTGTGGATTTCAAAAAAATGAGAAAAGAGAGGGTTATAGCATAGTTGACTGACTAATGAGAAATGAGCAGTCATTTCCTCAACAAAGTTAAACTTTGATTTCTGAAGAAAAATGGCTCGTTACTGCACAGAAAGACTTCCCCAGAGAAGCACTGATACATTTGACCTTTAGTAGGTTTATGGTATGATTCTTGTTCAAGAAATTTGCCATTTGAAAATGGCTATAATGGCTCTGTTGCCATTGAATATATCTGGAAAATGGGCAAAAATAGATTCATTTCTGTATGTGAAATGAAGAAAACTAAGGAAAGACCTGCAGAGCTGGTCAAATGGAGAAGAGTGAGAGTGGAATATGTACTCATATCTTCCTAGCTTCAGTGCAGGTAGAATATAAAATGACTATGAAGATAAACCTCTATATTGCACAGTACTTTTTAAATCTGTTACTGAGTAGACAATTACTGTTTTTCAGGAGTGGTACTAGATACTTTAAAATAAGCATGAAGAATATAGAAATGTATTTATATGCCCAGATAAACAGACTTAAGGAGGGTGACATTGCAGAATCAGGAAACACATATAAGATCATTCTGCTTACAGCACATTGCATTAATAGTAAATAATAAGTGAAGTTTGTGAAAAGTCATATTCAGTTCAGTCACTCAGTCGTGTCTGACTTTCATAACCCTATGCACTGCAGCACACCAGGCCTCCCTGTCCATCACCAACTCCTGGAGTTTACCCAAACTCATGTCTGTTGAGTTGGTGATGCCATCCAACCATCTCATCCTCTGTCGTCCCCTTCTTGTGCCCTTAATCTTTCCTAGCATCAGGGTCTTTTCAAATGAGTCAGCTCTTTGCATCAGGTGGCCAAAGTATTGGAGTTTCAGCTTCAACATCAGTCTTTCCAATGAACACCCAGGACTGATCTCCTTTAGGATGGACTGGTTGGATTTCCTTGAAGTCCAAGGGACTCTCAAGAGTCTTCTCCAGCAACACAGTTCAAAAGCATCAATTCTTCAGTGCTCGGCTTTCTTCACAGTCCAACTCTCACATCCATACATGACTACCGGAAAAACCATAGCCTTGATTAGATGGACTTTTGTTGGCAAAGTAACGTCTCTGCTTTTTAATATGCTATCTAGGTTGGTCATAACTTTCCTTCCAAGGAGTAAGTGTCTTACAATTTCATGGCTGCAGTCACCATCTGCAGTGATTTTGGAAATCTGACAAAATTGGTCCACTGGAGAATGGAATGGCAAACCACTTCAGTATTCTTGCCTTGAGAACCCCATGAACAGTATGAAAAGGCAAAAAGATAGGACACTGAAAGATGAACTCCCCAGGTTGGTAGGCACCAATATGCTACTGGAGATCAGTGGAGAAATAACTCCAGAAAGAATGAAGGGATGGAGCCAAAGCAAAAACACCACCCAGTTGTGGATGTGACTGGTGATAGAAGCAAGGTCCAATGCTGTAAAGAGCAATATTGCATAGAAACCTGGAATGTTAGGTTCCATGAATCAAGGCAAATTGGAAGTGGTCAAACAGGAGATGGCAAGAATGAATGTCAGCATTTTAGGAATCAGCAAACTAAAATGGACTGGAATGAGTGAATTTAACTCAGGTGACCATTATATATACTACTGTGGGCAAGAATCCCTTAGAAGAAATAGAGTAGCCATCATAGTCAACAAAAGGTCCAAAATGCAGTACTTGGATGCAATCTCAAAAATGACAGAATGATCTCCGTTCGTTTCCAAGGCAAACCATTCAATATCATGGTAATCCAAGTCGATGCCCTGACCAGTAATGCTGAAGAAGCTGAAGTTGAATGGTTGTATGAAGACCTTTTAGAACTAACACCCAAAAATGATGTCCTTTTCATTATAGGGGACTGAAATGCAAAAGTAGGACGTCAAGAAACACCTGGAGTAACAGGCCTTGGAGTATAGAATGAAGCAGGGTAAAGGTTAATAGACTTCTGCCAAGAGAACGCACTGGTCATAGCAAACAGTCTCTTCCAACAACACAAGAGAAGACTTTATACATGGACATCACCAAATGGACAACACCAAAATCAGATTGATTATATTCTTTGCAGCCAAAGATGGAGAAGCTCTATACAGTCAGTGAAAACAAGACTGGGAGCTGACTGTGGCTCAGATCATGAACTCCTTATTGCCAAATTCAGACTTAAATTGAAGAAAGTAGGGAAAACCACTAGACCATTCAGATATGACCTAAATCAAATCCCTTATGATTATACAGTGGAAAAGTCATATAGGCTTTTGAAATTAGAGTTAAGACTGAGTTTGATTTGCTCTGTGATATTCTAATTTATTAATTATGCATTGGAATATCTTTGCTGATTTTCCTTTCTGGCTATTTTCTGTTTCTTAGTTACTTGCTCTAGAATCTATAGCTAATGAACATTTTTTCTGTATTAAGCATTATTTTATTTATTTACTGTTTATTTTTGGCTGTGCTGATTTTTTGTTGCTGCAGGCTTTCTCTAGCTGTGGCGAGCGGGAGCTCCTCTCTAGTTGCGGTGCACAGGCTTCTCATTGTGGTGGTTTCTGTTATTGCAGAGCCAGGCCTCTAGGCATGCGGGCTCTGACAGTTGCAGCGTGTGGGCTCAGTAGTTACAGCTCACGGGCTCTAGAGTCTGAGCTTAGTAGCTGTGACACAAGGGCCCAGGTGCTTCGCAGCATGTGGGATCTTCTGTCTCAGGGATTGAACCCATGTCTGCCACACTGACAGGTGGATTCCCAACCACTGGATCACCAGGGAAATCCATTAACAAACTTTAGAATGCAGACTAAAGTCCCTTTAATTGTTGAAAAAGTTAAAATCTCTTATCCAAAACTATAACCTCTTATTTGTATTGTATTTGGTAGATAATTACTGCATGTAGCAGAGTGATTACTATCATATTTTGGTAGTTGTATCATATAAGCTATTATAGTGCTCTCTGTTAACTCTGCTAGATTTTTTGGGCTTCTGTCCTCCTGCATTTTCTAAATGAATCTTCCTGTCCCACAACCTCTGTTTTGACACATCGGGGTTCTTGGTGTAGCCAACTGTCTTCCCTCAACGTGTGATTAGACCAGAGTTGGCTAATAGATACTTAGGTTTTCTGCACTTAATTACCTGGGTTCCTTGGTATATAGAGGTGAAATGATCAGATATTCTCATTTGTATAGCACTTGACTGTCAGTATCTAAGGACTTTTCTTATTTCCCATAATTTTTCAAGGTCTGTCAGTATTGGCTCTGAGGTTACACCTGCAGCTTTTCTTTAGCAGATAGTTCAGGGGCGCCTAGAGTGGTTATGCCCTTTTTTTGTCTCATATTACCTATCTGCATCTTCTCTTCTCACTTTGTGTATTCTGTACTTTACCTTCTCTTTGCTAGAGAAGGAAGAAACAAAATAGGACTCAACACATTTTATGATGTGATCATACATATATCTTATTACTGTTTCATTCTTTTATAAGTTGTGACACTTCTGAGGAATGCTCACATTTATATTTAGTCTGATATAACAAGTTAATCCATTTATAAAACAACTATTAAATCAACTATTGTTATAAAGTTACTATGTCTTTGAGTCAGGCATTAGTTTTTAAATGTTCTAATGATAATATTCAACTTCTCATGACATTCATCCAGGTATTTGGAGATAAAATGGAAAGCAGTAAGAGTTTGGGGTTCACTCTGGCACTTTTGGAAGTTTTGCTTGGCAAGAACTGCTGGAACCTATTGGATTGTGGTAGCTTAGAGCTTACTTTCAGCTTTAGCATCCCTGTGTGTGTGTGAACTGGCAGCTATAATGATTCTCATTTTACAGCTCAGAAGATTGAGGTGCAAAGGTTAAATAGCTTTCTCAAGAATACTGAATGTTCCATAGCACAGTAGGAGTTGGATCTGAGTATTATTCTACCAATGAGATCATACATCTCTGAGTCTCTCTGATTAAGTAGTTTCAGGTGAAGCTGCTGCTGCTGCTAAGTCGCTTCAGTTGTGTCCGACTCTGTGTGACCCCATAGATGGCAGCCCACCAGGCTCCCCTGTCCCTGGGATTCTCCAGGCAAGAACACTGGAATGAGTTATCATTTCCTTCTCCAAAGCATGAAAGTGAAAAGTGAAAGTGAAGTCGCTCAGTCGTGTCTGACTCTAGCGACACCGTGGACTGCAGCCCACCAGGCTCCTCCATCCATGGGATTTTCCAGGCAAGAGTACTGGAGTGGGGTGCCATTGCCTTCTCCGGAACTACTGCAGTCTCTTCTTCTGTTCTTGGTCATTTATTGTTAATCAAGGAGTGGCAATGAATCATAGTGATTTGTTTAAAAATAGCTGCCTGGTTATTTACCGTTATCCTGCATGGTGCATTCTGCTTTTATTGTTTCTCATAAATTTGTCAAAATTCTTTAGTAGGATTCTTTTTTTTCAAAAAGGCTTTTTAAATTTCTGTTTCTTTCCCAGTAGTTTTTTATACTTAAGAATCTAGAGTAATACCTTTTACATTCTGAAATTTGGGAAACATTTTCACTTTAAAGTTAAATTAGCCTTTAATTTCTGGTTTCAAAAATGTATTTCCCCCAAAATGTATTATTAGCATTGCTTAATTATAGAATATATATAGGAAAGTTGAAATTCTTATTGCCTATATCAGCTTAGTGCATTTGACTTTCTTTCTTTCAGCAGTATAAGTTTATTTTCTGAGTCCTTGTTTGAAAATGATTGAAGTTAAAGTATATTTACGTTAGGTCACAGTTTGCGATCGCAGATACCTCTTATATGAAAAATGCATATTTTCTAAATATTTGGTCTATAAATCTTTAAGTCTATTTTACTGTTTTTGGTGAGAACTAGTTCTTCAATTAGACCCGTGGATTAGTGCATGAAATTTGTTGAAAGCAATTTCTTTGCAATATTCTGATGCTTCCTAAATATGTATCTGACATTCACCTTATATTAAAAATTTTTTTTAAATTTATTTTGAGATACTTGTGGAGTCATATGCAACTGTAAGAAATAATACAGAGATTTTGCTGGAGTCACCATCCAGTTTCTCACAATGGTAACATCTTATATAATCATAGTATAGTGTGACAGCGGGGAAATTGACATAAATATGATCTGTGTACTTTGTTCAGATTTAACCAGTTTTACATGCCTCTGTGTGTGTGTGTGTGTGTGAGATCCCTCATGCCACAATCTCCTCCCTCTCTCTCCACCCAACCCCTGGCAACCACTAATCTAGTTTCTGTGGTGTTGTCATTTCAATAGTGTTATATTCAAGTCCCTTATTTTTTTTTCCCCTTCATTTGCACGGTGTCTGAAAATAAGAACACTTTCAAGAAAATAACACTTACAAGACTAACAATTCTTAATATTTGCTTCTATATTATTAGCTAGTCTAAGGTTCTCTTTGTTAGGAGAGTAAGGTTATCACCTTAATGTTTTCTAGGTAAATTACTTTCCCTGGGCATAACTCATAGTTTTCATATACTAAAATGCTGAGTTACTAAATCTGTGTAGTTGACACAGTAAAAATGCTTTCAATTCAACTTTCCATTTAAATATCACCTTTTTAGAGAGACTTTTGATTATTGGAACTAAAGTAGCCTCCAAGTTATTATTGATCTATTGTCCTGTTATTTTAATTTTTATTGTATATTAGTCTGTCTCTCCCTCTTTACCCTCTTAAAACAAACTCCATGAGCATAGGGACTTTATTAGTGTTTTCCACTTCATATTTCCAATGCCCAGAATGTAACTATCATACAATGCTGTTACTGAATGAAAAGTATTTTATGAGCCTAAAAACATAAGCCAATTTTTAAGTTTTGATGATAAATTTTAACTTTTTATGATACCCTGACAATGCCTGAGTTTTGGTATATATTGCTGAAATGTTTGAATCATTTTATTATAATTTGGTCCACCAATGATTTATTTGGAACATTAAATCTCAGGGAGGTAAAACAGTTCTTTCACATCCTAATCAGGGTCTTTTAAAGTCACCCAGCAACCTTTTGTGAATTGATAGAATTCTAGAACATCTAGCACTGGCTTAATTTTATAGTGTTAGTCTTAACAGTTCAGTCTGGCAGCCAATTTCCTGGAATTGAAGCCTGGGATTGAATAAATGATGGGCATTTATTATTAGCTGTGTGGCCTTGTGCAAATTACCTAGTTACCTCTCTATACCTTGGTTTCAAAATCTATAAAATGGGGATAACATTAGAACTTATTTTATAGGATTCTTATAAGAATTAAGTGAGATTACGTTCCAAAAGCATTTAGACAAATTCCTGCCACATAGGGCTTCCCAGGTGGCACTAGTGGTAAAGAACCCGCCTGCCAGTTCAGGAGACACAAGAGACGCAGGTTCGATCCCTGGGTTGGGAAGATCCCCTTGAGGAGGGCACGGCAACCCACTCCAGTATTCTTACCTGGAGAATCCCATGGACAGAGGTGCCTGGTGGGCTACAGTCCATAGGTTGCAAAGAATCAGACGTGACTGAAGCAAATTAGCACGCATGCATGCACCTGCCACATAAAAGATGTTTAATAAATGTAAGCTGTTATTATTTGGAATGAGAAAGTTATTATCTGTTTTATTCACATATCAAGCACTTGAAATAACACCAATTTGTGATATACATTTAATCATATAGTGATGTATCATAAGAGTTTTATCTGTAATTGGAAAATGGATTCTAGGTTTTTTTATTTCCTCTTCAAATAATTTGGATGGTACTAAAAACCCCCAAAGCTTGAATGCCTAGGAACATACTTTTTATTTGTTGCTTATAATTCTTGCTTTGAATGAGAGTGATCAATTCAGAATATAGACTGTTCATTTGTTGTCCATGTAAATTATGATCACTAGTATGAGTTTCCCAGGCATTGGTTAAATGCTGATAGTGAGAGAATGAGTCCTCTTAGAGCTCTCTCTTCATTCTTTCATCTCAGATGCCTGGTTTCTGCTTGCTGCCCTCTGGCACACCGTCCTACAGACATTTTCTACACTATCTGCACGTGTTGATTTGCTAACTCTGGCTAGCTCTTTAGATTAAGTTAGTATTTGTAATGTCTGCTGCTGCTGCTAAGTCGCTTCAGTCGTGTCCGACTCTATGCGACCCTATGGACAGCAGCCCACCAGACTCCTCTGTCCATGGGATTCTCCAGGCAAGAATACCGGAGTGGGTTGCCATTTCCTTCTCCATCTGAAATGTCTCCTTCCCGTATAACAGATTTATAGGAAGTCGCATAGAAATGTTCAGGGAATTCTGTGTACTTATGGGCTTCCCAGGTAGCACTAGTGGTAAAGAACCCACCTACCAATGCAGGTTCGATCCCTGGGTCAGGAAGATCCTCTAGAGGAGGGTCCACTTCAGTATTCATGCCTGGAGAATCCTGTGGACGAGGAGCCTATGTACTATGGTTCATAGGGTTATATATAAGAGTTGGGTACAACTGAAGCGACTTAACAGCAGCAGCATGTACTTGTTACCCACCCTCCTCCAATACTAACATCTTACGTAACGATAACGCAGTGTCAATACCAGGAAATTTCTATATGATTTTTGGGGCTGTGTGTCTGTATGTTTGTATATTTATGATTCTGTGGATCATTTTGTCTCGTGTGTAACTTTGTATAACTATCACTATGTCAAGATACTGTACTCTGCCATCACCATAAGGCTCCCTTGTGTTCCTCTTTTATAACCATACCCACCTCTCCTGGTGTCTGTTAACCCCTTGACAACCAGTAATTTGTTATATAGTTCTGTTATTTCAGGAATATTATAGAAATAGATCATAAAGTATGTCACATTTGGAGATTGATTCATAAAGTATGTTACATTTTGGGATTGGCATTTTTTACTCCCTTGAGGTTCCTTTCCTTATCATTGCTGAGTAGTATTCCTTGGTGTGGATGTACCACAGTATGTTTAATGGTTCACCCACTGAAGATCTTTTGGGTGGTTTCCAGTTTTTGACTGGTACTCATAAAGCTTCTGTGAACATTTATGTACAAGTTTCTGTGTGAACATAAGTTATCATTTCTTTGAGATAAATGCCCAAGAGTATAGTTGCTTGGTATGGTAAGTCCATTTTAGTTTTTTAAAAGACTGCCAATCTGTGTTTTAGAGCAGCTGTGTCATTTTACATTTCCACCAGCACTGAGTGGTCTGATTTTTCCAGATTCTAACCAATATTTCATATTGTCCTTATTTTTTATTTTGGCTATTCTGATTGGTGATATCTCATGATTGTAATTTGTATTTTCCTAATGACAGATACTGCTGATCATCTTTTCATGTGCTTATTTGCCACTTATGTATCTTCTTTGGTGAAATGTCTGGTGGTGGTGGTTTAGTCACTAAGTCGTGTCCGACTCTTGTGACCCCATGGACTGTAGCCTGCCAGGCTCCTCTGTCCATGGGATTCTCCAGGCAAGAATACTGGAGTGGGCTGCCATTTCCTTCTCCAGGGGAGCTTCCCAACCCAGGGATCGAACCCAGGTCTCCTGCATTGCAGGCAGACGCTTTAACCTCTGAGCCACCAGGTGAAATGTCTACTCATGTGTTTTTTTTTTTTTTTTTCTGGAACTGCTGATCATCTTTTCATGTGCTTATTTGCCACTTATGTATCTTCTTTGGTGAAATGTCTGGTGGTGGTGGTTTAGTCACTAAGTCGTGTCCGACTCTTGTGACCCCATGGACTGTAGCCTGCCAGGCTCCTCTGTCCATGGGATTCTCCAGGCAAGAATACTGGAGTGGGCTGCCATTTCCTTCTCCAGGGGAGCTTCCCAACCCAGGGATCGAACCCAGGTCTCCTGCATTGCAGGCAGACGCTTTAACCTCTGAGCCACCAGGTGAAATGTCTACTCATGTGTTTTTTTTTTTTTTTTTCTGGTTTCTAATTGGAGTTTTTTTTTTAATGTTAAGAGTTCTTTATGTATTCTAGATACAAGTCCTTGTCAGACATGTGATTTGCAAATAGTTTCTAATAGTCTGTAATTTGCTATTTTAATCTTTAACAGAGTCTTTCACAGAGCAAAATTTAAGAAATTTCAATGAAGTTAACTTATCAGTTTTTTCTTTTCTTTTGAAAAAACTGATATTCAGTTTGGAGTTTCTTGAACTTCTTACATCTGTGGGTTTATAGTTTTTATCATGTTTGGAAAAATTTGGGCCATTATTTCTTTATTTTTTCCCCTCTTTTCTCTGCTTTTGATTTTCCATTTATATGTGTACTAGATGTTTGGTATTGCCCCATGGATCACTGAAGCTCTGTTTATTTTTTTCTGTGGCATTTTTTTCCTCTCTGTAGTTTTGTTTTGGATAGTTCCTTTTGCTAAGTCTTCAAATTCACTGATTTTTCCTTCAGAAGTACCCAGTCTGCTGTTACTCTTACCCACTCTGTATTTCATTTCAAGTATTGTATTTTTTATCTGTAAAGATTCCATTTGAATAATTTAAACAATATCTTCCATTTTTCTCTTAATCCTGCTTATGTATTTCTTTTTAAAACATGGATAGCATATTTATAATAGTAATTTTAACATCCTTGTCTGCTAGTTCTATCATCTCTGACAACTTGGGGCCATATTTTCCTGAATCTTTGCATGTTAGCCAGTTTTTAATTGGATACCAGACATTATGACTTTCATGTTGGTTAATGAAGTTAGTTGACTTTCCTTATGCAGTGTTGGATTTTGTTCTGGTGTGCAGAAGTGACTTAGCAGCAGCAGCAAGTTACTCAGAGTCAGCTAGCTGAAGCCTTTTGAGACTTGCTTTTTAAACTTAGCAACCTTTGTTGTTGTTTAGTTGCTAAGTCACTAAGTCTTGTCCACTCTTTTGCAACCCCATGGGCTGTAGCCCACCAGGCTCCTCTATTCATGGGATTTTCCAGGCAAGAATACTAGAGTGGGTTGCCCTTTCCTTCTGCAGGAGATCTTCCCGACTTAGGGATCAAACCCGAGTCTCCTGCATTCTGGGAGGGTCCTTTACTACTGAGCCACCAGGAAGCCTAGAGTAGCCTTTAGTGTAAGGCCAATTGAGCTCTTTATTATTAAGATGAGCCCCTTCTAAGAATCATGTCTGTTGCTCTATGTATTTTGAGGTCTCTGCTTTCTGGCTGGTATGGACAGGAACTGCTTCCAGTCTTGTATGAGCTCTGGGAATTGTTCTGCTTTTTCTTCTCAAATCTGTCTTTCCTCTCCTCTGTGCCCCCTGCCTCTCACCAAGTCTTGCATAGAGTTTTAAAAAATTAATTTTTTATTGTGATAAAATACGTGTAACATAACATTTGCCATTTAAACCATTTTTGGACATACAATTAAATGGCATTAATTATACTTGCAATGTCATGCAGCTATTACCACCATATAGTCCCAGAACTTTATTATCACTCCAAAAGAAACTCTGTAACCATTAAGTAGTAACTTTCCATGATCTCCTCCTCCAGCCCCTGGTAACCTCTAATCTACTTTCTGTCTCTCTGAATTTGCCTATTCTGGGTGTTTCATTTAAGTGGAATCCTACAGTGTTTGTGTTTTTGTACCTGGTTTCTTTCACACAGGATAATGTCTTCCAGCTTTATCTGTATTGGATAGTTTTGGTCTCACACATGTGCGTATCAGGTCTTAGCCAGAGACTCATGTATACCTTTCTATAACTCTCTGGAACTCTCTTTGTGAGTTTCCTCCTGCAACTAATTTGGACTGCTGGGCTTTTTGGTGGGGGAGGATCCTCCTCCCTGTGCTGCATTCTGGAAACTACTTCTAGGCAGCAAGCTGGTACAAGTGTAGAACCCACTGTTTGTTTTCCTTCTCCCAGCTAACACAATCCTGTGTTGTCTCTTTGTGTGAACCCTGAAAACTGTTGTATCACATATTTTGTCCAGTTTAAGGCAGAAGGGTAAATATGCACTTGTTATTCCATCTTGACTGGAAGTAGAAATATCCAGGGTGGGTATATGTATGTATGTGTTTTGACAGTTGTATTGGTTTATAACTGACATGCAATAAACTATACATGCTTATAGTTTGATTTATTTTGGTATGTGTATACTTATGAAACCATCATCACAATCAAGATGATAAACATATCCCCCACCCTCAAAAGTTCCCTCATGCACCTTTTAATTACTTCTTCCTGCCTTTCTATACCAATTCCCCATCCCTAGGCAACCTGTGATCATTTTTTGGTCACTATTGATTAATTTGCATTTTCTAGAACTTTTTGTAATTAGAATCATACTGTCTCTCTTTTTTTGGTCTGCCTTCTTTTCCTCAGTGTATTTGCTTTGATATTTATCCGTGTTGTGGTGTGTATCAGTGATTTATTCTTACTGCTGGGCAGCATTCCATTGTATGGATATACCACAGTCTATTTACCTTTGCACCTATTGGTGGACATTTGGACATTAGCAGTTTTTGGCCATCACACATAAAGCCGCCATGAATATATTTGTATAAGGCTTTTTGTGAATGTTTTTATTTTCCTTTGGCATATACCTAGGGTATACCAAATTGGATTTTCTTATTCATAGGATGGATAGGTGTATGTTTATAAAATTATTTCCTAAAGTGATTATACCATTTTATAGTCTCAGCAACCACATGAGATGGTTCCTATTGTTCCACATCATCCCCAATATCTGCTGTTCAGTTCATTTCAGTTGAATCAGCCACGAGTGTACATGAACTCCCAATCCCGACCCCCACCTCCCCCCTCCCGCCCCACACCCTCTCTCTGGATTATCCCCGTGCATCAGTCCCAAGCATCCTGCATCCTGCATCAAACCTGGCCTGGCGATTCTTTTCACTTATGATATCACACATGTTACACTGCCACTCTGCCAACCCATCCCACCCTCTCCCTCTCCTACAGAGTCCAAAAGGCCGTTCTATACATCTGTGTCTCTTTTGCTGTCTTGCGCACAGGTTTATCATTACCATCATTCTAAATTCCATATATATGTGTAAGTATACTGTATTGGTGTTTTTCTTTCTGGCTTACTTCACTCTGTATAATTGGCTCCAGCGTCATCCACCTCATTAGAACTGATTCAAATGTATTCTTTTTAATAGCTGAGCAATACTCCATTGTGTATATGTACCACAGCTCTCTGCTTTTGAATATGCTATCTAGGTTAGTCAAAACTTTTCTTCCAAGAAGTAAGCGTCTTTTAATTTCATGGCTGCAGTCACCATCTGCAGTGATTTTGGAGCCCAGAAAAATTAAGTCTGACACCGTTTCCACTGTTTCCCCATCTATTTCCCATGAAGTGATGGGACTGGATGCCATGATCTTCGTTTTCTGAATGTTGAGCTTTAAGCCAACTTTTTCACTCTCCTCTTTCACTTTCATCAAGATGCTTTTTAGTTCCTCTTCACTTTCTGCCATAAGGGTGGTGTCATCTGCATATATCTGAGGTTATTGATATTTCTCCCGGCAATCTTGATTCCAGCTTGTGTTTCTTCCAGTCCAGTCTTTGTAATTATAACTCTTCTCAAGGTGTTTAGGAGTATCTCATTGTGGTTTTGACTTGCATCTATCTAATGACTAGTGCTTTTGTGAATTTTTTCTATGCTTATTGTCCATTCATTTGTCCTTTATAAGGTTGCCCATTTTTGTGATGGGTTATATATGTTTTTTTATTATTGAATTGTAGGAGTTCTTTATGACTCTGTTAAATATATGTATTATATATATATATTTTTTTTTTCAGTCTGTGGCTTGCATATTCATTTTCTTATTGTTGCTTTTTTTTCTTATTTTCTTTTCGAGGAGCAGAAGTAATTTTGATGAACTAAAATTTGTCAGTTTTCTTTTGTTATTGGTATTTTCTATGTTCTTTCTAAGAAGTCTTTAACTTATTTTAAAGTCATGAAAGTATTCTATATTTTCTTCTAAAAGCTTTTTAATTGCAACTTCTCCTTTTATCCATTTCCTATATCATCCATTTAAAGTTAATGTTTTTATGTTGTGGAAGATAGGATTTAAAGTTAAAATTTTTTTTCATATGAGTATGCAGTTGTTTCAGCACCATTTGTGGAAAAGACTTTTCTAATTCGTTGAGTTACTTTGCCAGTTCCATCAATTTCTCTCATCTTATTCCTTTTAATGGGCTTCCCTGGTGGCTCAGATGGTAAAGAATCCATCTGTAATACAGGAAACATGGTTTTGATCCTTGGGTTGGGAAGATCCCCTGGAGAAGGGAATGGCAACCCACTCCAGTAGTCTTGCCTGGAGAATTCCATGGACAGAGGAGCCTGGTGGGCTACAGTCCATGGGGTCACAAAGAGTTGGACACATCTGAGTGACTAACATACACACACAAGTCCCTTTTAGTACCATTAAAGTATCTCGATTACTGTAGTTTCATACCAATTCTTGAAGCCAACTTTTCTCTTTTTCAAGATTATTTTGATTTTTCTACATGGTTTTGATCCTTGGGTTGGGAAGATCCCCTGGAGAAGGGAATGGCAACCCACTCCAGTAGTCTTGCCTGGAGAATTCCATGGACAGAGGAGCCTGGTGGGCTACAGTCATGGGGTCACAAAGAGTTGGACACATCTGAGTGACTAACATACACACACAAGTCCCTTTTAGTACCATTAAAGTATCTCGATTACTGTAGTTTCATACCAATTCTTGAAGCCAACTTTTCTCTTTTTCAAGATTATTTTGATTTTTCTGGGACGTATGTATTTACAAATACATTCTGGAATCAGTTAGCCAGTTTCTATAAAATGTGTAGCAAGGTTGAGAATTACAGAAGAGACGTTGGTAAATCCATGCCTTGTGATGTTGATTAGAATTCATCTTGGGGTTTTCTCTAGAAAACACAGCCTAGGAGAACTGGGCTTTATTTTGTTTGAACTTTCATATCTTTTAATTCCTAAAAAGGAAACTTATGCTAATAATCTTTAGGTCTTTGCCTGAGTATGTAATTGCCTTGTCTGTTTTGGCATCTTTGGTAGAATTGAATTGTTACTGCTTCTGTCTTAAGAAATCCAAGTGTTGATTTAGTACAAGAGAAACAAGAAGATAACAGAGCAGGCACATCACTGATTAAGTATGTCTACAAAAGATATGTAAGAGAACGAGGTTTTTCCTCTAGTATCAGAATGAATCTTCCCTCTACTACCTTACATATTCTACAGGCATTAGGGACATACTCAGAGACACAGGTTTTATGGCACTGTGCTTAGCTTTATTGCTTTTATATTTCCAAATAAACTTGAATTTTCACAAAACTTTAAATAGCCTATTTTTTGGCCGTTTATCCTCAAACACTATATGCTTTAATAGTGTTACATTTTTTAGTGACTTTAAATTACAGACAGAATTATATTACAGTATGTATGATGCCTTCTAGAATTTACCTAACCACACTGTAGTATTCATTTTTATAATTAATTCTGAGTTGTGGTTTTTACATATATAGAGCATTATTCACAATTTATGATTCCAATTACATAAATTGGTCCTTTTTACTCTCTTGTATTAATACATGGAAATGCTATGAATAAGATCTTAGAGGAACTTTTACGTCATTTTAATGGGTTCTATTTGTATTGAATAAATGAATTGCAACTTTTAATTTCAATTTGGAGTGTTCACAGAATAAAAAATTTGAGTTAGCTGAAATATACTAGGGCAACTCAGGACAGTGATGGAAATAACCAAGAAGTGTGTTCATTTTATTAGAGAGATCATATTGTTTTATGGGAAAAACAAGCCATTTTGCTCTGGATTACAATTATTTGTTGTAATGAAGTATGTGGGAATTATAGGTCATTTTTCAGCTTTATGGGCATTTCTTTCACCTGAAAATAATTATTGACTTGAGCTTTCTTTGGGAAAAGAGGTGGAAATTTTATTATTACCTTTGTAGAAAATAATCTTTTTATTCATTAATTAGATATATTCTAGATGTGGTGGGATATTATTTTTAAAAGTTAGAATTCTGCAAAGTAAGTCCAGTCAGTGGATAAGTTGATTGTGGAAAAGTGCTACATGTATGATTCAGAGAACCTGAGGCTGGTGATGGTTTAGTGTGCATATGCTGCTGCTGCTGCTAAGTCGCTTCAGTCGTGTCCGACTCTGTGCGACCCCATAGATGGTAGCCCACCAGGCTCCCCCATCCCTGGGATTCTCCAGGCAAGAACACTGGAGTGGGTTGCCATTTCCTTCTCCAATGCATGAAAGTGAGAAGTAAAAGTGAAGTCGCTCAGTCATGTCCGACTCTTAGCGACCCCATGGACTGCAGCCTAGCAGGCTCCTCCGCCCATGGGATTTTCCAGGCAAAAGTACTGGAGTGGGGTGCCATTGCCTTCTCCGGTGCATATGCTACAGACGTTAAGTACACAAGGAGTCCAAAGCCTGATAGATGCAGGTAATCTGGAGCTGCAAGCATTTTTGGTTTAAAAGAGTATGTGGTGTTTTTCATCATGCTTGTACTGGGACAGCAAAAATACTTTCCAGTATTTCCCACAGAATATTATCCACACACAGTTCACTTGCTTCTGAGTGCATCCTGCATTCTATTATATACAGGCATAGCTCATGCATTTCTGCAAATAGGAGGAAAACTGAGCTGTTGCTGTACTAGTATATTATTGCCTAATCCCTGAAGAAATGTGTTCCTCCCAAGACTCTCTCACTTTTCTCCATATCCTCTGAAATTGTTATTTGCCTCCAGCCATAATACCTTCTTATGGTTCAGATGGTAAAGAATCTGCCTGCAACGCAAGAAACTTGGGTTCAGTTCCTAGGTCGGGAAGATCCCCTGGAGAAAGGAAAAGCTATCCATTCCAGTATTCTTGCCTGAGAAATTCCATGGACAGAGAAGGCTGACGGGCTACAGTTCATGGGGTCACAAAGAGTTGGACACAGCTGAGTGACTAACACACACACACACACACACACACACACAATCCCTTCTAGCTATGGATAATAATGACCAATAGTGTTATATCACTGAATTGTGTATCATAATGTTCTGTATACTTTTTGTATATTGATACATTTACTCCTCATGTCAGCCCAACGAGGTAGGTAATATTTTTCCTATTTTACAGGTAAGGAAACTGAGACAAACATTACACAGTTAGAAAGTAACAGAGATGAGCTATGAAACAGAGCTTTGCTTTTACCCTATCATGTTATGCCTGTCTTGAATTAAGTAAATCCCAATTTACTTACACTGAATAAGTAAATTTTATTGAATGTTTTAAACATCCTTTTAACAGTGTTGTAAGTTAGACAGCTCTAACTCTGCACATATTCGAGATCTCTTCAAAAAGCTTGTGTAGTAATTTCTGTAATTTCCACTAGAGGTCAGTCTATCACCTAGGAATGTTTATGTTTATTATCTACTATCTATTCTTGGAAGTGCAAAATTTAAAGCATACTAAGTTAAAGTATGCTTTGAAAGAGACTTGGGCAATAGAGTAACTTTTGAATTATAAATATAATCAAAGTCATCTTTATAGTAAAAGCATATGTGACTATTACGAGACCCAGTAATTGGCTCAATAAATTGTATTTACAGAATTTAATCAAGATGTCCTGTGAGATGATATCCAGCATAGAAAAAGCTAATGACCTTACCTTTCTATATTGCATCTAAACTACCCACAAATTAAGCATTAAACCAATCTTGGCTTACTAGTACTCTAGATTCTTTCTTGATTCATTTAATTCAGTCAAGGAATTATAATATACTGTGAGAATAATGGAATAGTGAAATTATTTAAAGTCCCCTAATAGACATTCTCTGGTAATTTTAAGGCAATATATGTCTAAGGATTTTTTAAGTAGCCTAAAGACTTCTACTTATCAGCTTTCTAGTTTTCGAAATAACAATGTATTGAGTTAAGGTGCAGAAACCAAGAGTCTTCATTTAGAAGCAACATTTTGAGGCAACTTTTGTGGTTATAAAAGGGTCCTGAGCACAGAGTGATTTATCAGTTGACCAATAATGTTAGTTATATGTAAGTTAATGGTTCTGGCTATCTCTAGGCTAAATAAAGCCTTTTAGGCAGCTTTCAAAGTAATGGAAACAATCTGACTTGACTTCAGATTTGCTACAGTGAAGATGAAAGGTAGCATACAGAAGAGGAGGCAGGGAGGGAAGTTACGTAGCAGCGGTGAGTCAGCAGAGTTTATAGGTCTGGATAGGTAATAAACTGGGCTTCCCTGGTGGCTCAGCAGTAATGAATCTGCCTGCCAATGTAGGAGATGCAAGTTCTCTCCCTAGATCGGAAAGATCCCCTGCAGAAGGCAATGGCAATCCACTCCGGTATTCTTGCCTGTGAAATCCCTTGGTCAGAGAAGCCTGGCAGGCTATAGTCCTTGGGGTCACATAAAGTTGAACATGGCTGAGTGACTAAATGACAACAACAATGTAATAAGTTAAACCCAGGGATTGTTGATAGAGTGAGGGATCATAGAGTGAGTCCTGTGAGAGTTGCTCAGTCGTGTCCAGCTCTTTGCAACCCCATGGACTGTAGCCTGGCAGGCTCGTCTGTCTATGGAATTCTCCAGGCAAGAACACTGGAGTGGGTAGCCAGCTGTTCCCTTCTCTAGGGGATCTTCCCAATGTAGGGATTGAACCTGGATCCAGCTGAGCACCAGGGAAGCCTAAGAATACTGGAATAGGTAGCCTATCCCTTCTCCAGGAGATCTTCCCAACCCAGGAATCAAACTGGGGTCTCCTGCAGATTCTCCAGGCAGATTCTTTACCAGCTGAGCTACCAAGGAAGCCCTGTAGATAGAGATAAATAGGCAGAAGCAGAGATAATATTGGTGTTCCAGGTAGATAAGTTACATCCAAGACCAGAGACTTCTTCAAAGGCAACAGAGAAGAACAAAAGGGTATTAATGTCAGAATTTATGATTTCTAATTCCAGCAGTACATTTCCCCCATTGTGTACTTGCTGTGTGTCAGGTACTGTGCTAAGACACTTTATATATGTTGTCTAATTTTCTCGTTATAATCATCTTTTATACAAACAAGGTGACTGAATCTCAGAAAGTTTCAGTAACCTGCCTGGAGTCATATAGCTTGTAAATAGTAGAACTGGGATTTGAACCCAGGGGTTTGGGACTCTAGCCATGAAACTCTGTTTCCTGACGCAGAAGGTGTTTTTGTTTTTTTTTTTTTCTGCCCCAGTTTTATTTTGCCTGCAGTGTAGGCATACTCATAGGCTTACATCCAATGGGAAATTAACCCCACAGGTAAACCCCACTTACAACAAAAGTAGAGGGTTATCACTTCCAGGGGGATGGGGATAGGGATATTTTTGTTCAAAATGTGAAGTTTTTTAACCTTTGCCTGTAAATCACAGTAAAGACCTATATTCTTCATGCGGCAGTGATTAGATGGTGGTGAATCTTTCCCTTGTACTTCTCACCACTTTGTTGTTTTTTTTCCCCTCTCCTAAAATCCACTAATTATCTTACTAGGTGTCCTCTCTGTTGCTTTGGTTTTTCATAAATGACACTCCTGGAGGTGCCCTCTCAAGGACTTTCTAGAGTCTTAATAGGAAGAGTAGTGGGCCAGCCTGAAAGGAAGTTTAGGGATCACTAATTTGGTCTGTCAGTGTACTTTGTCACTTTATTTTTATACCTGCAGGCAGCAGTGCTTCTGAACCTTTTAGTCCTTTAAAGATAGCTTTGATCCTAGATCTCTTTCTGCTTGGGATATGTTTTTGAAGGGATGAGGACAGAATGTCAGCTTTCTTCTCCCAAAGGCACCCGTTGCTGAATTTCCCCTATAATCTAGGGCTTTCATCATTTCCTCCATGTTGATGGTGGCACTAGACCTGGGGAATAGCATTTATCTTTTGTTTTTTGACCTAAGTGACTGGTAAATGGTGAAAGGGCCATCAGCTAAGAATGCTTTTAATAAGGCCCTCTTTTCTTGTGGTCTAGCCAGGGTCTACCTGTGGTCAACTGCAAAAGTATTTCCCAAGTTCTCTCACTTTTTTATCTGAAGTTGCTTGAAGGTGATACTCAGGAAGAGAACATTCACATGCCATACAAGGGCAAGCAAATGGAAAGTTATTTTCTTTGTATAGCTTTTAATCTCTTGGGTAAAACTTTGATTTATTTTGACAAAATAATACAGAATTCTTAACCCAGCAGTATAATGTAACACTAAATCCACAAGGGCCAGAATTCCCTTCTAAGCCTTTAGTAGAATTCTGTAAGGCCAAAGTGTCCACTTTCTTCCAAGAGGCTTTTGGGATTGAATTTACTCATCCTCTGAATCCCATGAATGTCCCCAAGTCAATCCTATCTTCTACCTGCTGTGCCATAGACGAGGAAGACCGCTGATGGGAATCCCCTACAACCAAATCTACAAGCCCACTTGCACCTGCACCCCCTGCTCTTCCTCAGATAACTTCCCAGCTGGCTTTCCTACTTGTTTCCCCTCTTGTTCTCGTACATCCTACAAACAGAGTCATATTTTACAAATACAGATATGATCATGTCATGCTTGAAGCTTAATTATTACCTTGCATTGCTCTTGGGATAAAGCCTCAAATATTTAATGTAGATTACAGAGCCCAATAGGAGATGGCCCCTTGCCTGCCTCACCATCTTTGACTGTCAGCAGCATAGCCCTTTTTTCATAATCCGGGCATAATGACTCTCTTTAATTTCTTCCATCTGCCAAATTTCCTCCTGGATCCTCCTTTTGGAATACATCCTTTACAACAAGATAACTGCTTGTTGTTCTTCAGATCTCTGCTGAAGTGTCACCTTTTCAGAGAAATCCCAATATAGTCATACCTCTTTAAATTATCAAGTTAATTTGCATTATTTTCCACATGCTTTTATTGCCAGAAAGTTCATATCTTCCTTTTGAGGACTCTTCCTTCACTGTGTGTTATCTAAGAACCTGGAGGCTCATGTACCAGGTGGGGGGTGAACTGGAATCTGGTAGGTATAATATAGCTGTTGCCAAAGAAGACTGTTGATGTTGAAAACGGCCCTGCACATCCCAGAGTGAACTGAAAGTGAAAGTCGCTCAGTGGTGTCCAGCTCTTCGCAACCTCATGGACTGTCCATGAACTATTCCATGGACAGTCCATGGAATTCTCTAGGCCAGAATACTGGAGTGAGTAGCCTTTCCTTTCTCCAGTGGATCTTCCTGGCCCAGGAATCGAACTGGGGTCTTCTGCATTGCTGGTGGATTCTTTA
The DNA here is from genome assembly GCA_006408695.1 of Aepyceros melampus. Classification (NCBI taxonomy): domain Eukaryota; kingdom Metazoa; phylum Chordata; class Mammalia; order Artiodactyla; family Bovidae; genus Aepyceros; species Aepyceros melampus. Next base: position 385,564 of record SJXQ01001556.1, on the reverse strand, counting down.
CCACCTGAGCTATCAGGGAAGCCCTGATCCCAAAGGGGCAGATTATCTTTTGCACTGTGATGACCTACTGAGGCTGAAGGATGTATCATTAGTTTATATTCACATACCCATTATTCCTCAAAGCATAACCATGTATCATGGTGGTTCTCAGTTCAGTTCAGTTCAGTCGCGCAGTCGTGTCCGACTCTTTGCGACCCCATGAATCGCAGTACGCCAGGCCTCCCTGTCCATCACCAACTCCCGGAGTTCACTCAGACTCACGTCCATTGAGTCCGTGATGCCATCCAGCCATCTCATCCTCGGTCGTCCCTTTCTCCTCGTGCCCCCAATCCCTCCCAGCATCAGGGTCTTTTCCAATGAGTCAACTCTTCGCATGAGGTGGCCAAAGTACTGGAGCTTCAGTTTTAGCATCATTCCTTCCAAAGAAATCCCAGGGTTGATCTCCTTCAGAATGGACTGGTTGGATCTCCTTGCAGTCCAAGGGACTCTCAAGAGTCTTCTCCAACACCACAGTTCAAAAGCATCAATTCTTCTGCGCTCAGCCTTCTTCACAGTCCAACTCTCACATCCATACATGACCACAGGAAAAACCATAGCCTTGACTAGACGGACCTTAGTCGGCAAAGTAATGTCTCTGCTTTTGAATATACTATCTAGGTTGGTCATAACTTTTCTTCCAAGGAGTAAGCGCCTTTTAATTTCATGGCTGCAGTCACCATCTGCAGTGATTTTGGAGCCCNTGCTAAATCACTGTTGCAAAGACTTTCAGAAATGGACCTGATACATAATTAGATGGAGAGTTGGACCCAGAGCAAGGCTGACAGAGAGGGATCTTGGTGCAATGTACTGCCAAGGGCCCCTCTCTCCCACAGAAACCCCCAGGCCTCACTGCCAAATGGAAGGGGAGAATTTGTCCACGTGAGAAAGTAACATTTGTCGACATGAGAAAGTTTTCATGGAAATGTCAACCTTAGGCTCTGTGCACTTTCCACCAAGTGGCCAGTGGTCTTTCACCGAATGGTTGAATAGTGGTGTCGATCCCACACTAAAGCTGAGACATGGGTACAGTCCTCATGGAGGATTGTTTGTGTCCAAACAAACAATGGTTTCCTCTCCACTCACAGAGGCCATAGCTTCTGCAGTTTGTATCAATGCCTTCAATCTTGGGATTGAGGAGTCAGAGGCCAGGTACCCCTACAATGGGACAAACAACCACTGTTGAGCCAAGAAGAGTGAGGATGCTTCTAGATCAGAGCACAAGCATGTTTATGTGGTTATTCTGAGAAAGAAATCCCCTACTTGGATGCCAATAGGTTTTTTTCAAGATTTACCCTCAGCATCTGGTGCCTCCTGAAACGTCTGGTTGTCAGAATTNGAAGAAGGAAATACTAAAACTCTTTGAAATACATGAAGAATAACTTGAGTAATTGGAGATGGCTGACCTAGTAACACCTCAAAGTGAACTTAAATGAGATTATAAATAGTATAATAATGTGAAGGAAAAGCATAAGATTATTATGTATATCTGTATGTGTGTATTCAGGTATTTCTGGTTATATATGAAAGTTGACACTTTAATTTATATTATGTTACATATATTTTACAAATAATGCATTCCTGATCAGATTTTTAGAGTTTATTTAGAAGAATCAATACTTAAGTATTATTTATAGGATATTCCTATGAAACTACCCTTCTAGATATTAAGGAGAACTATAGATCCATGGCAACTGAAATGATTTAATGAACACACAGCAAAGGTAATAATCAAAATCAGTCCATAATAATAAAAGAGCAAGTGATACTTTGACATGTCTTGGTAAAACAGAAGCAAATGTATGATCAATACAGTTTCCATTTAATTTTTCAGGAAATATTGTGGGAACAGGAACCTGTTGAATGAGACGGCATGCACAGATTTAAGAAGCACAGTTCAGACTACAGGAGATTATATAGGAAAATTTATAGTATGTTACATATATTTTAAAAATAATGCATTCCTGATCAGATTTTTAGAGTTTATTTAGAAGAATCAATATTTAAATATTATTTATAGGATATTCCTATGAAACTACCCTTCTAGATATTAAGGAGAACTATAGATCCGTGGCAAATGAAATGATTTAATGCACAGACAGCAAAGGTAATAATCAAAATCAGTCCATAATAATAAGAGAGCAAGTGGTACTTTGACGTTTCTTGGTAAAACAGAAGCAAATGTATGATCAATACAGTTTGCATTTAATTTTTCAGGAAATATTGTGGGAAGAGGAACCTGTTGAATGAGATGGCATGGACAGATTCAAGAAGCACAGTTCAGAATACAGGAGATTATATAGGATAATTAATCTGACTTTACAATAAACTAAAAGAAGAGTAAAAACTTGAAGGTGAAAATTATTATAGAAAACATTTAAAAACATTTGAATCCATTGCAGAGTTCAAATATTTCTTGGATTGCATTTATGAGAAAGTGAAAAAATTTGTAATTTGCTGTTGATGAAACGAATGGAAATTTGAACACATATGATGTATAATGATATTTAGAAATTATTATTAATATAGGTCTGTTTTCTAGTAATGTGACGGCCTACTCTTGTCCAATACTTAACTACTGACTTTGACCAGACTTTAGTCAGATTTCTCTCCTCACAGTGCCCTAAATTTCTCCTAACAGTTGACCTGTTCTCAACTTTTGGCAAGCAGTACCATACTAAGGTCAGAACATACTCCCTGACAGATTATACTGAGAATAAGCTGGCAGAAAGGGACATTTTCTATTAGAAAGACCATATTTTACTCCTTGCTCACCCATTTGCTAGATTGCATTTATGAGAAAGTGAAAAAATTTGTAATTTGCTGTTGATGAAACGAATGGAAATTTGAACACATATGATGTACAATGATATTTGGAAATCATTATTAATATAGGTCTGTTTTCTAGTAATGTGATGGCCTACTCATGTCCATTACTTAACTACTGACTTTGACCAGACTTTAGTCAGATTTCTCTCTTCACAGTGCCCTAAATTTTAACATGTTCTCAACTTTTGGCAAACAGTACCATACTAAGGTCAGAACATACTCCCTAACAGATTATACTGAGAATAAGCTGGCAGAAAGGGACATTTTCTATTAGAAAGACCATATTTTACTCCTTGCTCACCTATCTGCTTGTGCCCTACTCAGCTTCTGGCTAGTTTCTCCTATTCCTTATTCAATAATCTTTGAGAATAAAACAAACAAAACAAAACAAAAACGTACTTTAAGAGTTCCTTTTGATTTCAAACTATTTGCAGATTCTGAGATAGAAATGTTCTTCTGTTCAATTCTCTTCCCCCCCCCCCCACAATTACCTATGTTTAAATTTTAGTAATATTTTCACTACGTGATATTTTGGTACCAATTTTGATATTTGTTAAATGCTTCATTAAAGAAGTTTTATGTTGGTTACTGATTTTTTTTTTCTTTGATGCCACAATAACATTTTACACAGGGGGGAATACCACCCCATAAAGCAAACCTGCTGTTGCTGCTGCTAAATCACTTCAGTCGTGTCTGACTCTGTACAAAATCATAGATAGCAGCCCACCAGGCGCCTCCGTCCCTGGGATTCTCCAGGCAAGAACACTAGAATGGGCTTCTGTTTCCTTCTCTTCAATTCTCTTTTTAAATAAACTCCTTACCAATGTCTCAGTTTGTTTTCCAGTTTTCAAGTGCTATGTGCAAACCTGCTGTTGCTGCTGCTAAGTCACTTCAGTCGTGTCTGACTCTGTACAAAATCATAGATAGCAGCCCACCAGGCATCTCCGTCCCTGGGATTCTCCAGGCAAGAACACTAGAATGGGCTGCCGTTTCCTTCTCTTCAATTATCTTTTTAAATAAACTCCTTACCAATGACTCAGTTTGTTTTCCAGTTTTCAAGTGCTATGACACAAATGAGTTTTGACATCCTTTATCCTCCTAATGATGCTGAGAAAAACTAGGGCTTCTAACGCAGGATATCCATCTCTTAATTCAAAGGATATAAATATTATTCTTGAATACAACTCCTCCACTCTACTTGGGGAGTTAAACCGAGGTACTCTCTTCATTGCCCAAGGGCAGACCAGGACTATGAAATAAATAGTTCTTTACAGGTTGTTCCAATTTCCCAGGAATTTGGGCCTGAGCAGATGACATCAGGAGAGATGGTCAGCTTCTACCTAAGATATCAGAACAAGACCCCCAATCTGAGAAATCTCCTGGCTTTTTATCCTTCCCATTTTAATTGTCTTTCTTTGTGGATTTTTCATCTCTATCCACTCTACCACCACTTTTTCTATTCTTAAAACTTTTCCCATTACAACAGTAGCTGTCAGTTTCAAGCCTTACATTATATTACCTGTTTTAAAACTAATTTTTATCAAAGTATATTTGATAACAATGTTATGTTAACTTCAGGTGTACAGCAATATGAATCAGTTACACACACACACACACACACACACACACACACACACACACACAATATATATATCCGCTCTTCTTCAGATCATTTTCCCATAGCCATGACAGGGTATTGAACAGAGTTCCTTGTGATATACACTAGTGAGTCCTTATGAGTTATAATATACATATAGTAGTGTTTATATGTCAGCCCAGTCTCTTAATTTATCCCTTTTCCTTTCTTTCCCTCTTGNTATATATATATATATCCGTTTTTCTTCAGATCATTTTCCCATAGCCATGACAGGGTATTGAACAGAGTTCCTTGTGATATACACTAGTAAGTCCTTATGAGTTATAATATACATATAGTAGTGTTTATATGTCAGCCCAGTCTCTTAATTTATCCCTTTTCCTTTCTTTCCCTCTTGGTATGTGACCTCTTTATCTTCCTCTGCACATGAACCATTTCTTCTGTAAGAATTCCTCTGTCCCTCCAAGGAACGTCAAATGTACTTGACTCCTTCACTTGATTTTTCTATCCACTTTCCTTTGGAAAATCACAGTTTCTCCAAATTCCTATACTGAATAAAGGGCATCAGTTGTCTTGAAACTTAGTATGGTGTAGATTTAGATTGCCTCTCTGGATTTCAAAAGGAACCTCCATGAACCTCAATAATTTTTAGAATGATTAATGTATACTTCCACTGTAACATAATCAAAAGGTGTTTCAGGGATCTTGCTGTTTTTGATTATACTACTTTGCCACAAAGCACATGTTCCTTGTCTCGTGTGAATATAGTATACTGAGATGGTCCTAAATATAATGTAAAGTTTACTTGGAACGTTTTGTCGTCTTGCGATAAAAAACCTGGGAACTTTCATATTTCAAAATGGACGGTATACTACTTCCATCAAAATAGGTCATATGAACTCTAAAATATGTATCCTTTGAATAACTATTTTAATGAACTCTAGGTAACTCCTAATGAGAAATATTTATGACAACCATGTATACATTTCAATTTCAGCTCAGTTGTTAGTGTTTTATATTACTTTTTACCTGAAGTAATTGTCCTTTTAGTTACACTCCTCAATGGCACCCCACTCCAGTTCTCTTGCCTGGAAAATCCCATGGACAGAGGAGCCTGGTGGGCTGCAGTACATGGGGTCACGAAGAGTTGGACATGACTGAGTGACTTCACTTTTGTGCTCACTTTTATGCATTGGAGAAGGAAATGGCAACCCACTCCAGTGTTCTTGCCTGGAAAATCCCAGGGACGGGGGAGCCTGGTGGGCTGCTGTCTATGGGGTCTCACAGAGTCAGACACGACTGAAGCGACTTAGCAGCAGCATAAGAAGACTTTTCATTAACAATTATTAGTCCAGAACATGTTCTACTGATGATACATCTAATATTTTGAGGACGACAATATGAAGATAATTCACATTTTCCTAAAATGAGTCTGGGAATCTCAAGTTAAGTCTGGACTAACTGAAGTGGGCTCGTGGTTTCTTAATTAGGGCTTCCTTAGTAGCTCAGTTGGTAAAGAATCCACTTGCAATTCAGGAAACACTGGCTCAATTCCTGGGTTGGTAAGATCCTTTGGAGAAGGGATAGGATACCCACTCCAGTATTCTTTGACTTCCCTGGTGGCTCATATTGTAAAGAATCCACATGCAATGTGGGAGACCTGGGTTTGATTCCTGTGTTGGGAAGATCCCCTGGAAGAGGGCATGGCAACACACTCCAGTATTCTTGCCTGGAAAATATCCATGGACAAGGGGAATCCGGTGGGCTACAGTCCATGGGGTTGTGAAGAGTCAAACACAACTGAGCAACTAAGCACATAGGGCTGAATTGAAGCGAGTTTCAACTAAAGTCAGTTCAGAGTTAAAGAGCTCCACCCATGGCTTCACAGGTAAAGAATTTGCTTGCAATAAAGGAGACATGGAATACAGATCTGATCCTTGGGCTGGGAAGTTCCCCTTGGAGCAGGAAGTGGAAACCCACCCCAGTATTCTTTCCTGGGAAATTCCAAGGACAGAGAATCCTGATACGCTACAGTTCATGGTGTCACAAGTCGAACACATCCGAGAAACTAAGCACGAAGCACAGGGTTCCTAAATTGGGATGATAGCTTCAAAAGTTAAATAGGATTCCAGAGCCAGTGGAGTGTCTAGTGTACCATGAGTTAAATTTGAGGTTACTAGAAGAGTGTTTGATTCCCCTGAAGTGGATTTTTGCCCCTCTGAAGTGGTTCTGGAAAATTGTAAATTGCTTCTGGGATCTTCTCACATGAGTCTGGCCCACTGAGGATCTGAGATCCCGATGTGTTCCTTGAGAGGTATGGAAATAAGCTGGTTCCCTAACACAAGTTTCTGGTTCTTAACAGCAGCCCTGTGGACCCTGGCTGTGGGCCTAGAATCCCCTGAAGCAGAACTTGGGTCTCCTATGAGGCTCAGTCTTCTAAGTTTGGTCACAGATCTTCTGAACTGAGTCTGGATTCCACAATGTTTTGGAGTTTAAGGAGGTGGGCTTGAATGCTATGAGGTGAACAGAGATTCCTAGGTGTGATTTGAGGCACCAGGGAAAGGAACAGGCCTCCAATTGTCTGGTCTTATGATGTTTGATTGTGTCTGAATACCCATACATGGATCTTACATTTGAAACCTTAAGTCTTGCTAATATACGAATTCCTGACTTAGATATAGAAATGTCTGGAGATTGGTCTGAGGATGTCTGATCTGGATCTAAGTCTTTTGATATGTATGAGTTTGGTGACTACCGAAATAGGTCTGAGTCCCTATGTCCTGAATTTTAATCCACTGTATTGAGTTTGAGGCCTCCTGGTGCATTGCGTAGTAGGCTTGAGCTTTATTTTCCTCCCTTGATTAGCTATATGATCCATAGAGTGTTGTCAGGAAGTGCTGAATCTGTGTGCCCTGACATTGGTTTGGGAAGTTAATCAGGGTGCTTCGAATTGTGCACTGGGCCTCCTTGGGTGTTGTCTCCAAGATGGCATTCTAGGGTCCCAGCATATTTGTAGGGCATTGAGGGTGCCTGGTACTCACAGGAATTGTCTGAGACTTTCTGGACTGAGCTAGATACATGGTATAAGTTTGGAATTCCATGATTTGAGACTGGGGCTCCCAAGTTGTTTCTTGGGCCCACTATTATATTATTAAAGATATCTGAGCTGAAATCTGGTTCCCAAGGTGACTCTGCAGTCCACAGAGATAATTCTGTGGTCTGAGGTGACCCTGGACTTCCTTAGAAAGTCTGGGGTCTCTTGAACTGAATGTGTATCATGGATCTTTTTCATGTTGTTGTTTAGTCACTATGCTGGCTCTGACTACTCTTTGTGACCCCATGGACTGTAGCCTGCCAGGCTCCTCTGTCCATGGGATTTCCCAGGCAAGAATAGTGGAGTCATTTCTTCCTCCAGGGGATCACTCCAACTCAGGGTTCAAACCCATATCTCCTGTGTCTTCTTCATTGGCAGGTGGATTCTTTACCAGAATCAAGGTGAATACTCGATCTTCACAAATTTTACATGCTTATTTCAGAGAAGATTATGGGTACCTGGAATTGTTAGACATCTTTTGAGGTTGGATGTGATCCGGGTGGCCTGGATATCTCAAACAGAATTGGGGTTCCTAGTTGGGTTTGTATTGCCAGATGTTATTTTAGGTCACCCTAATATGAATGTACGAGCCCTTGAAATTTATTAAAAAAAAAAAACAAAAAACTCCCTTAGGTGTGTCTAGGATTCCTCAGGCTTAGGTGGGCTTAGAGTTTCCACAGAAAGGAGGTAGATTCAGTTGAATCTTAGTCCATAAATTTTACTAATTTTCCCAGAAGAGTGTATGGACCCCTTAGGATAATGTGACATCCCCTAAAATGTGTTTTGGATAGATATTGGATTTTTAAACTGAATATGGTTTTCCACAGCTGAATATCAATTCTCTTGTCATTGGTTAAATTCACCTGCACAGGCTGTTGGTCATCAGAGGTCATTGTGGAATTTCTGAGCATGCTGTATTTGTTCCTTGAGCTAGATGTGAATTCTGAAAAATTTGTCATTGGGTTAATAGGTAGAGCTGATGTCTTCTGAGCAAGTTCTAGATTCAGTTGAATCTTAGTCCCATAAAGTTGACTAATTTTCTCAGAAGCGTGTATAGGCTCCTTAGGATAATGTGACATTCCCCAAAATGTGTTCTGGATAGATCTTGGATTCTTAAACTGAATATGGTTTTCCACAGCTGAGTATCAATTCTCTTGTCATTGGTTAAAGTCACCTGCCCAGGCTGTTGGTCATCACAGGTCTTTATGGAAGTTCTGAGCATGCTGTATGTGTTCCTTGAGCTAGATGTGAATTCTGAAAAATTTGTCAATGGGTTAACAGGTAGAGGTGATGTCTTCTGAGCAAGTTCAGTTAAGTTGTGTGGGACCGACTTATCTTTTGGACTAGGGGATCATTAGGTATTGTATGTGATACCAATCTGGGGTATTGTCTAGGAATGCCTAAGTTTAGCTCTCTTTAGTAAGTTTTAAACGTTCTGAGAGCTCAGCAACCAAGGATAGGTATAGGTTCATTGTCTTGGATCTGGAACTCTTAAGTTTGAGATGTTATCTTGGGGATGCCTGATCTGTGTCTCTCCCTGAGATGACTGTAAGTCTGCTAAACTCAGTCTCTGTACCACAAGATGGATATGGGGTTCTTGACTTGGATATAGTGGCCTGCATTTTGGTCTGCATCCTTTGTATGTGATACCAATCTGGGGTATTGTCTAGGAATGCCTAAGTTTAGCTCTCTTTAGTAAGTTTTAAACGTTCTGAGAGCTCAGCAACCAAGGATAGGTATAGGTTCATTGTCTTGGATCTGGAACTCTTAAGTTTGAGATGTTATCTTGGGGATGCCTGATCTGTGTCTCTCCCTGAGATGACTGTAAGTCTGCTAAACTCAGTCTCTGTACCACAAGATGGATATGGGGTTCTTGACTTGGATATAGTGGCCTGCATTTTGGTCTGCATCCCTGTGGGTTGTTGTATTAAAAACTCCTGAGTTGTATACCTGAGAAAGTCTTATGTCTCTTGAGCCGACGGTATTTGCTTCAGGGTCAGTCTAAGGTTTCTGGATGTGACTAGATCTTATGTTAATAGTATTGCATAATTCTCCTGAACTCAGTTTGTCTCTGGTGAATTGGACTTGAGTCTACTAAGTGGGACTAGGATACCCTTTGATGTGTCTGGGGTTTCATTATATATAATTTTTATTTTATGGTGAACTTGGGCCAAGTAAGATTAGTGTGAACTAGAACCCTTCAAAATGGATCTGGGGCACGGAGGTGAATTCAGGGTACACTGAAATAGATTATCTGTAAATGTCTAAGCCTACTTGGGACTACGTATGGTAGATCAACTGTGGTAAAACTGGGTTCTTCAGAAAGTGGGTCCTTATTGAGGCACTAGTATTTCCTCTACCAGGAATGTTTGGAGTGTTTTCAGGGTATTTCTAAGCAGCATCTGATGCTAAGAGTTCAGTTTGAAGTCCACTAAACTGAGCCAGATTACTTGGTAAGGTCTAATGTGTGCCTGGGAATGTTTGATCCCTGCTGAAAATAACAGTTAATGAAGTAACTTAACAGAATCCTTTGACTGTTTCTAGAACTGAGAGAATTTGGTCTAAATCCTATGTTGTCAGTCTCGGGTTTACTGGGAATGATTAAGTCTCTGAGGAAGGACTAGTCTCTTTGAGCTGAATTTGATTCTTTGAACTGAGTGTGGATATTTTGCCTGAGTATTAGGAGCCCAAAGAGTGTTTAGAGGTCAGCCTAGATATTTTCTGGGGATTCCTAAGCAGTTCTGTGATTCATATCAGTAAAGAATCTCCAGAAGTTTGTCTGATTTCTGTAGGAGTACTCTCAGTCTTTTACCCAGAAGCTGATTAAAAGTCAACAGAAGTGGACTGTGCTGTATCCTTAGTCACTCAGTTGTGTCCAACTCTTTGCAATCCCATGGACTGTAGCCTGCAAGTCTCCTCTGTTCATGGGATTCTCCAGGCAAGAATATGGGAATGAGCTGGCAAGAATACTCACTGAGGCTGACTACAGATTCCAAAACATAAGGAGGTCTTTGCTCTTAGGATAATAAGAGGTCTCATACGTTGTTTTCTTGGGATGAATGTGTTAAATCGTAATCCGCTAATGTGAGCCTTAATTTTTAATGGAGGGTTTGTCTTCCTTTGATGAGTCTGGTTTCTCTGACCGATCCCTGTTCATGCACTGAACCTCTGTTCATGCTTTGAATCTCTCTCTGTTCGCATACTGAATCTCTGTTCTTGTACTGAATCTGATACCCTGAGAGTAATATAGGTCCCTGAGTGATATTTTTGATTGAAAATGTTTTATCTGGTAATAATGAAATAATGTGAGTCAACATTTCTGAATTGCTTGATTTTGGCCAGTAGCCCACCCAAGTGTTGTTAGGTCCAGACTCCGGCCATGACAGGCTCAGCGAGCTACCTTGGCCTAAAAATAAAGGAGTCAGGATTCTGGGAATTATAACGCCTGAACCAATCAGGAGAGTCCCCATCCGCGCCAAACTTGAGCCAATCCAGATAAGATTCGAGGTTCAAAATTCATGCGTGCATACTGCTCAGCCAATCATGTCAGGCCAGCCACCCTGTTGCTGAGACAAAGAACTGCCTATATATAAGCAGCTGTGACCCAGAGCTCAGGGCTCTTGTTGGATTACACTACGCTGGATGAGACCTGAGCCCTACCTCGAGCTACCAATTAAACTCCTTTTATGCTTTTGCATTGCTGTGGACATCTTATTCTCTCAGTTTTGGGGACTCGGACTCTGGGCATAACATTTGGGGGCTCATCTGGGATCCCTTTAACTGGGAAGAATAACACTCTCCTAGCAGAAGGGGTTTGTTTCCTCATTAAGAGGAAAGATATCTCAACACCAGTGTTAGTATGACAGGCTCAGCGAGCTACCCTAGGCCTAAAAATAAAAGAGTCATGCTTCTGGGAATTATACCCCTGAACCAATCAGTAGAGTCCCCATCTTTGCCAAACTTGAGCCAATCCAGATGAAATTCGAGGTTCAAAATTTGAGCGTGCATACTGCTCAGGCAAGCATGTAATGCCAGCTACCCTGTTGCTAAGACAAAGAACTGCCTATATATAAGCAGCTGTGACCCAGAGCTCAGGGCTCTTGTCGGATTCCACTACGCTGGATGAGACCTGAGCTCTAGCTCGAGCCACCTATTAAACTCCTTTTATGCTTTTGCATTGCTGTGGACATCTTATTCTCTCAGTTTTGGGGACTCGGACTCTGGGCATAAAATTTGGTGGATCGTCTGGGATCCCTTTAACTGTGAAGAATAACACTCTCCTAGCAGAAGGGGTTTGTTTCCTCATTAGGAGGAAAGATATCTGAACACCAGTGTTAGTTCTGGTTAAGTCCAGTTTAAGGCCGAGGCCCGGCATCATGCTGTGAAGGCGGCTGGCTCTGTTTTCTGGTTAAGTCCAGAGTAAGGCTGAGGCCCAGTATCATGCTGGGAAGGCAGGTGGCTCTGTGGATGTCCTGTTGGTAAGATACCTTCCAGGGGAGAAAACTTTTGAGGGGGGTCCATAAAGACCTAGTATTGTGTTCGCGGGCGATGTATATTTGTTATCTCTTTGTCATGTCTGTGTGAGTGCCAGCACTGTCTCTGTATGTTCATTTTGACTCCTGTGTTCTCCTCTATACCCATGGGGCAAACAACTTCTACTCCATTGTCTCTTATGACTGACCACTTCTCTGATTTTAAGTCTAGAGCACAAAATTTATCACTGTTGGTGAAGAAAAGCAAGTGGGTGACCTTTTGTTCCACCGAGTGGCCTGCCTTTGATGTTGGCTGGGCACAAGAGGGAACCTTCAGCCTGCCAATTATTCGAGTGGTTAGAGAAAAAATGCTCACTCCCAGTCCATCTGGGCACCCAGAACAAACTCCTATATTTTGGTCTGGCAGGATTTAGTGGAAAACCCACTGGCTTGGCTGAAACCTTTTGTTCCTCAGCCCTTTACTTACCCTACCTCCGCTGTTATCCCCGCCCTGTCAATCTCGCAGGTACAAGTCATGGAGGTCTGTAAAGAGAAAGAAGACAAAGAGTGAAACAGCCAGGTAAAACCGGTATTCCAGGAATCCTCTCCATATCCTAACCTAATTGACCCAGAGGGCAATCTCTCCCCACCCCCCCTATGCGCACCCACCTTTGCCCCTTCAAGTACCTCAGATTTCTTCCAGAGGAGCATGAGGGGATTTCGAACCTTCGGCTCCAATCAGGGAAGGGGGATCCGCCCAAGGAACTCAAGGAAGAACCAGGGGAATCCTCAGTATGACAGACAAGGACAGCCCGGAAGCCCCCACCTCCACAGTCCAAGCTTTTCCTGTTCGGGCACGGCCAGCCTGCCCCAATGGGGAACGAACGTACCAATACTGGCCCTTTTCCACTAGCGACCTCTATAACTGGAAAACTCAGACCCCCTCGTTCTCGGGGAAACCTCAGGACCTCATTGATCTTTTAGAATCTATTCTTTTCACCCATAATCCAACTTGGGATGACTGTCAGCAGCTGTCACAGGTGCTTTTTACCATGGAGGAACGCGAACGGATCTTGTCGGAAGCATGGAAAAATGTTCCAGGGGTAGATGGGAGACCTACCACACAGGCTAACTTGATTGATGAAGGATTACCCCTGACCTGCAAAGTCCCTGATGGGACCTCGAGCACACTGAAGGTAGGGAGCGTCTCTGAGTGCACCGCCCGACTCTGATGGCTGGTCTCTGAACAGCAGCTAGGAGACCAACAAATTTGGCTAAGGTAAATCTAGTTAGACAAGAGCCAAATGAGAGCCTGGCAGCCTTCCTTAAGAGATTAATGGAAGCCTTTAAACAGTATACCCCCATGGACCCACAGGCCAATGAGTCCTGCACGGCAGTTATGCTAGCATTTGTGAATCAGGCAGCCCCAGACATCAGGAGGAACCTGCAGAAAATAGAGAGGTTAGAGGAACAATCAATAACCTCAGATATGCAGATGACACAACCCTTAGGGCAGAAAGTGAAGAGGAGCTAAAAAGCCTCTTGATGAAAGTGAAAGAGGAGAGTGAAAAAGTTGGCTTAAAGCTCAACATTCAGAAAACGAAGATCATGGCATCTGGCCCCATCACTTCATGGGAAATAGATGGGGAAACAGTAGAAACAGTGTCAGACTTTATTTTCTTGGACTCCAAAATCACTGCAGATGGTGACTGCAGCCATGAAATTAAAAGATGCTTACTCCTTGGAAGAAAAGTTATGACCAACCTAGACAGGGTATTGAAAAGCAGAGACATTACTTTGCCGACTAAGGTCCATCTAGTCAAGGCTATGGTTTTTCCTGTGGTCACGTATGGATATGAGAGTTGGACTGTGAAGAAAGCTGAGCGCCGAAGAATTGATGCTTTTGAACTGTGGTGTTGGGAGAAGACTCTTGAGAGTCCCTTGGACTGCAAGGAGATCCAACCAGTCCATTCTGAAGGAGATCAACCCTGGGATTTCTTTGGAAGGAATGATGCTAAAACTGAAGCTCCAGTACTTTGGCCACCTCATGGGAAGAGTTGACTCATTGGAAAAGACCCTAATGCTGGGAGGGGTTGGGGGCAGGAGGAGAAGGGGACGGCTGAGGATGAGCTGGCTGGATGGCATCACGGACTCAATGGACGTGAGTCTGAGTGAACTCCGTGAGTTGGTGATGGGCAGGGAGGCCTGGCGTACTGTGATTCATGGGGTCGCGAAGAGTCGGACACGACTGAGCGACTGAACTGAACTGAACCCACTCCAGTATTCTTGCCTGGAGAATTCCATGGACGGAGGAACCTGGTGGGTATGGGGTGCAAAGAGTTGGATATTGCAGATAACCTTATTTCTATCACTTAACAATTAATTCACAAGCTACAACCTTTCAAGCACTTACATCCACAAACAAGCTTCAGGTCTTTTTTAAGATAAAGTACAATATTTATATTTTTTCCCAACCATTTAATGTGTGTGAAACTGTGCTGCCAGTTGTATTAGATTCCTATATTTTGTGTGTGTGTCTCTGACAAAATTTTTGAACGTTGTGTCCCTAACTGCATTTTTTCATAAAGCATATGTGTTCTATTGTGCAATTTTTGTGTAGTGGTATTTTTGAGAATGCAGATATCTCTTTTTAGCAAAATGATCTACCTCGCACAAATCTATATTGATCTTTTCATTTTCAGTTTCTGTAGTGCATCTGGTTTGCAGAATTTAGTTGCATAAAGACTTTCAAATGAATGATGAAAATCGTGTTTTCCCTTTGTTCTAGGTCCTCCAGTGCACCAAGTTAGCTCAGCATTTTGAGTTCAGCCAACTTCTTTAGTTCCTTACTGCTGGTTAGGCCTTCCTAGTACAGGTATACTGGTGAATTAGGTGATTTTTCTAAATATTTTTGAGGGCTGCATCTGGTCATAAGGTCCCAAATGCCACATGTTGAACTCCTTTGAACTTTTCTTTTCTTTTCTTTTTTTTAATTTTAATTAATTTTTATTTTTTAGTTTGTTTCGCTTTACAATACTGTATTTGTTTTGCTATACATTGACATGAATCAGCCATGAGTGTACACGAACTCCCAATCCCGACCCCCACCTCCCCCCTCCCGCCCACACCATCTCTCTGGATTATCCCCGTGCATCAGTCCCAAGCATCCTGCATCCTGCATCGAACCTAGACCGGCAATTTGTTTAAAGTTTATTACATTGCTAATCTTTTTTTTTTTCCTTTTAAACTTTTTATTTTATGTTGAAGTGTAAACAGTTAACAATGTTGTGTTAGTTTCAGGTGGACAGCAAAGGGATTCAGCCACATATATACCATTCTCCCCCAACTCCCTTCCATCCAGTTTGACACATGACATTAAACAGAGTTCCCTGTGTTATACAGTCCTTGTTGGTTATCCATTTTAAGCAGAGTGTACATGTCCATCCCAAACTCCCCATCCCTTAACCTCCATTCTTCCCCACTGAGAACCATAAGTTCATTCTCTAAATCTGTGAGCCTATTTCTGTTTTATAAATAAGTTCATTTGTATAATTTCTTTTTTAGATTCCACACATAAGGGATGCCATATGATATTTCTCCTTCTCTGTCTGACTTATTTCACTCAGCGTGACGATCTCTAGGTCCATCAGTACGTGTGTGCTAAGTCATTTCCGTTGTGTCCAACTCTTGCGACCTATGGAGTGTAGCCCTGCCGGCTCCTCTGTCCATGAGATTCTCCAGGCAAGAATCCTGGTGTCTGTTGCCGTGTCCTCCTCCAGAGGATCTTTTCAGTCCGAGGATGGAACCTGTGTCTCCTGCACTACAGGTGGATTCTTTACCACTGAGCCAGCAGGGAAACTCCTAGGTCCACCCTTGTTGCTGCAAATGACAGTATTTTGTTGTTTTTAATGACTGAATAAGATTCCTTGCTAACCTCCTATGAAACACCATGTTTGTGGCCTGGAGGTCAAAAGTATAAATAGCTTGTGATTTAAAGCCATATGTTTATTATGTGGAAATGAATTGTTTGTGAAGAAATTTAGTCATCTTTCTTTGAGGGTTGCGTCTACTCCAGTGATGATTTAGGTTAACATAAAGCATTTCCTGTTGAATGCTGAAGTTCTTTTTGAGGCTCTAACATGGCATGCATAGATCAAGGAGTTACTACAAGTATATAATCACCTATTTACAACTGACTTATAATGTCTACTCTGTACTCAGATTCCATTCCTTATCCAGTTATTTAGTAGTTGCTTTATGAATTTTCTCATAAAAATATGAGAAGTGGAAATGTATATTCTGGCTGGAATGTTTGATGTAAGATTTTCTGTGTAAGAAGTATAGACTTTTATTATGATTATAGAAGACAAATTTTTTCTGATTTTAGAGGAGAGGAATTTGGCCTTGTTCTAAGTTGAAATTTAAGATTTCTTTAAATTTTCCCTTTGGAAGAAAGTATTTTTACCAATAGCTTATTTAGCAGAGAGAAGCATTACAGTGTTGGCCTAAAAACCTGTTCTTCTCCTCTTCATTCATTCATTCTTGACAGACCACATGTTTGTCCAGCACCTACCCTGTGTTGTCCCTGATAGCTCAGTTGGTAAAGAATCCACCTGCAATGCAGGAGACCCTGGTTCAATTCCTGGGTCAGGAAGGTCCACTGGAAAAGGGATACGCTACCCACTCTAGTATCCTTGGGCTTCCCTTGTGGCTCAGCTGGTAAAGAATCTGCCTGCAATGAGGGAGACCTGGGTTTGATCCCTGGGTTGTGAAGATTCCCTGGAGAAGGGAAAGGCTACCTCCTCCAGTATTTTGGTCTAGAGAATTCCATGGACTGTATGGTCCATGAGGTTGCAAAGAGTTGGACATGACTGAGTGACTTTCACTTTACTTACCCTGTATTATACGGTTTTAGGCTCTGAAGAATATGATGATGAATAAAAATAGTAATGTCCTTTTTCTCACAGTCTAGTGGGAGAGAGAGATTTTAATCAAATTATTGACCAAAATATATAATTATAAATTGCGATAAATGCTGTGAAGAAAAAGTATATATTCTTTTGAAAGGGAAAAAAAACAGGTAGACCTAATTTGGATAAGTGATTAAAAAAGGCCTTTCTGAGGAAGTGACATTTAAACTTAGACCTACAGGATAAGGAGTTTACCGGAAGGGAAAGAGGGTGGAAGGATTTCCAGGCAGAGGCAAGAGGTTTTGTGATATCATTTTATAGTACTTATGACCTTTTTAGATGCTTATATAATTAGGTACTAGTCTATGAGCAAGACAGTTTATAGAGCTGTGTTACTGAAAAGATGCATATAAATTACATTTTTATAAATGAATTCCCGAATTCCTGCAGGCTTACATTATATTCACTGTGCTATATCATCTGCCTTGATTGATGTTCAGTTACTTCAATTACAGCTAGATTGATTTTTCTAAAGCACAGTTTTGATGATGCTTTTCCCTGCTCAGAAACCGTTACCAGCTCCCCAGTTACCCAACAAAGTCCATACTTTTCAGCCCTCCCACATTGGTCCTGGTCTTGGTGTCCTACTTCATCTTTAATTACTTCTCTTTCTTCAGTACTCTCTGTTAGCCAGTAGAATTTCTGAACGAGCCATGGATGCTTTCTCATAGGTCCACCTTCACTTGTGTTGTTTCTATTCCCTTATGTCTACCTCCTGAGATTGTCCAAATCACATATATATTTCCAGGCCCATCACAGATATCCCCACTTAATCTCAATGTTCTTCTCTGATCAGCCCAGCTGAAAGTCACTTTCTGAAAACAAACAAACACGTTTTTTTAATTCATTTATTTTAATGATTATATTTCATTCATTAATTCATATGCTATAAAGTATTCATTTATTTTACTTATTTTGGCTGTACCCTCCAGTATTGTGGGATCTTAGTTCCACAACCAGAGATTGAACCCACACCGCCTGCATTGGAAGGTAGAGTCTTCACTGGACTGTGGGTGAAATCCTCTTCTGACTTCTTGCATGCATGCGTGCTAAGTTGCTTCAGTAGTGTCTGACTCCATGTGACCCTTTAGACGGTAGCCTCCCAGGCTCCTCTGCCCATGAATTTCTCCAGGCAATAATACTGGAGTGGGTTGCCATACCCTCCCCGAGGGGATCTTCCTGACCCCAGGGATCAAACTCGCATCTCTTACATTTCCTCCATTGGCAAGCGGGTTCTTTACCACTAGTGCCACCTGGGAAGCCCTCTGACTTCTTATGACACATTATTTTTACTACTCTTTAAGCTCTTTACTCTTCTTATTTTGTTTTGAAGTTATTTCTGGTCATGTCTTCCCCACTAGACCTGTAAGCTTCTTGAGGCCAGAATCTGTGAAGGATGAGTCTTTGCTTTTCTCACTGTGCCTAACATAATCTCTTACATATGGTAGGTCTAAACAAAAAAATTTTGGAAGGGATTTAAAAGTTAAATGTTGGTTGCTAGATTGCTTATAGAAAGTTGTTAGTGGCCTCTAAGAAAATGCATGAAGGGATTGATATACAAAAATATCTTTTGTAATGTTGGTAATCCTAAATTCTCATTTTCTTACAGAGCTACTACTCACTTGGGATGTTTGTATGTCTTTTTGCCCATTTCACTGACACTGATTCAGAGAGATTATTTTAGGTTCATAAATGGTACTGTCATTTCCATTTTTACCTCTCTTTTGAAGGTTTGCATGCTCATTTAGCTGTAAAAAAGACGAAAAGAACAAATCAGCCCTCTCCGGTTGTTGATACCCAGCGGGAAGAAATAGATTTGAAAGCATGTCTAGATAATGTACTTATTTTGATTGTTTTGGGTTTTCCAAGTGCATGTGGCTTCAAATGAGTTTGGAACAATCCCACACAGAATTTCCTTATTCATTGGTTCATCTGGACCTATACCTCTGGTGGACAAGTTTATAAGTTTTTATTAAAACCCATTTCTCTTTGAGAAGCTGTGCCCTTTATTTCTGCCTGAATAAACATTTGAAGACCTTTTAGATTACTCTTCAATCTATGACTATAGGACCTTGCCATAGCTTTAGTTGACGTAATTCTTATTTTTTATATTGAAATAACATTATCTAAGGCAATATTTAAATATGCAGGATTTCTGATAGAAACATTTCTCTCCAAGGACAAGTAAAACAAAGTATAGTTGCAGAATAATGTGTAAGTATATATGATTTATTTAGTATTTGTAATTCACTTAACATTACCGTTTTGGCAAGAAGCATCTCTTTGTCAGTCTTTTTCAATTTTATTCACGTTCCCCTTTATATTAACAGCAGATTCTTTAAAAAGAAATCATTTAGAAATTTCATATCTTTATGATTAACTCTATTGTTCTTAAAATTTAACCCTTGAATAATATATGATTCTCTGTAAATTGATGAGTTTATCAGAGGTTCTTTCTCTTTGACTATGTGTTTAGTTTTCGTATAAAATTACTGTATAAATATTAATAATAAAACAAAATCTTTTAAGTTATAAGTAAAAAATATCTATAATTCTTTTCAGGGGCAATCATGATTCTAGGTATTTGTTAATTTAAGAAATCTCTAAATAGATAGTGATTAAGGAGACATAAATCTGGATTAAAAAAGTAGAAAAATCTTAATTTCCTCTCTGGATGGAGATTAAGAAAAATCTTAATTTCCTCATATTAAATTAGGGACCCTAGAGTTTAAAAATAATTTTCTTTCTTTAAAAATAAATATTTTTTCATTGATTTGGCTGCATCAGGTCTTAGCTGTGGCATGTGGAATCTTGTTGAGTTGCACGGGCTTCTCTCTAATTGTGGGGTGGGCTCAGTAGATGTGCATGGGCTCAGTTGCTCCACAGTACTTGGGACCTTAGTTCCCTGACCAGGGATTGAACCTGTGTCCCGTGTGTTGGAAGGCAGGTTCTTAACCACTGGACCACCAGGGAAGTCCCCCCAAATTTCTTGAAGATTGTTTTGACCTGGAAGTTGTGCATTACTATTTAAGAAGATTGGGCCTTTTAACCTTTTGTTGTTACATTGTTCACATGATGAGTATTTGCTAAAGACTATTTGTTTTAATTATTTAGTCTTAACATGTAAATTTGAAATACACTAATTTATCAACAAACATGGCCAAATAAAGTAATAGTGTTTTAACTCTCATAGTTAAAAACTATATATTCTTGAGCTCTTAATAACTGAAGGCATTTGAAGGTGTTTTCATTTGCTAATTTGAATGACAATTAAATGGTCAATATAGTGTTCCTCTTTTGGGTTCCCTTGGAACCATATCATAGGGCAAGATCCTTGACAGACACGTGGTTTCATTTGGTCATACTTGATACCTTAGGGGAATAAGATGAATGAGTAGCTAAAGATCTTGAGAATAGAAATAGAGCCTGTATTAGGCACAATCAGATTGACAGAGATAATCAGAAGCTATAAAAAGTAAAAATGAAGTGATTTACTTATTAAGGTTCATTCTTTCATTCAACAAATATTTCTTCATTGTTCAAGCACATCTGATTGTGTGCTTGGTATTGCTTTAGATCAAGGTTACTCACCCTTAGCACTCCTGTTGTTTTGGGTTGGATAATTCTTTGTAGTGGGCCTTTCTTGCATTGTGGATGTTCAGCAACATCCTTGGCTTTTAACCTTTAGATGCCAGCAGCACTTCCCTGGTTGTGACAATTGAAAATGTCCCCATACATTGCCAAGTGTTCCCTGGAAGACAATATCACCAGTGATTGAGAACTACTATTTTAAATGAACATTCTAAAAGCAAATGTTTTGAACTATATTTTGCATTGTTTCCCTATTTCAAATGTTGTGCATGTTCCATGTGATTTGGTCTTTCAGTATTTCCTGGGTAGTGCCCTATCTGGATAAATGACTTCGGTTTTATAATGGAATATGAAACTAGGCATATTAGCTATAAAAATAACAAATAAGTACCTTATATTTTAATATTAACTGTTGATTTAATCATAATTTGATAGCATTTATGACATCTAGGGTAAAATAATCTATTTCTTGATCTTTTAAAAAACACTTTGTACCTAAGAGCAAATTCTTACAAAGAAACCTAAATGCTTGTTATTTTTTTCTCCTTTTAAGAATGATCCTATTCATCTTTTGTTTTAAAGGCTCTGTAACTTATTGGTGCTGCATAAAAATTCCATTATTGTAGAAACTGTTCTCTTTGCTTCTCTGCAGCATCCTTTTCTGAAGTTATGAGAGATATGAAACATATTCTGAAAATTCATTCAAAGCTTTAAAACTTATTATATCCAGGAGAGACAGATTTAAGATTGCTGAGGTTTCTGGTTGAAGTACTTCAAGCAGAAATCCATACTCCATTAGACTCTCTAACATTGTGACCTTAATTTTCCAGATATTTTGCCCTTTAAATTGAAAGCAGTATTTTAATACTGTTTAAGTCTTCTGGAGGGGCTTGTAATATCACAGACTTAAGTTGTGAAACATTTAAACAATTGAAAAGTAAAATAGCAACTGACTTAAGACTATGTGTCATTATATATATATTTTTTACTTCAGAATATACAATGATAGAAGGATATGCATGAACATATCTAACGCATTGAAATTTGTGAAAAAAGCTATTTAGTAAGTTGTTCACACTGTACTTGAACAGAATTTCTTACATGGGGCTGATTCCTGGCATTGCCTAAAGAGTTTCTCATTGGGAATAGTTGTTATATTCTCTGAAGTTAGGAAATTTACTTTGTATAAAACTATGCTCTGGGTGAAATGAAAATCTAGCTACTGAGTTATCTTGCTTCAGCAGATAAAGCAGGAAATGTAAAATTGTCTTACACTACCAAGTCAAGAAACTGAGAACTATTTACCAAAAATCCCTATATGGAAAAGGATAAATGAAAAACCTCTGTTCTTTCATTAGTAAATTGTCAGTTTTTAAATATATACTCATTGAAAAATGTATACGTTTTCTCAAGTAATTGATATATTGGGTTGGCCAAAAAGCTCATTTGGGTTTTTCCTTAACATGTTATAGAAAAACCCAGTGAACTTTTTCACTAACCCCATAATTTAATCCAATTCCTATCTTAAAGGTATTAAATTGAATTGAATTCCTTAGGGACCGTTAATTGCTTTGTCTATTTTCCAGTGTAAAATGTTGTTTAGAACCTAAATTGATCATATAATCTTTAGTTTATGGCTCCACTGAAGGATGATTTATCAAATATTCTTTATTAATTTATAGCTTAAATTTTATATTAGCCTCTGTGTATTACCTAAATTATGAGTTAGCTATTAAAGGGCTGTGGTACCCTCTCCAAGTTCTTTTACACATATTCATGTTAGTTAAATGCCAGATAAATCGCATGACTATATTAATGCCAGGTAATTATTGCATGAGTTGCTAGGGAGCATTCTTTAGCATAAAAAAGCAATTGCAGGTAGTTGCTTTAAATCTTTTGCTGTTCTGTTGTAATCCAAAACAAGGGTAGTTTGCCCTTATTAGTACGATGTTTAATGAATTCTCCATTGCTTAGGCTAAAAGTGAAAATATCCTTGCCTTTTGGCAGAATGTAACCTGTTTTTGGAGAAGGAAATGGCAACCCACTCCAGTATTCTTGCCTGGAGAATCCCCATGGACAAAGGAGCCCGTCAGGCTACAGTCCATGGGATTGCACAGTGGGATGTGACTGAGTGACTAAGCACACAACCTGTTTTTGCTGAGAGTTTGGTTTGGTGAGTCTCCAGGTGAGTTTTAAATCTCTACCTTGTTGGCCAGCAGTCTTAGTCCACCTATTCACTGATGCACTGTCTCCCAAAAGATTATTCATATCCTCATCAGATCAGGACAGAGAGATCCATTGCCTCCACTGAAAGGACAACTTGTGAGATACAGCACAGTGTCCAGAGATTGTCATCAAGCCCCTGGAGGATTGAGCTGGATATACAGTATAAGAATGCCTTTTCTGTGAACTTGCCATATCATTCAGGAGTGAAATCCTCTGGCTAGACCTGACACTTCTTGGATATGGCTGAACATCAAAGGGAGAACAGATTCTGGACAACTCAAACTTAATCATACCAGTTTATATCAGGGGTATATTTGGAAACATTCCTCTTAGCTTTTATATACTTTTACTCTTGTGAGAATAGTTAATTGGCCAGGCAGTAGTGGTTCATTGTTCTATATTTATCTCCTGAAGCAGTTCCTGACCCTGACTTTTGGGAGCTCTTCTGTTAGGGAAGTAAAGCTTTAGATTTCTCCCCTCTTTAGGACCCTTTAAAAGGAGTAGGCACTCTGCTTCTCTTTCAAAATCTGTAGAGATGTGCATACATGTGTGTCCACTCATTCATTCATTAAGGATTTGTTGAACACCAGACATTAATGCAGGACACATCTTGTTAGTTTGGGTTACTCTGCAAAATTAATGGGAAATTGCCTATATTCCCAAACTATTTTGTTTTTCCAGAAAAATTCTTGCAATTGGTGTTTTTTCTTTAGTTAGTGACAACAAAGTAATATATAAAAATTACCTTATGAATGCTAAAGACAAAGTCCACCCTTAATATTTCCCTTGACATAACATCTCAGCATGGAAATAGAAGATATAAAGAGTAATAACTGAGTGAAATTTTAGTACTGAAAAATACAATTTAAATAAAAAGCTCTTTAGTAGTTAGATTTGTTTGACTAAGTTCTGGTTCAACTATTAAACAATAATACTTCATAAGTAGTGTTGTGTATTTTCTGTTGTTTCATGTCACAAACTTCGCATTATGTCATCAGACACATGGTGTCTGGTGGTCCCACTTTTAGTGGGATTAATGTTCATCAGTCCCCCTGTTCATGGTGAAGCTACCTTACCGATGTTTCTTCTCTTTATTCTAGGTGTTCTGAAATTTCATGATTATCAATGTGGGTCATTTTTCATTAATTTTTCTGTGAAATCTGTGGGCTCTTTCAACTTGGAAATTCTTTACTCCTATGAAAGTTTATTTGTATTATTTCTTTGATAATATCTCTTTTATTTTCTATATTTTTTGCTTGAACTCTGGTTATTCACATGTTGGACCTCCTGGGCTGATCCTTAATTTTCTCATCTATTCACTCTCATTTCCACCTTTTTGTCATTTTGGTCTATTTTCTAATATATTTCCCAAATTTATCTTCTAACTACTTTTTTAGATTTTCCAGGACTCCCTCTGGTTTCCGAATATTCTTTTATTGTGGCTTCTTATTTTATGGATATGATATCTTTTAACTCTCAGGATATTTTTATATATGAGGTATAATTTTGCTCCTGGCCTTCTCTCTTTTTTCTCTGAGATCCTTTTCCCCCACTTGTTTGTTCTCTGTCACACTTGAGACTTTCATAAAATGTCTAACTCTGTTTTCCTGTTTAAGAGTGAGGTATTAAAATTGTGTCCCAAGCTCTGTGTCACCTCGTAAAGGTGACCTGGTAACAATCTAAGCTCTTTTACTGGGGGAAGCAGTGATTGTGGCGGCTTGGTGGTAAAGCAGCCACCTGCCAGTGCAGGAGATGCGGGTTTGACCCTGGGTCAGGAAGATTCCCTGGCAAAGGAAATGGCAACCCACTCCAGTATCCTTGCCTGGGAAATCCCATGGACAGAGGAGCCTGGTGGGTGACGGTCAACAGGATTGCAAAAGAATTGGAAATGATTTAGCGACCAAACAACAACAAGCAGGGATTAGGGGAAGAACCCCATTAGGTCAGTACCTATGCACCTTTTTGCGTATCAGGCAGTTTCTCCAGTGAGGAAGTTTTGGT
Organism: Aepyceros melampus; assembly: GCA_006408695.1. Lineage (NCBI taxonomy): Eukaryota > Metazoa > Chordata > Mammalia > Artiodactyla > Bovidae > Aepyceros > Aepyceros melampus. The sequence continues at coordinate 360,748 of SJXQ01001556.1, read as the reverse complement.
CTCCAGCCAGGGTGATGTAAGCCTGGCTCCATGCATTATAGGGGGTAAGCAGGGCAAGAGGGATGGAGTATCTCAGTATGGTACTTCACTTTTGGTTTCAGGTATACTTGAACCCCAAACCAGAACCTATCTGAGGGATAACTTCTAGTCTTTTGCAGATTAAGGAAGGTAGTGGTCTGGCTGTGCAAAATCTAGGATACTTTGAAGATTTTGCATTTATTGGGACAACTCAAATCTATAAATTGCTTTAGTAATAATATTTTAGACCATAAACAAAGTAATCCAATGCCTGGGCCATTTTTGTTTCTTGTCTTGAGGCTTAGAAGAGAATAGTGGACAGTATCAGATACTGGTAATTGGGACTAAAGTGACACCCTTACACCCAAGTGGTCTTGGCAAATTTACTGTATCTTTTGTGTAAAAGAAGTAATAATTTTTATAAAACTCATTGCTGTGCCAAGTTTAAGGATGGATTTACATACCTTCCCTTCCCTGATATCCTTCTGAGATGCTGAGAAGATTCTATCTAAGGGAAAAGTGTGCACTTTTCTCATTCCTAAACACTTAACACTTAATTCAGTGTTTCACATTTTCCCAGAGACAGCCACTGTGCAGGGTCCTTTCAAAGGCAACCTTTTTATAGTCCTTGGTCTCCTTAAGATCAATAGGACCTTCTAAGATATATGTTCATTTCTGAGCATGGCAGATTGTGGTTCTCTAATAATAGCAGTTTTATTTTGGAGGATCATGTGTCACTCAAAACAGCCGAATACCCGCTGGACCCAAGCTCATGTAATTGTTTTCAATGGATGGTGATTTAATATGTTACAAAGTTGTGTATAGCCATTTCTTATGCCTTAGAGCAGTGGCTCTCAAACATTTTGACCCCGACCTCAGTATGAAAAAATTTACCTTGCCACACACACACACACACACACAACACACACACACACAAACATACCTGAACCTAGTTTGAAGAAATAATACCTTTATGACAAGTGTTATACTCTCATATCTTCTTTTATATTTAAATTTAGAATGTTGTGTCCCACAAATGATCTAGTTTGTGAATCATGGCAGTTGTGCTTCTTAAAGTTGGGGAAAGAAGGTATGGTAGATTGTAGACCTTTTGGTACTCTTCTCAGAACAATGCCCACACACTCTCAGACACAAATTTTTGTGTATGTTTTCAGGAGATGTACAGTCTTTAGTTATAAACATGGACTTCCCAGTTCTAAAAACTTCTACGCCATGTAAAATTTGGAGTTATCTAGCTTTTCAATACATTTCTCCCAGCATCCCGAATATCATCAACTTCACAGTCCCATCTGCCCTTCCTCCTTTTCTGTTGCTAGGTGTTAATACAGAATTTTAGGCCAGAGAGACCACATAGTAAATAACGCTTCCTCTTATGTATTGAGGTTAAAAGTCTCAGGGGATCCATATTCTTCCTGGGCATGTAGTTGTCTTTGATTTAGAGACAATGCACAGGAACTAGAGAGAGTTGCTTCGAATAAGTCAGGAGCTGTTGTGTCCTTTCCAGAGCTGCTCCTTATCCCTGGATATCAGACACTTAGCAACTGTAGGCTGATTACCTGCCCACCTTCACTTTTAATTGAGACTTATTTATTACCAGTTACCTTTCCCAAATAGATGGCGAAGCAATGGAAACAGTGACAGACTTTATTTTGGGGGGCTCCAAAATTACTGCAGATGGTTGCTGCAGCCATGAAATTAAAAGACACTTGCTCCTTGGAAGAAAAGTTATGACCAACCTAGATAGCATATTAAAAAGCAGAGACATTACTTGCCAACAAAAGTCCGTCTAGTCAAGGCTATGATTTTTTCAGTGGTCATGTATGGATGTGAGAGTTGGACTATAAAGAAAGCTGAGCACCAAAGAATTAATGCTTTTGAACTGTGGTGTTGGAGAAGACTCTTGAAAGTCCCTTTGACTGCAAAGGAATCCAACCAGTCCATCCTAAAGGAAAGCAGTACTGAATATTCATTGGAAGGACTGATGCTGAAGAACTGACGACCTGATGCGAAGAACTGACTCATTTGAAAAGACCCTGATGCTGGGAAAGATTGAATGTGGGAGGAGAACGGGACGACAGAGGATGAAATGGTTGGATGGCATCACCGACTCAATGGACACAAGTTTGAGTAAACTCCAGGAGTTGTTGATGGACAGGGAGTCCTGGCGGGCTGCAGTCCATGGGGTCACAAAGGGTCAAACACGGCTGAGCAACTGAACTGAACTGAACCTTCCCCAAGTGTTCTCTGTAATCAGCACCTGATATTTCAGACGGAGCCACAGCTTAGTGTATGTGCTTCTACCCACCCCCCGCCGCTTTCACTTTTCATGCTTTCTACCCTTCCTTCCACAGATGTTTACTGAGTTTTCCCTACATTCCAGGCTTTGTGAGTGCAAGGAGTGATACAGTGGTAGGAAAAATCCTACCTGTGTATGCCTGGCCACGCTTGCCTTGCTCCTCTAGGACCTCTGCTGTGTGGTCAGTTTTCCCGGGCCACCGTCCTGGGGCTTCATGGCAGCCCTGCTGCTGACTTCCTGATTTATTGGGATTTAGTATTTAACTGTTTCTTGCCCACACTGGAAATTTTCATCTGCAGTTTTTTTCTGCCTGGAACCACAAGCACACACATATATTTTCTTGTGCACTTTTTCTTTCGCCTAGCACCAAAAAAATGCATTCTTTCCTTTTAAATAATAAGGTAAATATGCAAATTTAAAAATGTCATTTCTGCTGTTGGTATGTTCTGAGTCACTATTTTAGAACTAACATCATGGGAAAATGGTGTTAATGTCAAAACTCACCCCTAATATTAAGAGAATCTTTGAAAGATGTCTTAATAATGGGGACATTTTCAACTGATAAAATATAGGCTCACAGCATTTGAAACATTATTAGGATTCTTTCATGAGCAGACATCAATCTCAGAAATCTTGTGTACAAGCATGATAAATTTGGTCTGTATTACACTCTGATAAAATATCAAAAGAATTCTATTTACTTCACTTTGTTATGAATGTGAAATATTTATATATTTTTACAATAACTTCCACAGCAGTTGGAACAAAATCTAATACATTGTTAATGGTGTAGTTAAAAATGTGTGCATTATATCCCTATTTGGTTGCAGTTATCCAACAGTTTTTTTTTTTTTTTTGGAGAAGATTCTTAAAACTTGTGTATTTTGTAGTCAGGTTCCACAAATAAATGCCCGTGATGAACATCTCTAATCAATCATAACATTCTTCCTCACTGAACCTGGACAGTTTCACATCCTTTTCAACATGGTGATACAGGTGGTGAACTGAGTACCTGTGAGATGAAAGCTATTTATCATATTTATTTTGCACTTTAACCATTAGTATCAACAGGAGTTACCAAAAGTTCTGAAGTTTGGAAAAGGGAAACTATAATGAAGTAGAATAATATAGTGGTGTAGTCAAGGGTTGGCAAACTGTTGGCAGAGGGCCAGATTTTAGGTATTTTAGGTATTTTTAGGCTTTCTGGATCACAGAAGTAGACATAGGCACTATGTAAATGAACGAGTGTGGCTATCTATATTCAAATAAATCTTTATAAAAACCGGCGGCAGGCCAGACTTGGCCAGCAAACCAGTTGCTGTTTTAAATCACTGCTATTCAAAGTCCATCTATGGACGAGTGGTGCGAACACCACCTGTATGCTTCTTGGAAATGAAGTTTCTTGTTCCACACTCTAGAGTTACTGAATCAGACTCTGCAGATGGTACTCAGGAATCTGCATGTTTACTAGTTGGTAAGGTGATTCTGGTGTTCATTAAAGTTTGAGATCCTCTAGTTTATATGGCGCTTCTTTCAAAGTTACATAGGGCTCAAGTTTGAAACTACCCGATGCATTTCATTAATGGCTGACCTTTAATCACTTTTCCTATCTTTCTATGGCGTTTGAGCTCAGTTCAGTTCAGTCGCGCAGTCGTGTCCGACTCTTTGCGACCCCATGAATCGCAGTACGCCAGGCCTCCCTGTCCATCACCAACTCCCGGAGTTCACTCAGACTCACGTCCATTGAGTCTGTGATGCCATCCAGCCATCTCATCCTCGGTCGTCCCTTTCTCCTCCTGCCCCCAATCCCTCCCAGCATCAGGGACTTTTCCAATGAGTCAACTCTTCGCATAAGGTGGCCAAAGTACTGGAGCTTCAGTTTTAGCATCATTCCTTCCAAAGAAATCCCAGGGTTGATCTCCTTGGCGTTTGAGCTACTCAAGCTTTATACTTCTTTTTGGGTCATGACTGGGAATTCATGTTCTGCTAGAAAATTACTGATTTCCTCTAGGGTTCAGATTTTTTGCTGTGGTGGCTCTAAAACATTTCTGCAATTTTTAAAACAGTTCTGTTAAGGCTTGGATTTATGTTCACTCCCTTTGGATCTAGGTAGGATTATGGTTACTTCAGCCAATAGAATATGGTGGAAGTGATACTATGTAACTTCCAAGGCTGGTTCAGAAAAGGTCATGCACCTTTTATCCAGTTCTCAGGGGGTCTCTCTCTGGGAAAAGTCTGCTGCCAAATAAGAAGTCTGATTGCTCTGAGCCCATTGTTCAGGAGAGGCCTTGTATAAGCTCCTAGCTATCAGCCAGCATCTATTGCCCTCCAGTTGAATGAGCCATGCTGGACACACAGTCTAGTTGAACTTTCAGATGATGACAACTCAGCTGGCATATCAAGGCAGTCACATGAAAGACTCTAGCCTAGATGAGCCCTCCCTGACTGATAACATTTGTGAGCATAATAAAATAATTATTGCTTTAAGCCACTGATTTTGGGGTACTTTGTTATGTAATAATTGTGACTAAGAAAATTCTGTAGAATTGGAAGTATTATTGTTTTATAATTATTTTAATGGCTTTCTCATCTGTGCTTATGATTTCTTTTATACTCTGAATCTTTTATATATATATTTTCCTCTGTTTCTTTTCCATTACAGTTTATTACTAGATATTAAATATAGTTCCTTGTGCTATACAGTAGGTTCTTGCTGTTTATGTGTTTTACATAGGGTGACATGCATCTGTTAACCTCGTACTCCCAATATATCCCTCCCCACCTTCCCCTTAGCCATAATTTTTTTCCTATGCCTGTGAGTCTGTTTATTTTGTAAATAAGTTCATTTGTATCACTTTTTTAGATTCCACATATAAGTGATTCATATAATATTTGTCTTCGTCTGACTTACTTCACTTAGTAGAATAATCTCTATATCCATTCAAGTTGCTGCAAATGCAACTTTATTCTTTTTCATGGCTGAGCAATATTCCATTGTGACATATGTACCACATCTTCTTTATCTGTTCATCTGTTGGTGGACACTTGGGTGCATCCCTGTCGTGACTGTTGTAAATAGTTCTACTTTGAACATTGGTATGTATATATCTTTTTGAATTAGAACTTTCATATTTTCCAGATATATGCCCAGGCATGGGATTGCTGGATCATATGGCAACTCTATTTTTAGCTTTTCAAGACACCTCCATACTGTTTTCCATAGTGACTGTACCAGTTTACATTCCCACCAACAGTGTAAGAAGTTTCTCTTTTCTCTATATTCTCTCCAGCATTTGTTATTTGTAGACTTTTTGATGATGGCCATTTGGACTAGAGTGAGGTGATAACTTGTAGTTTTGATTTACATTTCTCTAATAATTAGCAACAAAGGTCCATCTAGTCAAGGCTATGGTTTTTCCAGTGGTAATGTATGGATGTGAGAGTTGGACTGTGAAGAAAGCTGAGCACCGAAGAACTGATGCTTTTGAACTGTGGTGCTGGAGAAGAGCACCACAGTGCTCTTGGGAGTCCCTTGGACTGCAAGGAGATCCAACCAGTCCTCCTAAAGGAGACCAGTCCTGGGTGTTCATTGGAAGGGCTGATACTGAGGCTGAAACTCCAATACTTTGGCCACCTCATGTGAAGAGTTGACTCATTAGAAAAGACCCTGATGCTGGGAGGGGTTGGGGGCAGGAGGAGAAGGGGACAACAGAGGATGAGATGGCTGGGTGGCATCAGTGACTCGATGCACATGAGTTTGGGTGAACTCTGGGAGTTGGTGATGGACAGGGAGGCCTGGCGTGCTGCGATTCATGGGATCACAAAAAGTCAGACACAACTGAGTGACTGAACTGAATTGAATGATTAGTGATGTTGAGCATTTTTTCATGTGCCTTTTGATCATCTGTATGTCTTCTTTGGAGAAATGTCTAGTTAGGTCTTCTGCCCATTTTTTAACCGTTATTGAGCTGTATGAGCTGTTTGTATATTTTAAAAATTAAGCCCTATTGGTCATATCATTTGCAAAATATTTTTTCCCAGTCTATAGGTTATCTTTTCATTTTGTTTATGATTTCCTTTGGTGTGCAGAAACTTGTAAGTTGATTAGATCTCATTAAAAAAAAATTTGCTTTCATTTCTATTACCTTGGGGTACTGACATAAGAAAACATCACTATGATTTATGTTGGAAAATGTTTTACCTATGTTCTTTTCTAGGAGTTTTACGGTTTCGTGGCTTATATTTACGTCTTTAAGCTAATTTGAGCTTACTTTTGTGTATGGTGTGAGGCATGAGATGCTGGATAGTGTCACCGACTTGATGGACATAAGTTTGAGCAAGCTCTAGAAGTTGGTGATGGACAGGGAGGCCTGGTGTGCTACAGTCCATGGGGTTGCAAAGAGTTGGACACAACTAAGCAACTGAAATGAACTGAACTGATGATGTGAGGGAGTGATCTAACTTGATTGATTTACATGTGGCTATCCAACTATCCCAACACCACTATCTTATCTCTTTTGTATATTATTACATCCTTTGTTGAATATTAATTGACTAGAGGTGTGTGGGTTTATTCCTGGGCCTCTAGTCTGTTCCATTGATCTATGTATCTGTTTTTGTGACAATACTGTGCTGTTTTGACTACTGTAGCATTGTAGTATGATCTGAAGTCTGGAAACATTATGCCTCCAGCTTTGTTTTTTCATCAGAAAAAACATTTCATCAGAATTGCCAAAGCAATTCTAGTCTTTTGTCATTTTGTATACATCTTAGGATTACTTGTTCTAGTTCTGTGACAAATATCATTTGGTAGGGATCACGTTAAATCTGTATATTGTTTTGGGTAGTGTGGCCATTTTAACTAAATTATTCCAATCCAAGAACAAGGGATATCTTTCTGCTTCCTTGAATCATCTTTGCTATCCTTTATCAATGTTCGGTTCTCTGTGTATGAGTCTTTCACCTCATTGGTTAGGTTTATTCTTAGGTATTTGTGTGATTTTAAATGGGGTTGTTTTTTTACTTTCTGATATTTCATTGTTAGTATAAAGAAATAAAACAGATTTCTGTGTATTGATCTTGTATCCTGATACTTTGCTGAATTCATTTATCAGTTCTAATAGTTTTTGACAAAGTATCATGTCATCTTCATATAAGGATAAATTTACCTCTTCTCTTTCAATTTCGACACCTTTTATTTCTTGTCTAATTGCTGTGACTAGGACTTCCAGTGCAATGTTGAATAGAAATGGTAAGAGTGGGCATCCTTTTCTTGTTACAGAATTTAGTGGGAAGGCTTTCAGCTTTTCACTATTGAGTATTATGTTGGCTGTGGCTTTGTCAGAAATGGCTCCTATTATTTTGAGATATGTTCCCTCTATACCCACTTTTGCTAGAGTATTAATATTTATCATGAATGGATGGCTAATTTTATCAGATGCTTTTTCATTGTCTATTGAGATGAACAAACAAAACCTAAAGTCAGCAGAAGGAAGGCAATAAGAAAGATCAGAGAGTAAATAAATAAAATAAAGATTAAAAAGATAGAAAAAAATCAATAAAACCAGGAGCTGTGTTTTTGAAAGGAAAAGCAAAATAGACAAACTCCGCCAGGCTCACCAAGAAGAGTGGACCCAAATAAAATAAGAAATGAAAGAGGAGAAATTACAGCCAATATCACAGAAATAAAAAATACCATAAGAAAATATTATGAACAGTTATATGCCAACAAAGTGGACAATGTAGAAGAAACGTTTCTGGAAGCATACAGTCTGCTAAAACTGAATCTGGAAGAAACAGATAATTTGAACAGACCAATGACTAGAAGTGAAATATAATTTGTGAAAAACAAAACAAACCAAAAAAAAAAACAAAACACCTCCCTGCAAACAAGAGTCCAGGACTATATATTTTCACAGGGAAATTATACCAAATATAGAAAGAAGAACATATACCTTTCTCAAACTCTTCCAGAAGATTGAAGAAGAGGGGACATACCTAAAGTCATTCTTTGAAGCCATCATTACCTTGATACTGAAAGCAGACAAAGATACTGTCAAAAAAGAAAATTACAGGTCAATAGTTTTGAAGACTATAGATGCAAAAATGCTTAGCAAAATATTAGCAGATTGAATCCAACAACACATAAAAACGTTCATACACCATGATCAAGTTGAATCATATACATATCTTGATTTTCTTTATTTCTTTATCTTATTAATCATGTTAAAGAATCAGTTTTTAGATTTATTCATTTTCTATTTGAGATATTTGTTTCATTAATTGAAGCTTTACTCTTTTCATCTTTTCTTTCTACTTTCTATCTATTTGTTCTTTTCCTAGTTGCTAAATGTGAACACTAATTTTCTTTTTCATTTTTCTTCTTTTATAAGAAAAACATTTGAAGCCATATAATTTCTTCTGACTATAACTTTCACTGTTCCCCATAATTTGGTAGGAAACATTTTGCTGTTCATAGTTTTCTTGAGAGTCTGTAATTTCAGTTTTGTTTTTCCTTATATCAAAGCATTTTGGAAAATACTTCTAAATTTCCAAATAGTTTTTTCCTTAACTAAGGGAGGAAAGGGTCTTTCATTTATCCAACATATATAATAAGTACATATTTCCTACTACTACAAGAAAATAATATTCTGTTTTCCACACCAAGACCCTCTCTTCTTCCTTTACCACTAAGTTTGTCTTTTCCCTTAGGATGCTTTTACTTCCTGATACCCTACATGAGAAGTTTAAATTTTTCCTCTACTGTCTCCACAGGCCTGCCTTCTCAAACCTAAGTTGCATTAACAAAAAATAGTTAGTAATTTGTTTCAGCCCATGATTAGTTTTTTATTCTTTGCTTAGTGTTTCAAGGTACCTTGGTGCTCCCCACGTTCTTGTCTCCTTGGATGCAAAGGCTTTCTTCCATCCTAGGGAGCAGGAGGGACATAGCACACTTCTTTAGTCCCCACTTTCACTAGCCTCAGAACCTAGTGGAAAATAGTTAATAAATAGATAATGTACTTATTTTAATTCTGTCCCAATTTTGTATATATTTTATGGTTCAAATGTTCTGTTTAGACTGTTGATTTCATTGACAATTTTGGAATGAAATATTCCTGTAAATATAAAGAAAGGAAATCAACTGCAGCTAACAACAGAATTTCAGAAAAAAAATCTGCTTCATTGACTACGCTAAAGTCTTTAACTGTGTGGATCACAACAAACTGTAGAAAATTCTTAAAGTGATGGGACTACCAAACCACCTTAACTGCCTCCTGAGAAACCTGTATACAGGTCAAGAAACAACAGTTAGAACTGGACATGGAACAAGGGACTGGTTCAAAATTGGGAAAGGAGTATGGAAAGGCTGTATATTGTCACCCTGATTATTTAACTTCTATGCAGAGTACATCATGCAAAATGCTGGACTGCATGAAGCACAAGCTGGAATCCAGATTGCAGGAAGAAATATCAACAACCTGAGATATGCAGATGATACCACTCTAATGACAGAAAGTGAAGAGTAACTAAAAAGCCTCTTGATGAAGGTGAAAGAGGAGAGTGGAAAAGCTGGCTTAAAATTCAACATTCAAAAAATGAGGATCATAGCATTCGGTCCCATCACTTCACATTAAATAGATGGGGAAACATGGAAGCAGTGACAGACTTTATTTACTTGGGCTCCAAAATCACTGCAGATGGTGACTGCAACCATGAAATTAAAAGATGCTTGCTCCTTGGAAGAAAAACTGTGCAAAACCTAGATAGTGTATTAAAAAGCAGAGTTTCGTTTTCTTGTTTCAAAGGTGTATCAACTAATTATTATTTGTTAAATGTGATCTAAACTTTAGTAAACCATAATTTGGGTTTGATAAATTAGTTTTTAATTACCTAAGTTGAAAGAGCCATCTTGTATTTTATATCTTTCCACCTTGTATTTTATACCTTTGTTTTCTGTCTTGCATGGAAACTATTTGTATATATGCCATATTGTTTTTTTTTAGATTGAAAGGATCTAGGACTTTACTATTTTCTTTCCTTTATAAGGCTCATAATTCCTCACAGATAGTAGAACTTGATATTACTATTCTATAAATGATTGAATAAATGGATATAATTGCCATTGTGATAAAATTAATAGTAAAGTGATTATGATCATAAATTTATCATGATAACTTTTTAATTATTATATAGACTATATATTTTTGGATATAATTGAAATATAGTATATAGTACATACAAAGCTGAATTCTGTTCATCTGTGAATCTCATATTCATCTATGAATCTCATATTTAGATACTGGATAGCTCCTTCAGCATCTGGATATGGCAAAATCAATGACTTAAGCAGTAATTTACCCATTCAATGCAGATTAAACATGTTTATGTGATAAATTATTGCTTCTCTTTATGTCTTTCCAAAGCATATAGAACAGATTTGGGCCAAGTTTTTAAGCGGTTTTGCATGCATGTGCTAAGTCGCTTCAGTTGTGTCCAGCTCTTTGTGACCCTATGGACTGTAGCCTACCAGGCTCCTCTGTGCATGAGATTCTCCAGGCAAGGATACTGGATTGGGTTGCCATGCTCTCCCCCAGGGGACCTTCCTGACCCAGGGATCAGACCTGTGGCTCTTGTAGCTCCTGCATTGCAGGCAGGTTCTTTTCCTGCTGACCACTCGGGAAGCCCATGAAGCTGCTTACCAATGCCATATAGTGGTGGGGTAGTGGGGAAACTGTGTGGCTTAGAGAACACCAAGTAGGGTAAAACTGGGGCTTGGAGAACACCTGAGCACCTTGGAAATGTGGGTAGAGGTAAAGGCAGGTGCTCTACTGGACTAGTGACAGGGCATTGAGAACTCTATGGTGTTTGGCGCTTATCCTAGAAGAAGAGAGTAAAGGGACAAGAGAAACAACATTGTCTAATTAACAAATCAGATAACACCTGTCAAGTTTATGTTTAAGCTTTGCCATTATTTAGTGTATTGAATATTTTAACAGCTTGTCTTCCACCCACATTGGGAAAATAGTAGTATAAAGGAGACTCAGTTCAGTTCAGTCGCTCAGTTGTGTCTGACTCTTTGCGACCCCATGAATCGCAGCATGCCAGGCCTCCCTGTCCATCACCAACTCCCAGAGTTCACTCAAACTCATGTCCATTGAGTCGGTGATGCCATCCAGCCATCTCATCCTCTGTCATCCCTTTCTCCTCCTGCCCCTAATCCCTCCCAGTGTCAGGGTCTTTTCCAATGAGTCAACTCTTTGCATGAGGTAGCCAAAGTATTGGAGCTTCAGCTTTAGCATCAGTCCTTCCAGTGAACACCCAGGACTGATCTCCTTTAGCATGGACTGGTTGGATCTCCTTGCAGTCCAATGGACTCTCAAGAGTCTTCTCCAACACCACAGTTCAAAAGCATCAATTCTTCACCACTCAGCTTTCTTCACAGTCCAACTCTCACATCCATACATGAACACTCGAAAACCCATAGCCTTGACTAGATGGACCTTTGTTGGCAAAGTAATGTGTCTCTGCTTTTTAATATGCTATCTAGGTTGGTCATAACTTTTGTTCCAAGGAGTAAGAATCTTTTAATTTCATGGCTGCAATCACCATCTGTAGTGATTTTGAAGCCCCCCAAAATAAAGTCTGACACTGTTTCCACTGTTTCCCCATCTATTTCCCATGAAGTGATGGGACCAGATGCCATGATCTTCATTTTCTGAATGTTGAGCTTTAAGCCAACTTTTTCACTCTCCTCTTTCACTTTCATCAAGAGGCTTTTTAGTTCCTCTTCATTTTCTGCCGTAAGGGTGGTGTCATCTGCCTATCTGAGGTTATTGATATTTCTCCCGGCAATCTGGTTTCCAGCTTGTGCTTCTTCCAGCCCAGGATTTCTCATGATGTACTCTTCATATAAGTTTAACAAGCAAGGTAACAATATACAGCCTTGATGTACTCCTTTTCCTATTTGGAACTAGTCTGTTGTTCCATGTCCAGTTCTAACTGTTGCTTCCTAACCTGCATATATGTTTCTCAAGAAGCAAGTCAGGTGGTCTGGCATTCCNTTCATCCAGCCCAGCGTTTCTCATGATGTACTTTGCATATAAGTTAAATAAGCAGGGTGACAATATACAGCCTTGACATACTCCTTTTCCTATTTGGAACCAGTCCATTGTTCCGTGTCCAGTTCTAACTGTTGCTTCCTGACCTGCATACAGATTTCTCAAGAGGCCGGTCAGGTGGTCTGGTATTCCCATCTCTTGCAGAATTTTCCACAGTTTATTGTGATCCACACAGTCAAAGGCTTTGGCATAGTCAATAAAGCAGAAATAGATGTTTCTCTGGAACTCTTGCTTTTTCCATGATCCAACAGATGTTAACAATTTGATCTCTGGTACCTGTGCCTTTTCTAAAACCGGCTTGAACATCTGGAAATTCATGATTCACGTACTGTTAAAGCCTGGCTTGGAAAATTTTGAGCATTACTTACTCCCATGTGAGATGAGTGCAATTGTGCAGTACTTTGAGCATTCTTTGGCATTGCCTTTCTTTGGGATTGAAATGAAAACTTACCTTTTCCATTCTGTGGCCACTGCTGAGTTTTCCAAATTTGCCGGCATATTGAGAGCAGCATTTTCACAGCATCATCTTTCAGGATTTGAAACAGCTCAACTGGAATTCCATCACCTCCACTAGCTTTGTTTGTAGTGATGCTTTCTAAGGCCCATTTGACTTTGCATTCCAGGATGTCTGGCTCTAAGTGAGTAATCACACTATCATGGTTATCTGGGTCATGAAGATCTTTTTTGTATAGGTCTTCTGTGTCTTTTTGCCACCTTTTCTTAATATCTTCTGCTTCTATTAGGTCCATACCATTTCTGTGCTTCCAGAAATGGATATTCTTTACCCTAACTTTTCCTATTTTTGATAATTCCCCAGTATGTGATACTCGGTGGAAATCTATACAACAGCATGTTCAAGGGTCTACTGGAGAACCTCTAGAGAGGCATGGTTTCAAGCCCTGGTTCTGTCCAAACTGCCCTGGACCTCAGGCAAGTTATTTAGTGTCTGCAAGCCTCGATTTCCTAAGTAAAATGGGAATAATATTTCTTAATATCTTCTGCTTCTATTAGGTCCATACCATTTCTGTGCTTCCAGAAATGGATATTCTTTACCCTAACTTTTCCTATTTTTGATAATTCCCCAGTATGTGATACTCGGTGGAAATCTATACAACAGCATGTTCAAGGGTCTACTGGAGAACCTCTAGAGAGGCATGGTTTCAAGCCCTGGTTCTGTCCAAACTGCCCTGGACCTCAGGCAAGTTATTTAGTGTCTGCAAGCCTCGATTTCCTAAGTAAAATGGGAATAATAGTACCTATCAGTGGAGTTGTTGTAAGGATTAAATAAATTAAGACATGTAACGCATGGGAAACAGCTTCACTGTTCTAAGAAACTATATAGATGAGAGCTATTACTATTGTCGTTGGGCTTCCCTGGTGGCTCAGAGGGTAAAGCATCTGCCTGTGATGTGAAAGACCCAGGTTCAATCCCTGGGTCGGGAAGATCCCCTGGAGAAGGAAATGGCAACCCACTCCAGTATTCTTGCCTGGCGAATCCCTTGGACAGATGAGCCTGATAAGCTACAGTCCATGGGGTTGCAAAGAGCTGGACACGACTAAGCGACTTCACTGACATTTATTATTGTAATTATACTTACCATGCTCACTGCTCAGCCAGCAAGAGAAGTACTTATCTCGGTCAAGGGGATGCCACAGATAACATACTGAAGTTGGGACAGTCAGAACTTGTTGATGTCGGGTACTGTGGCATGTGACATTAGCAAAGGGCCTGTAGCTGTGATTCTGACGGCCTAAGGTAGAAGTGATGGATGTGTCAGACGAATTGTCTTAACAAAACTGTCTCAGGGGTTTTATCTCGCCTGTTTCCTGCCTTCTGGTTTCCTTTGTTTAACATTGACTTCCTGAACTCAATTAGCCATCATTCTTCTTGGTTTTGTGAGTCCTTCATTATTCTTCCAATAAACTCTTTCTGTTAAGCTGGCCAGAGTGGATTTCTGCTCTGTCCATCCACAATCCTGTCTCACCAACCACATCTACGCGATGGGTGGGGTGGGTAGTGATGCCAGAGGAAATCGCATCGGAGGGAAGAGTGCTGTCACCGCAGTCGCTCAGCTTCCCGAGTTGTCCTGTCTCACACTTCAGCTCCCACAGGGGTCATGACTAGGCTTCTCAACACACCAACTGTGGAGAATTTTGTGGATTTTATGTCTTAAATACAGGAGGAAAAGACATGCTTCTTTGTCTCTACTTATTCGCATTATCTCGGCCTATTTACANTATTGAGTGCAGCACTTTCACAGCATCATCTTTCAGGATTTGAAACAGCTCAACTGGAATTCCATCACCTCCACTAGCTTTGTTCGTAGTGATGCTTTCTAAGGCCCACTTGACTTCACATTCCAGGATGTCTGACTGTAGGTGAGTGATCACATCATCATGATTATCTTGGTCATGAGGATCTTTTTTATACAGTTCTTCTGTGTATTCTTGCCACCTCTTCTTAATATCTTCTGCTTCTATTAGATCCGTACCATTCCTGTCCTCTATCGAGCCCATCTTTGCATGAAATGTTCCCTTGGTATCTCTAATTTTCTTGAAGAGATCTCTAGTCTTTCTCATTCTGTTGTTTTCCTCTGTTTCTTTGCACTGATCTCTGAGGAAGGCTTTCTTTTCTCTCCTTGCTATTTGGAACTCTGCATTCATATACTTATATCTTTCCTTTTCTCTTTTGCTTTTTGCTTCTCTTCTTTTCACAGCTATTTGTAAGGACTCCTCAGACAGCCATTTTGCTTCTTTGCATTTCTTTTTCTTGGGGATGGTCATGATCCCTGTCTCCTGTACAATGTCACAAACCTCTGTCCATAGTTCATCAGGCATTCTGTCTATCAGATCTAATCCCTTAAATCTATTTCTCACTTCCACTGTATAATCATAAGGGATTTGATTTAGGTCATGCCTGAATGGTCTAGTGGTTTTCCCTATTTTCTTCAATTTAAGTCTGAATTTGGCAATAAAGAGTTCATGATCTGAGCCAGAGTCGGCTCCTGGTCTTGTTTTTGTTGACTGTATAGAGCTTCTCCATCTTTGGCTGCAAAGAATATAATCAGTCTGATTTTGGTATTGACCATCTGGTGATGTCCATGTGTAGAGTCTTCTCTTGTGTTGTTGGAAGAGGGTATTTGCTATGACCAGTGCGTTCTCTTGGCAAAACTCTATTAGCCTTTGCCCTGCTTCATTCCATACTCCAAGGCCAAATTTGATTGTTACTCCAGGTGTTTATTGACTTCTTACTTTTGCATTCCAGTCCCCTATAAGGAAAAGGACATCTTTTTTGGGTGTTAGTTCTAAAAGGTCTTGTAGGTCTTCATTGAACAGTTCAGCTTCTGTTTTTTCAGTGTTACTGGTTGGGGCATAGGCTTGGATTACCGTCATATTGAAAGGAGACTAACTATCACCAATTCTTAATTCCTAGTGTTTGAATTTCCATTCAAGTCCATAGTTGTATGCAGTGGATCCTAGGTGACCCAGTCAAATCATTATTTTTTTGTGTGTTCCCACAATACCAACCTTTATTGAGCACTTAATTCATTCTTCTTGTGTTAAAATTCAGTTCAGTTCGGTTCATTTCAGTCACTCAGTCATGTCTGACTATTTGCAACCCCATGGACTGCAGAAAGCCAGGCCTCCCTGTCCATATCAACTCCTGTAGTTTACTCAGACTCATGCCCGTTGAGTCGGTGATGCCATCCAACCATCTCATCATCCATTGTCCCCTTCTCCTCCCACCTTCAATCTTTCCCAGCATCCAGGTCTTTTTGAACGACTCAACTCTTCACATCAGGTGGCCAAAGTATTGGAAAGTGTTAAAATTAGATGGTCACATGTCCAGATACATATTTTTTAATGCTAATGGATCATGACCATTACTGGGTGGGAAAATCAATTTAGTAGAGTGATAATAGGGTGATTTGACAAGAGTTTTTAAAAATTGAGAATGGAATAGACAAGAATAACAAATAGAGTATATTATAAATATTAAGGGTGTTTTCAACTAATAATTAATTTCATTGTATATATACATGTGTGTATTAGTTTTTAATGTAAAAATATTATTTGCTATTGTGGGTTTGACATGGATATGCATTATTTTTCCTCCTTCACTGTTACTTTACCTTTCTCTTTACCATAGAACTTACCAATGAATAGATAGAACTTATCAAAGAATCTTTTCTGGGGCATAATGTGAGGCATTTGGTCATGATTTAGACTCATTCCCTGTTCCATTACCCTACAATATGTGTTGAGGGCTTATAATTCATTAGGCACTAGTGTAAGCATTTAATCCTCATAAAACCTATGAAATGTGCTCTATGATCCCATTATTGATGATAAACTAAAGTACAAAAGTAGATTAAGTAGATTAAAAACACAAATTTAGTAAGTGCCCAAGACTTGAACCTAGGCAGTCCATGATGTAATGGAAAGAATACAGCGTTGCTCACAGGCAGAGAGCTAAGCTAGAGGGCTAGTGGGCCTAGGGTTTTGCTGAGGCTCTTTCTTGGGGTAAGGCTGCTGGAGAAAAGACTGCACGTAGTCTTCTTTTGTATGACTGGGCCCGAAATTAGGTAAAGCTATAAGATAGACTGAAGTCCTGCCTTTTAATTAATGTTTTGATGCCTTGTGGACGGAGCTTGAGATAAGTGGCCAAATGCCTTGCCTTTTAAGAATTCATATTTAGTCTGCCCCCATCAACTGACTTAATTTAATCTTGGCAACTTTTCAGGGACAACTTAATATTTGAAAATTTTACCATTTTAAAGTGTTTTACTCCATGGTTGCACAACCATCACTACCTTATAATTCGAGAACATCTCCCCTCAGAGAACCTCATACCAATTAGTAATCACATCACATTGCCACCTTTTCCCCTTTCCCTGGGTCCTGACATACACTATTCTACTTTTTATCTGTATGGATTTTCCTCTTCTGGACATTTCCTATCAATAGATTCATTTAATATATAGTCTTTGAATCTGGCTTCTTTTATTTATCATTTTATTTTCAGGGTTAATCCACATTGTACATGTATCAGTGGCTGAGTTTTATATATATATGTATATGTCACATACCACATTTTGTTTATTCATCAGTTGATAGACATTTAGATTGTTTCTAACTTTTCTATCACTGTGTATAGTGCTGCTTTGTTTCATTATGTATAAGTTTTGTGCAATATGTTTTCAGTTCTCCTGGATCTATACCTAAGAGTTGCTGGGTGATATGGTGACTTTTTCCTGAAGAGATCTCTGGTCTTTCCCCTTTTGTTGTTTTCTTCTAATACTAAGGAGTATTCACTGAAGAAAGACTTCTTGTCTCTTCTAGCTATTTTTTGGAATTCTGTATTGAGTGGATGTACCTTTCCCTCTCTCCTTTGCTTTTTGCTTCTCTTCGTTCTTCTGCTATTTGTAAAGCCCCCTCGATAATCACTTTTCCTTCTTGCTTTTCCTTTTCTTTGGGATGGTTTTGTTCGCTGCCTCCTGTATAATATCACGGACCTCTGTTGTAGTTCTTCGGGCACACTGTTATCTAGATCCAGTCCCTTGGATTTGTTTGTTACCTCTACTGTGCATTGATATGGGTTTGATTTAAGTCATACCTGGCTGGCCTATTGTTTTTCCCAGTTTTCTTTAGTTAAGCCTGAATTTTGCTATGAGAAGCTGATGATCTGAGCCACAGTCAGCTGCAGGTCCTGTTTTTGCTGACGGTATTCAGCTTTTCCATCTTCGGCTACAAAAAAAATTGGAAACATCAAGGGAGCATTCCACCCAAAGATGGGCACAATAAAGGATAAACATGGTAGCAATCTAGTAGACACTGAAGAGATCAAGAAGAGATGGAAAGAAGACAGGAAAGAACTGTATACAAAGATCTTAACAAACCAGATTACTACGATGGTGTGGTTAGTCACCCAGAGCCAGACATTCTGGAGTGTGAAGTGGGCCTTAAGTAGCATGGCTGTTAATAAGCTAGTGGATGTGATGAAATTCTAGCAGAACTACTCAGATCCCTAAAAGATGATGCCATCGAAGTTTTGTATTCATTATGTCAGCAAATCTAGAAGACCCAGCAGTGGCCACAGGACTGAAAAAGGTCAGTCCTCATTCCAATTCCCAAGAATGGTAGTACCAAAGAATGTGCTAGTCATTGGACAATTGCACTCATCTCCCATGCTAATAAGGTCATGCTTAAAATCTTGCATGCTAGGCTTCAGCAGTATGTGAACCAAGAAATTCCAGATGGCCAAACTGGATTTAGAAACGGAAGAGAAACCAGAGATCAAATTGCCAACATTTGCTGGATTATAGAGAAAGCAAGAGAATTTCAGAAAAATATCTATTTCTGTTTCATCGACTATGCTATAGCCTTTGTGTGGATCGTGACAAACTGGAAAGCTCTTAGAGAGATGGGAATACCCAGACCATCTTACCTGTCCACTGAGAAATCTGTATGCAGGTCAAGAAGCAACAGTTAGAACCCTGTATGAAACAACTAATTGGCTCAAGATTGAGAAAGGAGTACAACAGGGCCGTCTGCTGTCACTCTGTGTTTGTTTGATCTGTATGCTCAGCACATCATGAGAAATGTCGGGCTGGATGAGTTAAAGCTGGAATCAAGATAGGCAGGAGAAACATCAACAACCTCAGATATGCAGATGTTACCACTCCCTAATGGCAAAAATCAAAGACCAACCAAAGAGCCTCTTGATGAGAGTGAAGGAGGAGAGTGAAAGAGCCAGCTCAAGACTAAACATTGAAAAAACTAAGATCATGGCATTTGATCCCATTACTCCATGGCAAATAGAAGGGGAAAAGATGGAAACAGTGACAGATTTCCTCTTCTTGGGCTCCAAAATCACTGCAGAATGGTGACTGCAGCCATGAAATCAGAAGACAGTTGCTTCTTGGCAGGAAAGTGATGACAAACCTAGACAGTGCGTTGAAAAGCAGAGACATTACTGTGCCGACAAAGGTCCGTATAGTCAAGGCTATGGGCTTCCCAGTGGTCATGCACAGTTGTGAGAGCTGGACGGTAAAGAAGGAAGAATGCCAAAGAATGATACCTTCAAACTGTGGTGCTGAAGAAGACTGAAAGAAGACTCTCTTGAACAACAAGGAGATCAAATCAGTCAATCTTAAGGGAAATCAACCCTGAATATTCACTGGAAGGACTGATGCTGAAACTGAAGCTCCAATAGTTTGGTCATCTGATGCAGACAAACAACTCATTGGAAAAGTCCCTCATGCTGGGAAAGATTGAGGGCAGAAAGAGAAAAGGGCATCAGAGGATGAGATGGCTGGCCAGCATCACCAACTCAGTGGATATGAGTCGAGCAAGCTCCAAGAGATGGTGACAGACAGGGAAGCCTGGCATGCTACAGTCTATGGGGTCACAAAGAGTCAGACATGACTAGGTGACTGAATAACAACATGGTAACTCTTTAATTCTGGAGAAACTACCAAGTTGTTTTCCATGGCTATACCATTTTATTGATACATTCCCACCAGCTATGCCATTTTGCATTTCAGTTATTTCATATTCTCTCCAACACTTATTGTCTGATTTTGTTTGTTTAACTGTAGCCATCCTGGTGAGTATGAGGTGATATCTCATTGTGGTTTGCATTGCATTATAATAATGACTAAAGAAATTGAGGGTCTATTCATGTGCTTACTGGTATTTGTATATCTTCTTTGATAAATTAGAGTTTTTGATTACCCACATTGGAAAAGCTTGCTCTTTGCATCTTGTGCTTTATACTTTTGTTTTCTGCCTTGCACTGAAATTATTTGTATATATTCCATTTGTTTCCTTTAATATTAAAAGGATCTTTTTTCCCAAGATTATTTTGGCTATTCTGTATCACTGGCATTTCCATATGAATTTTAGGATTGTCAATTTCTGCAAAAAAGAAAAAGACACTTGGAAAAGGATAGTGATTGTATTGAATGGGCAGATCAGTTTTGTGGAATATTGCCGTATTAACAATATGAGGTTTTCCAACCATGAAGACAGTGCCCTTTCAATTGTTTCTTTAATTTCTTTTGACAGAGGTTTTTTTTTTTTGTTTGTTTGTTTTCATATACAGATCTTGTACTTATTTGTTATTTACTCATGTTTTTTAATATTATTGCATTGAGTCACTTTCTTAATTTTCTGATTTTTCACTTTTGGTGTATAGAAATACAACTGATTTACGTATGTTGATCTTAAATCCTGAAGCCTTGCCAACCTCGTTTATTAGTGAGTATGTGTATGTGTATTCCTTAGAATGTTCTATATACATGATCACATTATTTGCAAATAGAGATAATTTTTACTTTTCTCATTCTAATCTGGATACTTTTTCTTTTATTTTCATGTTTAGTACCCTTCAGGCTAGAACTTCCAGTACAGTATTAAATAGGAGTGGTGAGGGTAGACATCCTTGACTTGTTCCTGATTTGAGGAGAAAAGTTTTCAGTCTTTCAGCATTAAGTATGATGTCAGCTATGGGTATTTTGTATTCCCTTTGTCAGTTTGAAAAAATTCCCTTCTGTTCCTTGTTTGTTGAATTTTTTATCTTGAGAGAATATTGGAATTTGTTAATTTCTTTTTCTGCAGGTATTGAGATGATCATGTTTATTTTCCCTGGATTGTATTAATATGTGTATTACATTGATTTCATATGTCAAACCAACCTTGTATTCCTAGAACAACTCTCCTCTCATTGTATTGTGTAATCCTTTTCATATGTTGTTTGATTTAGTATTTTGGTGGTATATGCTGCTGGGACTTTGTTGAGGATTTTTGCACTTATCATCAATCATAAGGAATATTGATCTCTAGTTGTGTGTGTGTGCATGCATGTGCAAGTATGTGACGTCTTTGATTGTTTTGTTATTAATGTAATACTGGCCTTTGGCTACTCATTTCATTTTTGAAGGATAGTTTTTGCTGGATTTAGAATTCTTGATTTATAGATTTTTTCCCCCTAGAACCTTGAATGTGTCATTCCATTTTCTTCATTCTGTTTCTGGTAAGAATACAGCTGTTGATCTTACTGAACATTTCTTTTTTTTTTTAATTAATTTTTATTTTTTAGTTTGTTTTGCTTTACAATACTGTATTTGTTTTGCTATACATTGACATGAATCAGCCACGAGTGTACATGAACTCCCAATCCCGACCCCCTCCCCCCCCTCCCGCCCCATACCATCTCTCTGGATTATCCCCATGCATCATTCCCAAGCATCCTGCATTCTGCATCGAACCTAGACCGGTTCGTTTCACTTATGATCTCATACATGTTACACTGCCACTCTTCCAAATCATCCCACCCTCTCCCTCTCCCACAGAGTCCAAAAGGCTGTTCTATACATCTGTGTCTCTTTTGCTGTCTCCCATACAATGTGATAAGTCACTTCTCTCTTTCTGAATTCTGTTTGTCTCTTGACAGTTTGGCTAATATATGTCAAGATGTGGATCTTTTTGAGTTTGTTATATTTGGAGTATTTTGAGCTTCTAGATGTGGACATTAATGTTTTTAATCAAGTTTGGAAGTTTTTGTCCATTATTTCTTCATATATTCTTTCTTCCCATTTCTGTTTCTCCTTTTCTTCTAAGACTCCCATTATGCATATATTGGTACAGTTGATGGTATCTCCACATGTTTATGAGGCTATGTTTATTTTCTTTATTCTTCTAACTTTTGTTCCTCAAACTAGGTCAACTTCATTGACATATCTTCAGTTGAGTTCATTGTTTCTTTTTTCTGCCTGCTCAAATCTGCTATTGAGTATCTCTAATGAAATATTCATTTCAATTATTGTACTTTTCAAAAAAATCCAGAATTTGTTTGAGTTTTTAAAAAGTAACTCATACATCTCATCTCTATTTGGCCAGATAACATCATACTTTCTTTTAGTTCTTTAGACATAGTTTCCTTCAGCTCTTTGAACATATTTAAATTAACTCATTTAAAGTATTTGTTTAACAACATATGGCCTCCTCAGGACCAGTTTATATTGAGTGCTTTTGTTCTTCTGCATGGCCATACTTTCTAGGGTTTTTTTTTTTTTGCATGGCTAATAATTTTTTTTTGAAAACTCAACATTTTACAAACGTAGCAACTTTAGAAATCAGACACTTTCCCATTCCCAGGGTGTTTTTGCTGCCTTGGTGGTTGTTGTAGTAGTTTGTTTAGTGACTTTTCTGAACTAATTATGTGGAGTCTGTGTTGTTTGTTTTGTGTGGCCACTGATGTCTCTAGTTGTTTAGCTTAGTGGTGACCCAGTGATTGGAAGAGTTTTCCATAAATGCCTGTGAAAAACAAATCACCAGTCTTTGCTGAGAAGCTCTATGTTTATGTTGGGGTGTACCTTCAACAGTCAGTACGGTGTGTGACAACTGTTACTCTTCATTTCCTGCTTGTGCAGAACCTCAAAGCTGGTATGGGTTAATATTTCCTAGCTGTTCCTTGCAAGCTTTTTTGGTTAGTCTATTGTTGCTCCATATAGTAACCAATTCCTCAGGCAGCTGTGAAGTTAAAACACTTGCTTGTAATTGTTTTCAACAACTGCCCTTTGGGAGAAGGTTTTCTGTATGAGGTGAGTTTTGAGTCAGGCCAAATACAGACTAACTTATAAGTGGGGTCTTCCAGGGAACCAACAGAAAGGTCAAATAATGACAGTTGGGAATGAGGATTTAAAAAGCTCCAGTTCCCTTCTTCTCTACTCAGTGACTACTAGGATGTACTAAGAATGTGGGCTGTTATTTTTCAAGACTATTGCAGAGATGAGAATAGGCGATAGAACTAAGAGAAGTTAAAATGTCACAAAAGGTGCTATTCTCATTGAGACACACTATTGATTTAAAGATAAACACTTCCTGTATTGCTGGAAAGCTTTTCCAGAGCTCTGAAAAAGTTTATTCTAAAAAGTTTGTCAGCCTTTTCATTGCTTTTATGGATGAACAAAATTTTGGAGGTCCCTAATCTGCCATTTTTGCCAACAGTACCCCATAGCTTAATTTTTAAATATAATTTTCCAGCCCTCATCTTTCTTAAAAGTTTTAAGCCATTTGGCTTTTGACAGTCTTTCCTTCATTAAATACCCTCTTTTTTTTTTTTTTTTGCTCTATGGTTATTCTTTTGCATTGTTCAGTGGATGCGCTTCCTCTGATTATCCTTTAGAAGTTGATGTTTTTGAAAGTTCTGTCCTTGACTCTCTTATGTTTTCATTCCACACATCCTTTCTGGGTGATCTCACCTATACATGATTTCGGTTGCCTCTTGCACAACATAATTCTTAAATACAAGTTTTAAATCTAGATGTCTCTTTATCTTTGGACTTATGTAGCCACTGTGTCTTAGACATCTCCACCTCAGTGTCCTCTAACTTTTCTCTTTCTCACCATGGTCATAGGCGAGCAGTTATAAAGTTCTATCACTCTACTTCCTAAATATCTGTAGAATCTATTTTCCCCATCCCTGATGCTGCTTTCCTAATTAAGACTTCATTTCTGTCTTGCTTAAATTGTTATAATACTTTCTTGTCTTTCCATCCCCAATATTTTTCTGCCTTTCATACATTTTCTATACTGCAGGTAGAATACACCTTATAAAAAGCATGTTTCTTTTTGTCATTTCTTCACTGGGTAGACAATAGCTAACAATATAGACACCATCCCTGCTTTCAGGGAACTTTGGATATAGTGAAGGACACAGACAAGTATGACCATGTGCAATTCAGAGTATGATGGAGCAGGTATACTGCACAAAAGAGGGGCAGACACTCAGCTGGGATTCAGGATATCAAGAAAGTTTCAAAGGAGATGATGCCTAAGCTAAGATCTGCAAGAAGAGTAGAAATTATAACAACGAAGGGAATAATGCGAAAGAATATTTCCAGGCTAAGAGTACATGTAGAAAGGCCTAGAGAAAGCATAACATCACAAGAAAGAAATTCTATATGTTATAAAACTTTACATTGAGGAAGTAGTATGAGTTAAGCCTGAAGAGGTAAACTGAGGCCATATCATACTGAAGTGATTTTTATTAGGAAGAAACATGGTGAGATTTACATATTAGAAAGAACAGTTTGGCTAGAGTATGGGAAATGCTTTGGATGAGAGGATTGATTTGAAATCAAGGTGACCAGTTAAGAAGCTCTTGCATAGTAATCCAGGCAATGGATAATATTGATGTAGGCATTTGGAATAGAGAAAATTGAATGGATTTGAGAACTGTTTTAGAAACAGAATTGTTGAATGTGGAGACCAAGGGAGAGGGAGAAACTAAGGAAAATTGTATTATTCAGTTAATAAAGCTGTCTATTCCAATAGCTATCTATTTAGAACATAAAACTGTTTTTAAAAATTGAAGGAGAGTTGATTTACAATGTTGTATTAGTTTCAGGAGTACAGCAAAGTGATTCAGATATCTTTATCTATTTATCTATGAGGATTCTTTTCTATAATAATTTATTATATTGAATATAGTTCCCTATATATTTACTATTTGTTTAAATGTCCTCTATTTACTATATAGTTATAGTAAATCTTTGTTTTTTTTTTTCAAATCAATTCCTTTTGTAGTGTTGTGTGTCTGTTAATCCCACACTCCTAATTTATTCCTCCCTATCCCCCTTTCTCCTTTGGTAATCATAAGTTTGTTTTCTATGTCTGTGAATCTGTTTCTGTTTTGTAAATAAATTCATTTGCATTATTTTTTAGATTCTATGTTTAAGTGGCATAAATTTGTATTTGTCTGACTTAATTCACTCAATGTGATATTTTCTGGATCCATCCATGTTGCTGCAAATGGCAATGTTTCATTCTTTTTATGGCTGAGTAATATTCCATTGTATATAAGTAGCCACATATTCTTTATACTTTCACCTCTTGATGGATATTTAGGTTGCTTCTATGTCTTGGATATTATAGATGAATATTACTATTATATACTATATTACTATTATATACTATTATATTACTATCATATACTACTATGAATATTAGGGTATATGTATCTTTTTCAATTAGTTTTCATCTTTTCTGGATACGTGCCCCAGAGTGAACTATCTGGATCATATAATAGCTCTATTTTTATTTTTTTTAAGAGAACCTCCAATACTGTTTTCAGTAGTGGCTGTACCAATTTACATTCCCACCAGCAGAGTACAAGGGTTGCTCCACACTCCCTCAACATTTGTTATTTGTAGCCTTTCTGATGATGACCATTTGGAGCTGAGTGAGGCGATACCTTAATGTATCAATAGTTTTGATTTGCATTTCCTTGGAGATTAGCGATGTTGAACATCTTTTCATGTACGTTATATGTATGTAGGTAAGTAAGTATATACATTAGTGATAAGAAAGTTTATGGTACTTTATAGATTTTCTTTTAAAAATTATCTACGTTTGATATAAGTCTAGAAATCTAAGCTCCCCTGGAAATTTAGTGTCCTCTTGGTAAAAGCTAGTATGGGCCTAAGACCTGGTCAGTTTATTCATTTCTGTGAGCCTAGCCTTGTATTTCCTATCAGGATTCATGATTAAAATCCTCTCAACATTTCTAGTCAACTTTATTTTATCATAACGATAAAAATACATAGTTGATATTGTCAGTTTTCCCATGCTACAGAAGAATGTTTCTGTTTTGGAATTTTCTCTATAAATCAACCAAAAACTTCTGCAATTTTCCATTTCTAGTGTAGTAGAAGATCTGAGCAGGGTAAAAGTACTTTTTATCTAGT
Source organism: Aepyceros melampus (assembly GCA_006408695.1). Taxonomy (NCBI): domain Eukaryota; kingdom Metazoa; phylum Chordata; class Mammalia; order Artiodactyla; family Bovidae; genus Aepyceros; species Aepyceros melampus. The sequence continues at coordinate 334,541 of SJXQ01001556.1, read as the reverse complement.
GAATTTATGTCTACATGACTACTTTTGCTATCTGATTAAAAAGCATGCTTTGAAATGTAGCATTCTTTGAATTTGAAGGCCTGTTTTAAAGTTTATCATTTCATCACCAAGACAGAAAAGAGAATCATTGATTGTTTTTTAGAAGAGGTTTGGAAATTCATATATTTGTACTTTCATATGTTTCTGTATGGACTTTGAAGAAATAATAACCCCATAACCACTATTCCCTGAACTATTCTGGTATTTGTTAAGTGGATGGGTGGTTGGATATGATACTGTTAAACAAAAGTAGCTTTCAGTTTAGCTTTAATCAGGATCATTAATCTGAATTTATTTTAGGAAACAAAGGAAAAGTTTAGTATTAATATTATCTTTAAAATGTTATAGAGGACACTTTAAATCTTCATCATAAAAAAAGAGAGAAATGATGGTTTCCTTTTAATTGAAGACAAAAATCCCATGGCTCCAAAAAGGAAATCCTCTCTATTCTCAGTTGCTTTTAAAAATCTTGAACCTGTCAGTGAAATTGTGTAATCTAGTAATAACATGCCTAAGGCTTATTGCCTTTTCTTGGGCAACAGTATCAGCAAATGATGTGCTCTATCGATTTTAATCACATTGTTTTTACAGTTCCATTGCAATGTTTGGAAAACTCACCAAGTAAATAAATCTGTGGATGCAGACACCTCTTTTTTCTCTGAAAACCTAACCAATTACATATTATTCCTTCTTGATCAGTCATTAAGATATAACAGAGTAGTAATAGTTTGAGAGACTGTGGTCATGGCTAGGCTAAAATGTTCTTGATGTCCAACATTATAATATTAAAAAAATTCTTATAAATGTGATATTTGAGTGCCTGTAGCATTCAGAATTTAACATTTAACAAGCTGCTTGCGGGCTAGTTCAGCAAGCCATTTCCTCTACAATAAAGCTGCACACATCTAGAGCAAACTCCCATAAGGTTATATTCTAAACTAGCTATGAGCTAATTAGATGACAATTTGTATATTGGAAACTGTGTAGAACAATATTTGGAGCATTTATTGAGAAATTATGACTGATAAAATAATTTTCTGATGCTACCATCTATTGAGTTTTGGCAGAATTTCATAATAATAAAAATTTCAACTTATTAAAAACTTACAATATGTCAGAACTTTACATACATCAATCCTATCCTTGTAACAATTCTGCCATGTAGGTCTATAGACACCATCTATATATTTTGCATATAAGGAAGTTGAGACCACATAGGTTAAGTCACTGGTGAGGAATTTGAACCTTGGTCTAAACAGTAAAGCTCAGGTTCTTTCTGATTACCAAGGGCAAACAAATTTCATTTAAAATATTCTATACATGTGAAACTGAACCATTATCTGAGAAAACTTTTGAGATTTTGTTGTTCAGTAGATCAGTTGTGTCCAGTTCTTTGCAATTCCATGGACTGCAGCACACTAGGCTTCCCTGTCCTTCACCATCTCTTGGAGCTTGTTCAGACTCATATCCATTGGGTTGGTGTTGCCATCAAACCATCTCATCCTCTGTCGTCCCCTTCTCCTCATCCCCTTCTCCCCATGTCTCCTCAAGACCCTCCTCAGGGTCTTTTCCAGTGAGCCTGCTCCTCCCAGCAGGAGGCCAAAGTATTAGAGCTTCAGCTTCAATGTTAGTCCTTCCAATGAATATTCAGTATTGATTTCCTTCAAGATTGATTGGTTTGATCTCCTTGCAGTCCAGGAGACTCTCACCACAATTCAAAAGCATCAGTTCTTCAGTGCTCACCCTTCTTTATGGTCCAGCTCTCACATCCATACATGACTACTGGAAAAATCATAGCTTTGACTAGACGGATCTTTGTCAGCAAAATAATGTCTCTGCTTTTTAACATGATGTCTAGGTTTGTCATGAGTGAAGTCGCTCAGTCGTGTCCGACTCTTTGTGACCCCATGGACTGTAGCCTATCAGGCTCCTCCATCCTGGAATTTTCCAGGCAAGAGTACTGGAGTGGGTTGCCATTTCTGTCTCCAGAGGATCTTCCTGACCCAGGGCTCGAACCCGGGTCTCCTCAGTGTGGGCAGACGCTTTACCGTCTGAGCCACATAGCTTTTCTTTTAAGGAGCAAGCGTCTTTTAATTTCATGGCTGAAGTCACCATCTGCAGTGATTTTGGAGCCCAAGTAAAGTCTGTCACTGTTTCCATTGTTACCTCATAATGCTTATAAATTGGTCAGAAGTTTGAGGTCTTTAGACCCCAGATGGTAGAATGCTGCTGTTCTGTTTTCTGGGACTGATGTAGCTTTGTGTGCAATAGTGCTAAATTTGGAGTAAGGATGTATACATATGTCTGTAAAATAAAAAAAAATAATAAAAAACTTAATATTTTATTGTGGAAGTCATACTGGGGAGTTTCCCTTGATATTTTTTGTTATTTTGGAACTAATTAGAAATAAACCATATATTCTCTCACATTGAAACATTGACTCTAGTGAATTTGTCACTAGGCTCTTATTTGTTCATATGGCAGTAGATTTGGGTTGATTGTACTATCTAGGACTTATTCTGCATACTTTAGAGCTTTATAGCATATGTTGAAGTCCTCTGTCCCCTCCGTGACCAAGCTTAAAATGTTGCTGGAGATATTAGTGTTGACAGTCACTAATTAGTGTCACTAGCTAGTGTGGCTAATTTGTGTCAAGGTTGGAAGTGCTCACTTAAAACTGTTTGCAGCAGTCCTTTCTTTCTGGCAGCTCTCTCAGAGTGAGGACCTCATGTTCCACTCCACCTCATCTGTCTCTTGTGCCTAGTGGAGCCCCTATTCTTCAGTGAAGATCCTCTTGTTAAACCTAATATTTCCTGAAAGTGCTTCTTCTCTCTTTTTATCTTAGCACAGACCTGACTTTCTGTCTCCCATTGTTTTTGTCTTCAAATGGAAACTGCTTTCTTCTGCTCCTCTTGAACCATAGGTTTTGGGCCCTTGTGTGTGCTGGTGTCGCTGTCTAGAAAGCCTTTCCTTGATTTGTTCACCAAGTGAACTCCAACTCATTCCAGTTCTCCATCTCATTCTGAGTCTTTAAGACTTAGTTTAACAGTGCAAAAAACTTTAGACAAAATTCAACATTTATTTGTGATTAAAAACTCTCCAAAAAGTGGGTGTAGAGGCAATGTACTTCAAGATAATAAAGGCCAAAATTAATTAAACTTACCATCATACTGAATAGTGACTACCTCAGAGAATTTCCTGTAAGGTCAGGAAGACAAATATGCCTACCGTCTCCACTTTTATTCAACATAGTATTGGAAGTGCTAGTCATAGCAGTCAGACAAGAACAAGAAATAAAAGGAATCCAAATTAGAAAGAAAGAAGAAAAACAGTCACTGTTGGCAGATAATATGACATTATACAGAAAACCCTAAAGATGCCAGAAAAAAACTACTAGAGGTCATCAATGAATTTAGTAAAGTTGCAGGATCCAAAATTAATATATAGAAGTCTGTTGCATTTCTATATATTAACAACAAACTATCAGAGAAATTAGAGAAGGAGTTTCATTTACCATCATATTAAAAATAATAAAATGCCTAGGAATCAGCCTATCTAAAGAGGTAAAAGACCTGTACTTGGAAAACTGTGAGATACTGATGAAAAAAATAGAAGATGACGCAGTGAAAGAAATACTCATAGACTGGAAGAATTAGTATTGTTAAGATGCTCGTAGACTGGAAGAATTAATATTGATAAGATGAGTACACTACCCAAGGCAATCTAGAAGTCCAGTGCAATCTCTATTAAAATACATTTTTCACAGAACTAAAAGGCAAATTTGGCCTTGGAACGCGGAATGAAGCAGGCCAAAGACTAATAGAGTTTTGCCAAGAAAATGCACTGGTCATAGCAAACACCCTCTTCCAACAACACAAGAGAAGACTCTACACATGGACATCACCAGATGGTCAACACCGAAATCAGATTGATTATATTCTTTGCAGCCAAAGATGGAGAAGCTCTATACAGTCAACAAAGACAAGACCGGGAGCTGACTGTGGCTCAGATCATGAACTCCTGATTGCCAAATTCAGACTTAAATTGAAGAAAGTGGGCAACACCACTAGACCATTCAGGTATGACCTAAATCAAATCCCTTATGATTATACAGTGGAAGTGAG
>SJXQ01001556.1:295317-329603 GCA_006408695.1 Aepyceros melampus | reverse complement strand
CTCAGATATGCAGATGACACCACCCTTATGGCAGAAAGTGAGGAGGAGCTAAAAAGCCTCTTGTTGAAAGTGAAAGAGGAGAGTGGAAAAGTTGGCTTGAAGCTCAACATTCAGAAAACGAAGATCATGGCATCTGGCCCCATCACTTCATGGGAAATAGATGGGGAAACAGTAGAAACAGTGTCAGACTTTGTTTTTTTGGGCTCCAAAATCACTGCAGATGGTGACTGCAGCCATGAAATTAAAAGGCGCTTACTCCTTGGAAGAAAAGTTATGACCAACCTAGATAGTATATTCAAAAGCAGAGACATTACTTTGCCGACTAAGGTCCGTCTAGTCAAGGCTATGGTTTTTCCTGTGGTCATGTATGGATGTGAGAGTTGGACTGTGAAGAAGGCTGAGCGCCGAAGAATTGATGCTTTTGAACTGTGGTGTTGGAGAAGACTCTTGAGAGTCCTTTGGACTGCAAGGAGATCCAACCAGTCCATTCTGAAGATCAACCCTGGGATTTCTTTGGAAGGAATGATGCTAAAACTGAAGCTCCAGTACTTTGGGCATCTTATGCGAAGAGTTGACTCATTGGAAAAGACCCTGATGCTGGGAGAGATTGGGGGCAGGAGGAGAAAGGGACGACCGAGGATGAGATGGCTGGATGGCATCACAGACTCAATGGACGTGAGTCTGAGTGAACTTTGGGAGTTGGTGATGGACAGGGAGGCCTGGCGTGCTGCGATTCATGGGGTTGCAAAGAGTCGGACACGACTGCGCGACTGAACTGAACTGAAAACAAATAATTTAAAAATTTGTATGGAAGGACAGAAGACTCCAAGTGGCCAAAATAATCTTGAGAAAAAGGAATAGAGGTGGAGCCATCATGTTCCCTGAGGTTGACCTCTACTGTTAATACAAAGCTATACATTCCTTTTCATGTTGTTTGTTGTCGCTCAGTTGCTAAGTCATGTCTGACTCTGTGAGACCCCATGGACTATAGCACACCAGACTTCTCTGTACTTCACTATCTCCTGAGTTTGCGCAAACTCGTGTGCATTGAGTCAGTGATGCTATCTAACCATCTCATCCTCTGCTGTCCACTTCTCCTTTTGCCACCAATCTTCTTCAGCATCGGGTCTTTTACAGTGAGTTGGCTCTTTGCATCAGGTGGCCACAGCATTAGAGCTTCAGCTTCAGTCTTTCCAACAAATGTTCAGGATTGATTTCCTTTAAGGTTGACTGGTTTGATCTCCTTACTGTCCAGGGGACTCTTACGAATCTTCCCTAGGACCACAATTTGAAAGTATCAGTTCTTTGCACTCAGCCTTCTTTATGGTCCAACTCTCACATCTGTACATGACTACTGGAAAAATCATAGCTTTGACTAGATGGATCTTTGTTGGCAAGTGATGTCTTTGCTTATTAATAACACTTCTAGGTTTATCATAGCTCTCCTTCCAAGGAGCAAGCATCTTTTAATTTCATGGCTGCAGTGATTTTGAAGACCAGGAAAATAAGATCTGTCACTGCTACCACTTTCTCCCCTTCTATTTGCCATGTGATGGGACCAGATGCAATGATCTTAGATTTTTTAATGTTTAATAGGCACTGTACAAATGCTATTTAGTTAGTTGTCACAATAATCATGTAAGAGAGTTACTACTATTAGCTCCTCTTTATATATCCCCATATGTACAGAGCTAGTAAGTAGTAGAGGTGAAAATTTAATCCTAATCTCCATCGTTCTAAATTTTGTTTCCTCCTTGATTACATTACTTCCCTGTTAACTCCCTCTTTTATATCACTTTTATACTTTTTATATACTGATGATTGTGTGTGTGTGCTCAGTTGCTCAATCATGTCTGACTCTTTGCAACCACACGAACTGTAGCCTGCCAGTCTCCCCTGTCCATGGAATTTTCCAGGCAAGAATACTGGAGTGGGTTCTTACTCCAGGGGATCTTCCTGACCTGGGGATTGAACCTGCATTTCTTGTGGCTCCTGTGTTGGCAGGCTGAGTCTTTGCCACTGCACCACCTGGGAAGCCTATACTGATCATTATCTTTATCATAATCATTATCACTAAGGCCCATGCCTTGATAATCTCTTTATTTCCTGTGCCCAGAAAAATCCTTGGTATATAACAGATATTCAGAAAATGTTCACTGGATACATGCACATGTGGTTAGGTGACTAGGTTCTATGTTGTTCTGTTCTCCTACTTTGACCTCTCTTGCTCACTTGCTTAACTCATTACTGCTCCCTGAAGACTTCTTGGCTAGTCGTACAGATCCCTTACCAGTAAGTGCCTTTTAGGTCTTATTTCCCCTCTCTTTGCTTTGTAGAAATTAACAGACATGCCACATTGATGACCAAGATATGACATTATAAATGCTTTTGTTCTGGCTAAGTCTGGGGTTTGTGTGCTGCAGATAAGTGACTCAACATTAGAAGTGAAGAGAACAGTCTCTTCTCAAAACAAAAGTATCCTTACTTGAGGTGATTTGGCTAGGAAGCCTGAGAAAGTTAACATATATATCACATGAATTTTTGGGGTTTCATCTATGACAGTAGCCATCATGGTCAACAGAACAGTCTGAAATGCAGTACTTGGATACAACCTCAAAAACGACAGAATGATTGTTCGTGTCCAGGGCAAACCATTCAATATCACAGTAATCCAAGCCTATGCCTCAACTAGTAATGCTGAAGAAGCTGAAGTTGAACGGTTCTATGAAGACCTACGAGACCTTTTAGAACTCAACTAACACCCCAAAAAAGATGTCCTTTCATTATAGGGGACTGGAATGCAAAAGTAGGAAGTCAAGAAACACCTGAGGTAACAGGCAAATTTGGCCTTGAAATATGGAAGAAGCATGGCAAAGGCTAATAGAGTTTTGCCAAGAGAACGCACTGGTCATAGCAAACATCCTCTTCAACAACATAAGAGAAGACTCTACACATGGACATCACCAGATGGTCAATACCGAAATCAGATTGATTATATTCTTTGCAGCCAAAGATGGAGAAGCTCTATGAAGTCAGCCAAAACAAGACCAGGAGCTGACTGTGGCTCAGATCATGAATTGTTTATTGCCAAATTCAGACTTAAATTGAGGAAAGTAGGGAAAACCACTAGACCATTCAGGTATGACCTAAATCAAATCCCTTATGATTATACAGTGGAAATGAGAAATAGATTTAAGGGACTAGATCTGATAGAATGCCTGATGAACTATGGATGGAGGTTCATGACATTGTACAGGGGACAGGGATCATGACCATCCCCATGGAAAAGAAATGAAGAAAAGCAAAATGGTTGTCTGAGGAGGCCTCAGTCCATCCTAAAGGAAGTCAGTCCTGAATATTCATTGAAAGGACTGATTCTGAAGCTGAAATTCCAATACTTTGGCCACCTGATGCAGAGTTGAGTCATTTGAAAAGACCCTGATGTTGGGAAAGATTGAAGGCAGGAGAAGGGGAGGACAGAGGATGAGATGGTTGGATGGCATCACTGACTCAATGGACATGAGTTTGAGTAAGCTGTGGTAGTTGGTGATGGACAGGGAAGCCTGGCATGCTGCAGTTCATGGGGTTGCAAAGAGTTCGATACGACTGAGCAACTGAACTGAACTGATGACATGCATGTTTTATATGAAAGAAACACAAGCCAGTTATTGCTAGTTAAACAATGTGTCAAAAAGTAGTCATTTAAAAAAAATTGAATATGAGGATCTGAGTAATAATAAGATTTATTCAGTTCAGTTCAGTCATTCAGTCATGTCTGACTCTTTGCGACCCCATGAATCGCAGCATGCTAGGCCTCCCTGTCAATCACCAACTCCCAGAGTTCACCCAAACTCATGTACATTAAGTCAGTGATGCCATCCAGCCATCTCATTCTCTGTCATCCCCTTCTCCTCCTGCCCCCAGTCCCTCCCAGCATCAGGGTCTTTTCCAATGAGTCAACTCTTTGCATGAGGTTGCCAAAGTATTGGAGTTTCAGCTTCAGCATTAGTCCTTCCAATGAACACCCAGGCCTGGTCTCCTTTCAGATGGACGGGTTGGATCTCCTTGCAGTCCAAGGGACTCTCAAGAGTCTTCTCCAACACCACAGTTCAAAAACATCAATTCTTCGGCACTCTGGTTTCTTTATAGTCCAACTCTCACAGCCATACGTGAAAAACCATAACCTTGACTAGACGGACCTTTGCTGGCAACGTAATGTGTATGCTTTTGAATATGCTATCTAGGTTGGTCATAACTTTCCTCCAAGGAGTAAGCATCTTTTAATTTCATGTCTGCAATCACCATCTGCAGTGATTTTGTAGCCCCCTAAAATAAAGTCTGACACTGTTTCCACTGTTTCCCCGCTATTTCCCATGAAGTGATGGGACCAGATGCCATGATCTTCATTTTCTGAATGTTGAGCTTTAAGCCAACTGTTTCACTCTCTAGGACAAAGCTTTATAATTGTTAAAGACTGGGCTTAATCAGCTGAAATCCTTAGAGTTTTACAATGTGTTATATCATTGAAGTAAATACTTGTGTCTATATATCCTTTAAGATTCATAAATTTGGGAGTGTAGTTGTAACATCTTGTCTGTAGGAAAACTGTCAGAAGTAGATGGCAATTTAGAGTAGAGGATTAGGGTCAGATTTGGTATTGGGGTTTTGGTGTTTTGCTCTAGAATGAGAGCTTCAAGGTAGAGTGAGGGTTGGCAGTTAGCATTTTGGCCAGGAGGTTCTTCAGGTATATAATTTTTTTACATGATAAGCACTGACTCTCTTACTCTAGGCACCTACATTGCATATTATATTTGTGAGTTCAGAAACACTGTTTCTGTCAATCATTGAATAGTTTTCAATCAATAATCCTTATTTAATAATGGAGATCTTTACTGAATATAGCTGAAGAAAGCTGAGTGCTGAAGAATTGATGCTTTTGAACTGTGGTGTTGGAGAAGACTCTTGAGAGTCCCTTGGACTGCAAGGAGATCCAACCAGTCCATTCTGAAGGAGATCAGCCCTGGGATTTCTTTGGAGGAATGATGCTGAAGCTGAAACTCCAGTACTTTGGCCACCTCATGCGAAGAGTTGACTCATTGGAAAAGACTCTGATGCTGGGAGGGATTGAGGGCAGGAGGAGAAGGGGATGACCGAGGATGAGATGGCTGGATGGCATCACTGACTCGATGGACGTGAGTCTGAGTGAACTCCAGGAGATGGTGATGCACAGGGAGGCCTGGCGTGCTGCGATTCATGGGGTCGCAAAGAGTCGGACACGACTGAGCGACTGAACTGAACTGAACTGAACTGATAAAGAATCTTAAAAACAGAGATCATGGAATGTATTGTTGGTTTTTTGTTACAGACTGTTTCGAGTTGTCATGCCTTCAAACATCTGGCTACAAGAAGTAGGTTGCTTTTTTGTTCAGTTGCTGAGTCATGTCCAACTCTGCAACCCTGTGGACTACAGGACGCCAGGCTACCATGTCTGTCAAACTTCACTATCTCTTGGAGTTTGCTTAAACTCAAGTCCATTGAGTCAGTGATGCCATCCAACCATCTCATCCTCTACTGCCCCCTTCCCCTTTTGCCTTAAATCTTTCCCAGCATCAGGGTCTTTCCAATGAGTCTGCTCTTTGCATCAGATGGCCAAAGTGTTGGAACTTCAGCTTTAGCATCACTCCTTCCAATGAATATTCAGGATTGATTTCCTTTAGGATTGACTGGTTTGATCTTCTTGCTGTCCAAGGGACTGTCAGTAGTCTTCTCTAGCACTACAGTTCAAAAGCATCAATTCGTCGGCACTCAGCGTCTTTACGGTCCAACTGTCACATCTGTACATGACTACTGGAAAAACTGTAGCTTTGACTATACACACCTTTGTTGGCAAAGTGATGTCTCTGCTTTTTAATATGCTGTCTAGGTTTGTCATAGCTTTTCTTCCAAAGAGCAACGATCTTTTTAATTTCATGACTTCAGTCACTGTCTGCAGTTATTTTGGAGCCCAAGAAAATAAAATCTGTTACTGTTTCCACTTTTCCCCCTTCTGTTTGCTTGCCATGAAGTGATGGGACTAGATGCCATGATCTTTGTTTTTTGAATGTTGAGTTTTAAGCCAGCTTTTTCACTCTCCTTTTTCACCCTCATCAAGAGGTTCTTTAGTTCCTCTTCACTTTCTGTCATTAGAGTGGTATTGGCTGCATATCTGAGGTTGTTGGTATTTCTCCTGGAAATCTTGATTCCAGCTTGTGATTCAGACAGCCCAGCATTTCGCATGGAGTACTCTGCATAGTGTACCTAGTACCTATAGTACACATAAATAAGCAGGGTGAAAATATATAGCCTTGACATACTCCTTTCCCAATTTTGAACCAGTCTGTTGTTCCATGTCTAGTTCTAACTATTGCTCCTTGACTTGCATTCAGGTTTCTCAGGAGACAGGTAAGGTGGTCTGGTATTCCCATCACTTTAAGAATGTTCCAGTTTGTTGTGATCCACACAGTCAAAGGCTTTTGTGTAGTCAATGAAATGGAAGTAGATATTTTTCTGGAATTCCCTTGCTTTTTCTATGACATCCTAGTTTATGTTGAAATATCATCTATGATTTCTTACAGCTAACCTTCCAACCTCTTCTTGGACACTGTAGTGACAGAGATAGTCATTCCTGTTAACTTAGACAGTTCTGAATGTTAGGAAGCCCTTTGTATCAGGTTGATATTGGCTTGCACTGCCTTTGAGTCACAAAGAACTCTAATTCCCTCTGCAGATCTATGAAGAGCGCTCTGACATTCCCTCCTCCACATGACCCCCTCGTTTCTTGATGACTTTTCTATACACCTGCTTATTTTCTGCCTAAATGATTTGTGATTATGGCTCTTCGCCCACAAAATGAACACTCACAGATTTTCATTGAGTGTCCATTATGTACAGGATCAGCTGTGCTGGCATAAAGGTCCCTAACTTCAGATTACTTTTAATGTACATGGAGAAAAGATACTGGATAACAACAAGAAAAACATCAGGGAAAGAATTGGCAGGGATGGGGGAATCTCTGCAGTTTCTTTAAACCATACTTTCTTTGTAGAATCTCTGTTCTTAAACTGTCAACATGGGGACCACATTTAAGACTGTCCCTCCAGATTATAGTTTAATCAGTGAGGAGTATTATGCAAATTAAAATTTTAAAATCTGATAGCATATGTTAGGTGTTAAATGTCAAATTTTTTAAATGTCTGAAATAAAATAAAAATTAAACATATGATAAATCCTTTTATAAGACAATATAGACCAATTTCCCTAATTATGACCTTAATGGAGATAGTAAACAAGTGCTGGTCTCATTTAACAACACTATGATCTAGAAGGCTCATTTGGCCCCTCTTTAGGTTCTGTAAGCATGTTATGAAAACAAGTAGTTGAAAAGTGAATATACAGTCATTCTGCTTGGTCTGCATAATGTCAGACAATCCATAAGGTTTTTTTCTTCACTTGAATAGGACACATTTTTTACTGAATTGACTTGACTGTTAGGTTCCTTGTAGACATAGTCTTAGCAAAGAAAGCTAAAAATTGCTTTTGGGGAAGAAAATTGTAGCTAGTTATATCTCATAAAACCATTCTTGTGTTCATTTTTTAGGAAATTACTGTAAGTGTATCTTGTAGGCCAGTGTGTTAAGAGACCTTTTTATGCTGAAATAAAAACTCAGAGAGTTTCCATATCAGAGTTGTTCCATTGACTTGTTTTACTCCTGAAAATAAAATGAGAATCTTTAGCCAAAGGGAAAGCTCACATTTGTTAAACACTGACATTATTTGACCTTATTGTATTTATTTACATTATGTTTAATACTATGCATGTCCAGTCTTTGGAGACACAAAAAAACTATTACATTAGACGTTTCTTTGGTTTCCTAATATGTTTTTCTATCCAAAGTCCTGTTTACATGTAATTCCATGGTTCTACATAAGAAGAGCTATTCATCTTTGTATTTACATAAAGATACGCTAGGTTTGCAATACCTGATTCATTTTATGCCCCTAAAATATGAATGACATCATTTGGCCCACTAGACAGTAGATTTATTTTACTAACAAATCTTTCAGATCAATTCATAAGTGAGAAAGAAATAAACGTGAGTAAATGTTTGTTCTATTTTGGTTTTTAAGTTAAAATAATTAGAATTCAGCCAGCCAAAAAGAAATTAAATTTAAAATCCAATCCTTCTCAAGAAATTTTGCATACAGCTATTCCACCTATTGTTTTAGCATTGCTAGGGTAAGAAAGTAGAACATTACTTTGGCAAATGTAATAGTTGGTAAGCTGGGAAGCAGAAATGAAGCTTGTCAGTGAATACCAGGAACTCCTATATTTTCTGAATATAGCTACCAAATACTTCTAGGGCAATGGATATGTCAGAAACTGGAGCGAGAAAGTACCTGGAAGTCTATGTCAGTGTCAGTGATACTGTGGTAACTTTACATTGAGAGACTGAGGGAAAAACTAAAGGAAATGCTTTCTGAACTGAGCTAAGAAAAATACAACTATTTTTCAATCCACAAAATAAGCTGTCTTAGAAATGGGAAATTTAATATTTAAAGATTCTCTTTAAAATTTGTGGAGATATATATATATATATATATAATATAGTAAATATATGGAGAAGAAAATGGCAACCCACTCCAGTATGCCTGGAAAATTCCATGAACTGAGGAGCTTTGATAGGGGCTCCTATCCATGGGGTTACAAAAAGTCGGACATGACTGAGCAACTTCACTCACTAATATAGCAGGATTGGGAACACGTGTACACCCGTGGCGGATTCATGTTGATGTATGGCAAAACCAATACAATATTGTAAAGTAATTAGCCTCCAATTAAGATAAATACATTTAAATTTAAAAAATGATTGTAATAAAAAATAAAAGGAACAATTAAAAAAAAACTTGAGGGATATAGTAAGAATGCTTTTAGGAGTACTGTTTATAATGAAGGATCTTAGCTACATTTTAAATAAACTTTTACACTATGAACACTTCTTTCAGTTTCTTATAAAAAGTACTATAAAATCAGTATTCTTAATGCATGCATAAAATGATGCCTTACATATCTGATATGGGACTTTTCTACACCTGCAGAGAGAAAGCATTATTTTTTTTCTAAACAGAAAGGCTGTTATTTGCAGATCTACTCTGCTACTCTGAGTCATTGATGGTTACAGGCTTATATATTTAACCTGAAATGCAAAGCATTTTCTTCCAAGGCCTAAAGTTAAATCATTTTTCAGTGTGCATAAAGGTACATTCTGAGTTTTGTTTGTCTTGCTACATATACTTGGAAAACAAGGTCAAGCATTTGTTAAAATGTGTGCATGTGTTGGCATCAGTTGCATTCTTTTTTTCCCTCTGCCTGTCTGAAGGGTACCCTTGATGTACCTTTTCCAGTGCTCACCATTATGGGTTTTAATCACATCAGTAGGACTTTTTGTACTGCTTTGGTGAAAGGTCATACTTAACTGGGCTGACGTCTATTTATTTCTACCTAGTAATCTTAGAATATGCTGTTACCTAGGATAAAGATAAATACAGGCACACCATTTAGGATTTTTGCATCTCTTCACAGAAAAGATCGGCGTGTAAGAGCTCCTCTGTTTTTGAGAACACTGCCATGATCTGATTTTGGTTATTCTAACTGAATGAAACTAATTGGAGGCTTTCATTGCTATGAAACAGTTTGTGTACTTAGTCACTTAGTTGTGTCCTACCCTTTGTGACTCATTGGCCTGCCAGCCTCCTCTGTCCATGGGAATTTTTAGGTAAGAATACTGAAGTAGGTTGCCATTTCTTTCTCCAGGGGATCTTCCAGACCCAGGAATCTAACCGTGTGTCTCATGCATTGCAGGCAGATTCTTTACCCACTGAGCCTTTGAGGAAGCCTCATGAAGCAATTTATGTATATGGAAATCATCTGTTCCCTAAAACTAGGAAGGAACTAGTTGAACTATAGAACTTCCCAAGTGAAATGATAAATGCTGTAAACAAAAATAAAGCAAAGTAAGGGGACAGATGGACAGGGAAGCCTGGCGTGCTGCGATTCATGGGGTCGCAAAGAGTCAGACATGACTGAGCGACTGAACTGAACTGAAGGGGACAGAATGAATGGCCTGCTGTTTCAGATGAGATGGTTAGAAGAGGTCTCTCAGATGAGCAGAAATCACCATGAAGTGAGGGAGCAAGCCATGCAAATATCTGAGGAAAGCGCGTCCTAGCAGAGGAAGCAAGGGCCAAAGCCACGAGAAGGCACTGTGCTTGGCATATGCAAGGAACAGCAAGGAGACCAGTGTATTTAGAGCAAGGGAGAGAATGGAGAGAGATAAATCTGAGAGGGAGTGAAGGTTCAGTTTATTTGGAGCCTTATAGGCAAAATTCAACAGGACCTACATTTCTTTTTCATTTCTGTTCATCTTAAATTTTGTTTCTTAATCATGTTTTTCTCTTTCTTTGATTTGACTGCTCATGTAGTATGTTTTTTGGTCTTTCTTTTTCTACTTTTATTAAAGTTTTAAGAATAAAAGTTTTTCTTTAAGTACAACTTTGCTTGCATTCTGTAAGATTTATGGCCATAAGTCAACTGCAAGGGATGTGTAGAAATGGAGGATTTTAATTAGCATATTGCTATCCCAGACAGAATCAGGGTTTTGTTAATAAGGAAGAGTGGAGGAATAAATATTGGTAAACTACTAGCAATATCTTTCACAATATCCTTTGGGCCTGGAAGATTTTCCTATACATTCCCATGCTATACAGACTGGTACAAAGCTTCATGCAATGGAAGGATAGCCAATTTATTTTATAAAACTGCCAGAATCTTGTATCAAAACCTGATAAAGATGAGTGAAAAGGAAAATTAGAGACCAGTTTAACTTATGAATATAACTGTGAAAAGTCAGAATACAAACATTTCAATTTTTCAGCACATTGAAAGAATCATCCATCATGATCATGTAGAGTTCATAACCAAAATGCAAGAGTGCTTTAATATTAAGAAAGCTTTTAATACCATAAAACATACCAAAAAATCAAATAAGAAAAATATGATAATCATGATAGGTAAACATTTGATAAATTCAACCCTTATTTCTGATTAGAAAATCAATCTTAGATAACTAAAGCCAGAAATGTATTTCTTTAATGAAATAAAGATATCTAGCTCCTATTCTGGTCAAGTTTATTCCAGTTCAAAGAACACAGGTGTATTCTATATATCCCCAGCCTTATCAATCTATGACTTCAAAATATACTTTCAAGTAATATCTGAAGTAGGATGGCAGAGAACCATGATGATGTACTCCCAGTTACTTCTGGAAGTTTCTCAGTTTCTTTTTCATGTGCTGCAGAACACATCCCCCCCTCATTCCTAAACTCACATGTTTCCAACTTGCCACTATACATACAGCTGGAATAACTGGTTAGGTAGAATGATGGGCATACCTGTTCACTCAGGGAAAAGTAGTACACACTAGTTCCTATTTTCCTATTTGAGAGTAAAAATAAGGATACTTCTGATATTGCCTTTGAACTTTTAGCATTAGATAGCTTTATAGAATCAAATTATCTACTCCTTTGTGAAGTTTATGGTATGGATTTGGGGCATTCCAGGTGACTCAGTGGTAAAGAATCTGCCTACCAATGAAGGAGACACAGGTTCACAGTCCCTGGGTTGAGAAGATCCCCTGGAGGAGGAAACGGCAACCCCTCCAGTATTCTTGCCTGGGAAATCCCATGGACAGAGAAGCCTGGTGGGCTGAATAGTACATGGGGTGTAAAGAGTCAAACGTGACTTGGCGACTGAGTGCACAACAACATGGATTTACTCTGATAATATGTAGACAGAGGCTCACTAACTTTTGAAAGCACAGTAGTGTGTGTTTTATGCAAGTATTTTAAAGCCTTTTTTTATTTACCACAACCCACCTTATGAAATGCATTTCATATTGTGACCAAGTGTGCACACACACATGTTCTGTACATTCATAACTATGTAATTTTTAAAAGTTTCACAAACCTTACCAAGGAGCTATGCAAAATGCTCTCATATATTTATCTATTTTATTCTACTTTATTTTAAAAAATTTGTATCAACCCACCAAATTTCCTTAGACCACCCTTTTTTAGCAGTTCAGAAGGTGATTCTTTGGGTTGTTAAATAAATGTCTGGAGTTCAAGGAGTCAATTCTGGAAGATGAGAATATATTGGTTTTTAGAAATGTATTCTAATTTTGTTGTAAATATTAACTTTTCATATATAGGCAGGATGCTTTTGGTGCTAGTTGCTAGTTTGTCTTTGATTTCTAGGAGAGTGTTAGGATAAGAAAGAGTTTTCTAAATGGAGATTTCTTTTCTTCCTGCAGCTCACATGTGTAACTGGAAGTCAAGTGCATCATTAACCTAAGGACCTCACCACTTGGAAGTTACAGTTTTTGCCACCAGCCTACCTTTTCCTTTTTGGTCTGGTTCTTTTCCTCAAACAGCAGAAACATCTTTCTTTTAATAAAGTTGCTTTTGTTGCAGAGTTAAGCAAATGGCTGATAGCAGCTGTGGTAAAAAATCCACAAAGTGCCCCCACTGCTCATCTGCTTCTCAGAAAAATGCACTTTGTACATGTTCTTGTAAAACAAAGCTTTCTCCAATGTCAGTGGTGGAAATGTCACAGACATCAAGCACAGGTAGTTCAGAATTTATATTTTCACCAGAAAAGAAAAAAGAAAAAGGAGCCACAAAGATGTTACCTCTGGAAAAGATTCGGTAAATATTAAAGATTCTACATCTCAACACAAATTGATGTCCCATTCCCTAATCCCATCCCTACATTCATCCTTATCCATGGGTCATTGCCTTCTTTACTATTAAGGTAACATTTCTTTCTTACAGAAGAGGTAAGAAAAATCAGTTGATAATTTCTTTCATTCTGTTAACCAACCACTGCCCCAAATTAATGATTTCCCAGGATTATAAATAATTTGGAATGTTATTCCAGCTTTTATTTAAAAAATTGTTTATATGGAAATTGATCAGTTTTCAAATTGAATTAAACCTGAATTTGGGGGCATTTTCTTCAACTGATGCAGAATGAGATTTATGATTGTGGTTAAATACAGGGTGGTTATTATTTAAGACAGTTCCTGGTTATCTAGATGGAATATCAAATATACCTTACAAAATTGATTTGCCTTAGTTACAATCTGTGAATATGCAGTTGGACTGGTTTGGGTATGTTTGCCTTTATAGAGAAGAGGCACTCTGGAACATTGTCATTGATAAAGCATAAATTTGGAGACAGAGAACAGTAAGTTTAAGAAAAGTTAGGTTATCAGTTCTCAAATTTATACCTTTTTCAAATTTTCACTCTAAACTGTTATTTCTGAATTGTATTATGGTATAGTTATTGCCATATAGATGTCTCTGAGTGAATTGCTGCTATGTTATTTTCATTCAAAGCATATTTTGTGAATGTCTGGTCAGTAATTTCTTGTGTATAACCTATTTGAGATGATTGTTATGTCTTGAAACAAGAGTGATTGAGAAAACTGTGAAGTTGCCTTCTCTTGTGATTTTAAATATTTTAAGTCCTAATTTATCTTCTGTGAAGGTCATCATGTAGAATTGCCTGGATGCAGGAGATTAGATTGAATAACTTCTTAAGGCCTCTTTTAGCCTAATGAGTGAATGAATTATATAGGGCTTTGAATTTGAAAAAGGCGAGAAACTGTCTTGTATACAATAAATATCTTGACACATATAAAATTTTTCAGATTATCTAAATTAGGGTTCTTTGTCAACAAGTATATTGTATCTTAATATTAAAATTTCTTTTTGGTTCAAGCCCTCAAAATCTTCAAATGTAGAGAGAAAACCATCTCAACAACAGTGGGGTCGGGGCAACTTCACAGAAGGAAAAGTTCCTCACATAAGGATGGACAATGGAGCTGCTATTCAGGTATATAGAGGGCAAACTGAAGCTACTAGAACATTTTCAGATTTCTTCTAAGTCAATGTTCATGACAAATGTGATTTAAAAAGTAAGTCTCTAGGGAAAGAAAAGAAAAGAAGAAACTTAACCATTTTTAAGATTGTTGATGTCTTTACTAAAGAAACTGTGGACTAATTATTTTTTCTGTTCATAGAGATGTAACTTGACTTGCATAATTAAGTGGAGGACATTTATTAGATAAAATGAGACCATTTGGTCTCCAGGTCTTGCCGGTTGCTGAGGGCAGTTGTGAAATCTTTATATAGACCTATTTGAGAGGAAGAGAGAGACCAGATGACTTAGATGGTTTGGCTGTTCACTTCTTTGATGACCAGGAGGGAGACCAAAATTTCCCTCATGCACTTGCCCATTTTTCTCCAGCTTGTGATTGAGTGAATACCAATATTATTCTTCCCAGGATTCTAGTTCTTATATGCAAATATGACTTAAATTTAATACCATCTTAGAAATTAAAATGTGTTCCTTTAATGCTAGATTGAAGGAAATACAATAGGAACAACTACAAGAGGAAAATTCCATTAATGTTAAATAACTTAGAACAATTATTTTAAAAAATATTTAGCAATTTACTTGAAGTGATCAGAAAAACTTTCTAAGAAATTCTGACCTGAAATCTTAAATCTTCCCCTGTTAAAGATTTTGTTGTCTTACAAAATCTTACAAAAGACCTGCATTTAAAAAAAAAATCCACAAATTGACTGTTTTAAATTTAGTCATAAGAGCTTTTGTAAAGGAAAAATGTATTCATTTATCAGCTTACTCATTCATTCTTGATTGGCTTATGGGGAAAAGTCTCAGTTTTCCTTCTTTTCTTTGCCTTTTTCTCCCACATGCTTCTCAGGAGCCATCTCTTTCATACCATTTTCCCTTATGTTCCCAGAATTTTAGCTCTGGTCTCTGGCCCCAATGTCATTTTGTATTTTTTCTTTTAACTTAAGACTGTATGACTTAAGTAAAAGTTTTATTTCTTGAGTTACAAATGATGTTGTTGTGCAGTCACTAAGTCGTGTCTGACTCCACTGGACTCCAGCATGCCAGGCTCTGTCCTCCACTATCTTCCAGAGTTTGTTCAAATTCATGTCTATTGAGCCAGACACGAGACAGATGATAAGAAAACAGGAATTATGTTTTATTCATCTTTGTAGCCCCCAAAGTATTTATCACAAGAAGATAGCTAAGAAAAATCTACATGTTGAAGCTGAACATTTTTCTTTTCTTCTTTTTCTTTCCCTTTCTGTGTCTTCCCTTCTTGCCCTGTGTCTCTTTCCTTTCCTTGCTTTCTCTCTTCTCTCTCCTCACTTCCATTTCTTCCTTCTCCTTTTTCTTCATGCACTAAGCATGACTATTTTGCCTTCAAGGTTTCAGGCAGGCTTTTTAAAGGATAAAAAAGAAACACCTTATAAAAGTGTTCTTTAGACCATCTTGGAAGGAAAAAAATGAGTCCAAATATTTATAAGCAAGAGAGTAAATAATAGTGTTTGAGGACCAATGCATACATGTTGAAAGAAGTCAAAAGAAGAATCACCATGGTGCAGAGTTAGGCAGAAAAGCTCTTTGTGAAGTAGGTAAGTAATTAGTTGGATACTCCATCTTCTTTTACAAAAGTCAGAAAGGAATGTTAGCAGGAGAAAATATGAAGCCTAGCAATAGTTTATCTGTTGCAGGGTGCAGATGAAAGTAGTCACACAGGGGGAACCTGGCATCTCTAAGGCAGGCTCTAAGAAGTCTCCAAGAGAGACTTCCCCCAGTGACATTAGCTCAGGGGTTCTCTTCTGTTCTAATCTCTGGGCATATGGGTCTAGAAACTCTTGTTAATGCCCTGGAATTGATTTAGATCAGGGAGACTAACTCCAACCAAATTCACAAGAACTGAAAGTGTAAATGAGTTACCTGCTTGTTATTTTACAATATGAAATGGAATGCTGGTGTTGTCAAGACCAGTGCATTCTCTTTATAAGCAGGAGTGAAGCGATAAACAGAAGGATCCTTGGTTTGGATAATGTTGCTATGGATGGTTTTAATTTTTTTCTAAATGCTTATTTATATTAAAAACTTTAATATAAATATAAAAAAGGATTTACATGATCCTTTTCCTAAAGCAAAAAGAAATAAAACAACAAAAATGATTATTTAGTAGAAACAATGAAGAGAAAGGTTACCTGGAAAACAGGAAAGCAGTTGTCTAACGGTTAATATGTGTTAATTTTATAGTATAGTTCTCAGAGTTTGGGAATAATTTTTTTGGCAACTTATTTTATATAAGCCGCATATATCAATATATTTGTATACATGTATTAATAGTCCATTCTTTTTCTTGTGAAGACATTTCTTTAATATTATAGTTTATGAGAGTTTCATTTTTAATATATTTGAGGTTTTTCACATTTCCTCATTAGGATTTTTATGGTTTTCCTCTAAAGGATATTTAATAAGACTCATCAAAACTTATTTTTGCTTAATTAAGATGTGTTTATTAATACTGAAGCAAATACATGATGTCAGTGCCTTCTGTTTGATTTTACCCTGGAACAGAGTCACTCTTCCCTTGGGTGGATGCCTGTCAGTATTACATGTTCATTTGTCATCCCTGATGAATGGCAGAGAAAGACAAAAGAACTCTTTTTTTTTTAATCTAGGAAATCTATACTTTTGGAAGAATACTGGGACAAGGGAGCTTTGGAATGGTCATTGAAGCCATAGACAAGGAAAGAGAAACTAAGTGGGCAATTAAAAAAGTGAACAAAGAAAAGGTAAGGCTTCTTAGCATCGTCCTGAGGGTGAGGTTCTACTGCAAGGTCGGGTAGGCAGTACAGTTTTCACACTAACACAGCTGACCCTCGGGGACAGACCCTGGGCTGTTGCCCTGGAGAAATGGGGGTATTTCTGTAGCCTTCTGGGCTTCCCTCATAGCTCAGTTGGTAAAGAATCCACCTGCAATGCAGGAGACGTCTGTTCAATTCCTGGGTTGGAAAGATCTGCTGGAGAAGGGATAGGCCACTCACTCCAATACTCCTGGGCTTCCCTTGTGGCTCAGCTTGTCAAGAATCTGCCTGCAATGCGGGAGATCTGGGTTCGATTGGGAAGATCCCCTGTGGAAGGGAAAGGCTTCAGTTCAGTTCAGCCGCTCAGTCATATCCGACTCTTTGCCACCACATGGGCTGCATGCACCGTGCCAGACCTCCCTGTCCATCACCAACTCCTGGAGTTTACTCAACCTCATGTCCATTGAGGAGGTGATACCACCCAACCATCTCATCCTCTGTTGTCCCTTTCTCACGCCTTCAATCTTTCCCTCCAAAGAAATCCCAGGGGAAAACCACTAGACCTTCAGGTATGATCTAAATCAAATCCCTTATGATTATACAGTGGAACTGAGAAATAGACTCAAGGATTAGAATTGATAGTGCCTGAAGAACTATGGACAGAGGTTCATGACATTGTACAGGAGGCAGGGATGAAGACCATCCCCAAGAAAAAGAAATGCAAAAAAGCAAAATGGCTGTCTGAGTAGGCCTTACAAATGGCTGTGAAAAGAAGAGAAGTGAAAAGAAATGGAGAAAAGGAAAGATATACTCATTTGAATGTAGAGTTCCAAAGAATAGCAAGGAGAGATAAGAAAGCTTTCCTCAGTGATCAGTGCAAAGAAATAAGAGGAAAACAACAGAATGGGAAAGACTAGAGATCTTTTCAAGAAAATTAGAGATACCAAGGGAACATTTCATGCAAAGATGGGCTTAATAAAGGACAGAAATGGTATGGACCTAAGAGAACCAGAAGATATTAGGAAGAGGTGGCAAGCATCAGACTTTACTTCCATCACCAGTCACATCCACAACGGATGTTGTTTTTGCTTTGGCTCCATCTCTTCATTCTTTCTGGAGTTATTTCTCCACTGATCTCCAGTAGCATATTGGGCATCTACCGACCTGGGGAGTTCATCTTTCAGTGTGTATCTTTTTGCCTTTTCATACTGCTCATGGGATTCTTAAGGCAAGAATACTGAAGTGGTTTGCCATTCCCTTCTCCAGTGGACCACATTTTTTTAGAACTCTCCACAATGACCGATCCATCTTGGATTGCCGTACACGGCATGGCTCATAGTTTCATTCAGTTAGACAAGGTTGTGGTCCATGTGATCAGACTGGTTAGTCTTCTGTAATTGTGATTTTCAGTCTGTCTGCCCTCTGATGGAGAAGGTTAAGAGGCTTATGGAAGCTTCCTGATGGGAGGGACTGACTGAGGGGGAAACTGGGTCTTGTTCTGATGGGTGAGGCCATGTTCAGTAAATCTTTAATCCAATTTTCTATTGATGGGTGGAGCTGTGTTCCCTCCCTGTTATTTCAGTTAAGTTCAGTCCCTCAGTCATGTCCCACTCTGCAACCCCATGAATCGCAGCACTCCAGGCCTCCCTGTCCATCACCAACTCCCGGAGTTCACTCAGACTCACGTCCATCGAGTCAGTGATGCCATCCAGCCATCTCATCCTCAGCCGTCCCCTTCTTCTCCTGCCCCCAATCCCTCCCAGCATCAGAGTCTTTTCCAATGAGTCAACTCTTCGCATGAGGTGGCCAAAGTACTGGAGCTTCAGTTTCAGCATCATTCCCTCCAAAGAAATCCCAGGGCTGATCTCCTTCAGAATGGACTGGTTGGATCTCCTTGCAGTCCAAAGGACTCTCAAGAGTCTTCTCCAACACCACAGTTCAAAAGGATCAATTCTTCGGCACTCAGCTTTCTTCACAGTCCAACTCTCACATCCATACATGACCACAGGAAAAACCATAGCCTTGACTAGACGGACCTTTGTTGGCAAAGTAATGTCTCTGCTTTTCAATACCCTGTCTAGGTTGGTCATAACTTTCCTTCCAAAGAGTAAGTGTCTTTTAATTTCATGGCTGCAGTCACCATCTGCAGTGATTTTGGAGCCCCCTAAAATAAAGTCTGACACTGTTTCCACTGTTTCCCCATCTATTTCCCATGAAGTGATGGGCCAGATGCCATGATCTTTGTTTTCTGAATGTTGAGCTTTAAGCCAACTTTTTCACTCTCCACTTTCATTTTCATCAAGAGGCTTTTGAGTTCCTCTTCACTTTCTGCCATAAGGGTGGTGTCATCTGCATATCTGAGGTTATTGATAGTTCTCCAGGCAATCTTGGTTCCAGCTTGTGCTTCTTCCAGCCCATTGTTTTTCATGATGTACTCTGTGTATAAGTTAAATAAGCAGAGTGACAATATACAGCCTTGACGTACTCCTTTTCCTATTTGGAACCAGTCTGTTGTTCCATGTCCAGTTCTAACTGTTGCTTCCTGACCTGCATATAGGTTTCTCAAGAGGCAGGTCAGGTGGTCTTGTATTCCCATCTCATGAAGAATTTTCCACAGTTTATTGTGATCCACACAGTCAAAGGCTTTGGCATAGTCAATAAAGCAGAAATAGATGTTTTTCTGGAACTCACTTGCTTTTTCCATGATCCAGTGAATGTTGGCAATTTGATCTCAGGTTCCTCTGCCTTTTCTGAAACCAGCTTGAACACCTGGAAGTTCACGGTTCACATATTGCTGAAGCCTGACTTGGAGAATTTTGAGCATTACTTTACTAGCGTGTGAGATGAGTGCAATTGTGTGGTAGTTTGAGCATTCTTTGGCATTGCCTTTCTTTGGGATTGGAATGAAAAAGGACCGTTTCCAGTCCTGTGGCCACTGCTGAGTTTTCCAAATTTGCTGGCATATTGAGTGCGGCCCTTTCACAGCATCATCTTTCAGGGTTTGAAATAGCTCAACTGGAATGCCATCACCTCCACTAGCTTTGTTCATAGTGATGCTTTCTAAGGCCCACTTGACTTCACATTCCAGGATGTCTGGCTCTAGGTGAGTGATCACACCATCGTGATTATCTTGGTTGTGAAGATCTTTTTTTGTACAGTTCTTCTGTGTATTCCTGCCACCTCTTCTTGGGGCCAAACCATGGTGGAGGTAATGAAGATAATGGCAACTTCTTCAAAAGGTCCCATGCGTGTACTGCTACACTCAGTGCCCCCAACCTGCAACAGGCCACCACCAACTCACACCTCTGCCGGAGACTCCTGGACATCCTGGACAAGTCTGGATCAGCCTCTTGTAGGGTCACTGCCCCTTTTTCCTCGGTCCTGGTGTGCCCAAGTTTCTGTTTGTGCCCTCCAAGAATCTATTTCCCCAGTCCTGTGTAAGTTCTGGCAGCTCAATGGTGGGGTTAATGGCAACCTTCTCCAAGAGGGCTTATGTCATACCCAAGTCTGCTGCACCCAGCCATACCCAAGGGATATGCTACCCACTCCAGGGAAAGGCTACTCACTCCAGTATTCTGGCCTAGATAATCCCATGGACTGTATAGTCTATGGGGTTGCAAAGAGTAGGGCATGACTGAGTGACTTTCATTTTCACTTTCTTTCTTTTACCAGGGTCAGTTGAAGATGAGGGCTGATTATTAGTATATGTAGATGTAGAGTTGTGGGCTAGCATTGTCTTCTTAGTGAGCATTAGGTCCTGATAGTCTCTCTCCTGATGTGGTTCTGATATACTTTGCCCTATCCAACTAGTCTATCCTAAAGGAGATCAGTCCTGAGTGTTCATTGGAAGGACTGATGCTAAAGCTGAAACTCTGATACTTTGGCCACCTCATGCAAAAAAATTGACTCATTGGAAAAGACCTTGATGGTGGGAGGGATTGGGGGCAGGAGAAGGGGATGACAGAGGATGAGATGACTGGACGGCATCACTGAGTCAATGGACGTGAGTTTGAGTGAACTCTGGGAGTTGGTGATGGACAGGGAGGCCTGGCGTGCTGTGATTCATGGGATCGCAAAGAGTCAGACACGACTGAGCGACTGAACTGAACTGATCATCTCCTTTCCTTTCATTCATTATTTCCTCATTGATAGCCAACTTTGTTTATTCATCCTACCAGCTCTTTCCGTTTGAATCACTTTCTCTCCAGCTCCCTTCTGTACTGTTTACCTTGTACCCACTGTATTTCTCACTTAGATTGCACTGGAGTGAAGAATGGAGTGGGCTTCTCTTTAAGGGAGAATCTAAGTCTTCAAACTTTATAACTGATCATTTCATCAACTTGAAAACAATTTCTGTGCTTGAGGAAAAATAAAAGGCAACATTACCATTGTGTTTTTTTCTTGGGTCTGTGATATTACATTTACAAAATGAAATAGTAGGTTATATGTATTCTTTAAAAAACAAACAATAGGAAATTACATATCATTTCTCCCTAAAGTTTAATAAAGTAACATTAAATCTTAATAAGGGGAGATCCAGAGTCCTTCCAGAAATCCCTAGGGTTAACTAAATGGGATTTCCTTTGTTTCTTTTGTATCAGATGGGGTTAGGCTTAGCTTTCAGGGTTATATAGTCAGTTGCTTGCAACTTTAGGAATTCACAATCTTGCACATAGATATTGATGCTGCGACTTTTCAGGACACCAAGATAGTAAAATAAAATTATATAGTTAGTATATGAACTGGACAATATATTACTGCATTCAGTTGAGTTCAGTTGTCGCTCAGTTGTGTCCAACTCTTTGCGACCCCATGAATCACAGCACACCAGGCCTCCCTGTCCATCACCAACTCCCGGAGTTCACTCAGACTCATGTCCATCGAGTCAGTGATGCCATCCAGCCATCTCATCCTCGGTCATCCCCTTCTCCTCCTGCCCCCAATCCCTCCCAGCATCAAAGTCTTTTCCAATGAGTCAACTCTTCGCATGAGGTGGCCAAAATACTGAAGTTTCAGCTTTAGCATCATTCCTTCCAAAGAAATCCCAGGGCTGATCTCCTTCGGAATGGACTGGTTGGATCTCCTTGCAGTCCAAGGGACTCTCAAGAGGCTTCTCCAACACCACAGTTCAAAAGGATCAATTCTTCGGCACTCAGCTTTCTTCACAGTCCAACTCTCACATCCATACATGACCACAGGAAAAACCATAGCCTTGACTAGACGGACCTTTGTTGGCAAAGTAATGTCTCTGCTTTTGAATATGCTGTCTAGGTTGAAATAACTTTTCTTCCAAGGAGTAAGCGTCTTTTAATTTCATGGTTGCAGTCACCATCTGCAGTGATTTTGAAGTCCCCAAAAATAAAGTCTGACACTGTTTCCACTGTTTCCCCATCTATTTCCCATGAAGTGATGGACCAGATGCCGTGATCTTCATTTTCTGAATGTTGAGCTTTAAGCCAACTTTTTCACTCTCCTCTTTCACTTTCATCAAGAGGCTTTTTAGTTCCTCTTCACTTTCTGCCATAAGGGTGGTGTCATCTGCATATCTGAGGTTATTGATATTTCTCCCGGCAATCTTGATTCCAGCTTGTGCTTCTTCCAGCCCAGTGTTTCTCATGATGTACCCTGCATAGAAGTTATATAGATAAACAATTTGTGGTGGGAAGTAGGAATAGGTTTGAGATGAATTATTAGGAGAAATTGTGACATCTGTCCATGTCTAGTCTCTACAGGAATTTATTCCTTGAAGTCACTATTTCTCTTGGTAACTATAAAGTTATTTCTTCTCTAGGATTCATCCTCTATGGGTGAGGCACAGTGGGTTTTCAGTTTCCTATCACTCTTGAGATGGTAATGTTTAAAGAGTAAAGATACTTAGAAGCAGGGATGACAGTAGGTAAAATTTTAACTAGGTAAAATTTGCCTTATGATCAATCTCTTTCCAAGTCCTTCAGGAACTACTGTGTCTCTTCTAACTTTGGGGGCGGGGGTCTATAGGAGGAAGGAAGGAGGAGTAAGAGCTTTGTTATTCCTTTCAGGGATATTTTTATGTGAATGAGGACAGTGTTTATTCTTGAATGATTACGGTAATTTAGATATCAAAAGGGATGATGATTGAAGCGGTGGTAGTGCTGGCAAAGGTGGAGAAAGCCCTTCTGGAATATCTTAGATGATGGTGTAGACAATCAGTTACTTGCACCCACACCTGACGGTCTGGTCAGGTATGGTTAAGGATTTCACCTAAGGAGGTAATTTGGAGTTAGGTTGGTCTGAAGGCAAAAATCTCTATTTCCATCTCATTGTGCAGTCTCTCTCTTTCTCTCCTGCTCTTTCTCTCTCTATCAAATTTTTGAGGCTGGGGGACTAGGAAGTGATATAATGCAGGGCTAAGTGTAAAATCTCAACTGCCTATTGTTTCCTTTTGATATGTATATAAATGTAATGGAAACAAAGCAAGATAAAACAAAAACATTTTATTTTACCAATAACTGACATTTAATGAGACAGATGCCTTATATCCATTTTCTAATTGACATCCCTAGAAAGTAGATTTTGTTTTTATTATGCTACCATCAAAGGATCAACATAATTTTGAAGGAAATACCAAAAAGCATATTAAGAGCTGCAATAATTTTGCAATGTGACAGAGACCATGTTGTTAGCTAATTTATAGAAACTGTCCAAGAAACAGATATGACTTGAGGCTGAATTATCTCTTAAAATTGGGCAAAGGAAAGAAAGGGTATACGTTAATTTTATCATGCAGATAGGTTGCATATTATCTTTTGGAAAAGGAACTTTCTGAAAAAATATAGGAAAAAATATAAAATAACTCTGACTTTTGTATTGAGGTATGTGGTAACAAAATTCTTACATGAAATCTGTATGTCTTCATCATCTAAGGCTGGAAGCTCTGCTGTGAAGTTACTTGAACGGGAAGTGGACATCCTAAAAAGTGTGAAACATGAACACATCATACATCTGGAACAAGTATTTGAGACACCTAAGGTAAAGCTGGGCTTCCTTGGTGGCTCAGAGGGTAAAGAATCTGTCTGGAATGTGGGAGACCTGGGTTCAATCCATGGGTTTGGAAGATCTCCTGGAGAAGCAAATGGCAACCCATTGCGATATTCTTACCTGGAGAATTCCATGAACAGAGGAGCCTGGCAGACTATAGTTAAAGGCAAAGCTTTATCAGGTGCTGCATTCTGAAAGTTGTTATTTTTACAAAATTAATATCATCCCCTTGAGAAGTAGTCTCTTTGGGACACAGTGGCTCATGTCTTTGACATGACTCTGTCACACCACTCTGTCAGTGGGATTGATGAAAAGCATTCTGGAGGGTGTTTTATTGTTGATTGTATAGTTAGGTGTCTGATGATTAGATTGACGTCTTCGGTGATATTTCTGGTGGCATGTTGGGAAAAAAATGAAACAACTTCAGATATAACCCAGAGTGATCAGAGCTTCCTTAGAAGTGGCTTTCCTTTTTGCTATGGTCCTTGACTCTGCATTAGAGTCTCTTGGAATAGTGTCATAATTCTGCAAGGTTAACTTCATAGTAGAGTTGGTATGGTTGTTTGCCATTCTGCAAAAGTTGTTTATTGTCCATGAGCTTGGGTGTTTCTCTGCTAGGAGGTGGTATGATATAGCGGTCAGGTGTTAGGTCAGATTGCCTGTACAATTTAATCCTGGAGCTATCACTTACTAGTTGTGAGACCATGACAAATTACTAACCTCTCTACTTAAGTTCCTCATCTGTAAGATAGGTTTAATGATTGTTGTTTTTCAGTTGTTAAGTCATGTCCAACTCTTTGAAAGCCCATGGACTGCAGTATGCCATGCTTGCCTCTCCTTCACTATTTCCTGGAGTTTGCTCAAACTCATGTCCATTGAGTCGGTGTTGCCATCCAACTGTCTCATCCTGTGTTGCCCTCTTCTCCTCCTGCCTTCAATCTTTCCCAGGATCAGGGCCTTTTTCAATGAGTTGGCTCTTCACATCAGGTGGCCAGAGTAATGGAGCTTCAGCTTCAGCATCAGTCCTTCCAATGAATATTCAGGGTTAATAGTATTAACCACATTTAGTTGTGGAGGGATAAAGTGGGAAAATGAGTATAAAGCATATGTCTCATTGAATGTTAGCTATTGTTCTTTGTTTCCTTTGCCAGTTTCTAAGGCAGCAGTAGTCAATTTGGGTTATGCATTGTGCTTGATTTATTAGGTGTGCTTGATAACTATTAGAGATGACAGTTACCTTTACAGGAGGCTGTAAAGGGAAATGATGCCAAAAGCCTTCTCTGGTTTTCTAGTCTTAGACTTGTGACTTATTTTATCCTCAGATTTCTTAGAATAGTTTTGCCCTTTATCACTGGTTTTAACCAGTTTGATTGTGTTGTGTCTTAGTGTAGCTATGTTCATGTTTCTTGGCTTGGGGTTCATGGAGTTTCTTGGATCTGTGAGTTTATGGTTTTCATAAAATTTAGGAATTTTTTGGCCATTATTTTTTCTGCCTTGAAGGACTTTCAAGAACACATGAGATTATTTGATATTTTCCAAAGCTTACTGATTCTCTACTCATTTTTTTTCAATCTTTGTTCTCTCCTTATTGAATTTAGCAGAGTTTCTATTGTGATATCTTCAGATTCTGTAACCTTTTTTTCTGTAACATCATATATGCTGTTTACACTTTCTAGTGGAAATTTGATTTGGGTCATTTTTGTATCTTCCATGTTTCTGTTTCCTCCTTTTCCTTAAATATAATTATAATAACTTTTACTGCCCTTTTCTATTAATTATATCATGTGTGCCATTTTTAGGTCCATTTTAAGTAATTTATTTCCCCCACTTCATTATGAGTTATATTTTCCTGCTTCTTTTTATGCCTGTTCATTTTTGATTGGATGCTGGCTAATCTTTTATATTCTTACAGCTATTCTTGAGCTTTATTCAAGACATAGTTGAGTTATTTAGAAATAGTTTGATACTTTTGAAACCTAATGTAAACTGTTTGGTGGCACCACAGAGCCTTTCGTCTGGGCTAATTTTAACCTAAGTAATAAGGTAAGACTCTTCTGAGTACTCTGCCCAGTGTCCCATGAATTATGAGATTTCCCACTCTGGCTAGTGGAAACAGGAACTCTTCCTGGCCTTGTGGAGGCTTCAGTCGTTGTTCCTTCTGATATTTTTGCATGGTACTTCCTCCAGCTTTGGGTAGATTCTTTTTTCTTTTAATTAACTTTTTATTGAAGGATAATTGCTTTACAGAATTTTGTTGCTTTTTGTCAAACCTCAACATGAATCAGCCATAGGTACACATATATCCCCTCCCTTTGGAACCTCCCTCCCATCTCCCCATCCCACCCCCTAGGTTGATACAGAGCCCCTGTTTGAGTTTCCTGAGCCATATGGCAAATTCCCGTTGGCTATCTATTTTACATATGGTAATGTAAGTTTCCATGATACTCTTTCCATGCATCTCATCCCTCTCCTCCCCGGTCCCCATGTCCATAAGTCTATTGGCTGTTTCTCCATTGCTGCCCTGTAAATAAATTCTTCAGTACCATTTTTCTAGATTCCGTATATGTACATTAGAATATGATATTTACCTTTCTCTTTCTGACTCACTTCACTCTGTGTAATAGGTTCTAGGTTCATCTACCTCATCAAAACTGACTCAAATGTGTTCCTTTTTATGGCTGAGTAATATTCCATGTGTGTATGTATCACAACTTCTTTATCCATTCATCTGTTGATAAACATCTAGGTTGTCTCCGTGTCCTAGCTATTGTAAATAGTGCTGCAAAGAACAAGGGGATACATATGCCTTTTTCAATTTTGGTTTCCTCAGGGTATATGCCTAGGGGTGGGATTGCTGGGTCATATGGTGGTTTTATTTCTAGATTTTTAAGGAATCTCCATACCATTTTCCATAGTGGATGTATCAATTTATATTCCCACCAACAGTACTGGAGCGTTCCCTTTTCTCCACACCCTCTCCAGTAGACTTTTTGATGATGGCCATTCTGACCACTGTGAGGTTATATCTCATTGTAGTTTTTTTTGTGTGTGTGTGTGTGTGTGTGTTTATTTTTATTTATTTTATTTATTTTTGTTGTTGTTTTGCTTTACAATACTGTATTCATTTTGATTTGCATTTCTCTAATAATGAGTGATGTTGAGCATCTTTTCATGTGTTTGTTAGCCATCTGTATGTCTTCTTTGGAGAAATGTCTGTTTATGTCTTTTTCTCACTTTTTGTTTGTTGTTTGTTTTTCTGGCATTGAGTTGTATGTTCTGCTTGTATATTTTGGAAATTAATCCTTTGTCAGTTGTTTCATTTGCTATTATTTTTGCCCATTCTGAGTGTTGTCTTTTAACCTTGCTTAAGTTTCCTTTGCTGTGCAAAAGCTTTTAAGTTTAACCAGGTCCTGCTTATTTACTTTTGTTTTTATTTTTGTTACTCTAGGAGGTTGGTCATAGAGGATCTTGCTTGGATTTATGTCATTGAATGTTCTGCCTATGTTTTCCTCTAAGAGTTTCATAGTTTCTGGTCTTATGTTTATGTCTTTAATCCATTTTGAGTTTATCTTTGTGTATGGTGTTAGGAAGTGTTCTCATTTCATTCTTTTACATGTAGCTGTCCAGTTTTCCCAGCACCATTTAATGAAGAGGCTGTCTTTGCCCCATTGTATATTCTTGTCTCTTTTGTCAAAAATAAGGTACCCATAGATGCATGGGTTTATTTCTGGGCTTTCTATCTTGTTCCATTGGTCTGTATTTCTGTTTTTGTGCCAGTACCATACTGTCTTGATGATTGTAGCTGAAGTCAGGAAGGTTGATTCCTCCAATTCCATTCCTTCTCAAGACTGCTTTGACTATTTGGGGTCTTTTGTGTTTCCATATGAATTGTGAAATTTTTTGTTCTAGTTCTATGAAAAATGCCATTGGTAATTGATAGGGATCACATTGAATCTGTAGGTTGCATTTGGTAGTATAGTTGTTTTCACAATATTGATTCTTCCTAGCCAGGAACATGGCATATCTCTCCATCTGTTTATGTCATCTTTGATTTCTTTCATCAGTGTCTTATAATCTTCTGTGTGCAGTTCTTTTGTCTCTGTAGGTAAGTTTATTCCTAGATATTTCATTCTTTTTGTTGCAATGGTACATGAGATTGATTCCTTAATTTCTCTTTCTGATTTTTCATTGTTAGTTTATAGAAATGCAAGTGACTTCTATGTATTGATTTTGTATCCTGCAACTTTGCTAAATTCACTGATTAGCTCCAGTAATTTTCTGATACTGTCTTTAGGGTTTTCCATGTACAGTATCATGTCATCTACAAACAGTGAGAGCTTTACTTCTTCCTTTCTGATCTGGATTCCTTTTATTTCTTGTTCTTCTCTGATGCTGTAGCTAGGACTTTCAGAATTATGTTGAATAATAGTGGCAAAAGTGAACACCCTTGTCTTGTTCCTGATCTTAGGAGGAATGCTTTCAGTTTTTCACCATTGAGAATAATGTCTACTGTAGCCTTATTGTATATGTCCTTTACTATGTTGAGGTAGCTTCCTTCTATACCCATTTTTTGAAGAATTTTAAACATAATGGGTGCTGAATTTTGTCCAAGGCTTTTTCTTCATCTATTGAGATTATCCTATGGTTTTTATCTTTTAATTTGTTAATATGGTGTATCATATTGATTGATTTGTGTATATTGAAGAATCCTTGCATCCCTGGAATAAACCTAAATTGTTCATGATGTATGAGTTTTTTCATGTGTTGCTGAATTCCATTTGCTAAAATTTTGTTGAGGATTTTTGCATCTATGTTAATCAGTGATATTGGACTGTAGTTTTCTTTTTTTGGTGTTGTCTTTGTCTGGTTTTGGAATCAGGGTAATGGTGGAATGAGTTTGGAAGTGTTCCTTCCTCTTCAACTTTTTGAAAGAGTTTTAGAAGGATAGGCATTAGCTCTTCTCTAAATGTTTGATAGAATTCTCATGTGAAGCCATCTGGTCCTGGGCTTTTGTTTTTTGGGAGATTTTGATCACAGCTTCAATTTCAGTGCTTGTAATTGGGTTATTCAAAATTTCTATTTCTTCCTGATTCAGTCTTAGAGGATTGAACTTTTCCAAGAATCTGTCTATTTCTTCCAGGTTATCCATTTTATTGCCATATAGTTGTTCATAATAGTCTCTTATAATCCTTTGCATTTCTGCATTGTCTGTTGTAACCTCTTCTTTTTCATTTCTAATTTTGTTGATTTGATTCTTCTCTCCTTTTTTTCTTGATGAGTTTGGCTAAAGGTTTGTCAATTTTGTTTATCTTCACCAAGAACCAGCTTTTAGTTTCATTAATCTTTACTATTGTTTCTTTCATTTCTTTTTCACTGGTTTCTGCTCGGATCTTTATGATTTCTTTCTTTGTATAATTTTAGAGTATTTTGTTTGTTTGCTTGTTTCCACTTGTTTTGGGTGTAGAGTTAGGCTGTCTGCTTGGTGTTTTCCTGTTTCTTGGGGTGGGACTGTATTGCTCTAAACTCCCCTCTTAGGACTGCTTTTGCTGCATCCCATATATTTTGAGTTGTGTTTTTATTGTCGTTTGTTTCTAGAAATGTTTTGATTTCCCTTTTGATTTCTTCAGTAATCTGTTGGTTATTCAGAAATGTGTTGTTTAATATCCATGTGTTTGTGTTTCTTACAGTTTTTTTCTTGTAATTGATATCTAGTCTCATAGTGTTGTGGTTGGAGAAGATGC
Organism: Aepyceros melampus; assembly: GCA_006408695.1. NCBI lineage: Eukaryota > Metazoa > Chordata > Mammalia > Artiodactyla > Bovidae > Aepyceros > Aepyceros melampus. The sequence continues at coordinate 300,036 of SJXQ01001556.1, read as the reverse complement.
TTGATATGATTTCAGTTTTCTTAAATTTACTGAGGCTTGATTTGTGACCCATGATGTGGTCTATCCTGGAGAATGTTCCATGTGCACTTGAAAAGAAGGTGTGTTCTTCTGCATTTGGATGGAATGTCCTGAAGATATCAGTGAGATCCATCTCATCTAATGTATCATTTAAGACTTGTGTTTCCTGGGAAAACTGGTCAACCACTTGTGAAAGAATGAAACTAAAACACTTTCTAACACCATACACAAAAATAAACTCAAAATGGATTAAAGATCTAAATGTAAGACCAGAAACTATAAAACTCCTCAAGGAAAACATAGGCAAAACACTGTCTGACATAAATCACAGAAGGATCCTTTATGACCCACCTCCCAGAGTAATGGAAATAAAAGCAAAAATACATAAATGGGACCTAATTAAACTTAAAAGCTTTTGCATAATGAAGGAAACTATAAGCAAAGTGAAAAGACAGTCTTCAGAATGGGAGAAAATAATAGCAAATGAAGCAACTGACAAAGAATTAATCTCAAAAATATACAAGCAACTCCAGTAGCTCAATTCCAGAAAAATAAATGACTCAATCAAAAAATAGGCCAAAGAATTATACAGACATTTCTCCAAAGAAGACATACAGATGGCTAACAAACGCATGAAAAGATGCTCAACGTCACTCATTGTCAGAGAAACGCAAACAACACCACAATGAGGTACCATCTCATGCTGGTTAGAATGGCTGCTATCCAAAAATCCACAAAGAATAAATGCTGGAGAGGGTGTGGAGAAAAGGGAACCCTCTTACACTGTTGGTGGGAATGCAAATTAGTACAGCCACTATGGAGAACAGTGTGGAGATTCCTCAAAAAGCTTGAAATAGAACTACCATATGACCCAGCAATCCCACTGCTGGGCATACACACTAAGGAAACCAGAATTGAAAGAGACGTGTACCCCAATGTTCATCGCAGCACTGTTTATAATAGCCAGGACATGGAAGCAACCTAGATGTCCATCACAGACAAATGGATAAGAAAGGTGTGGTACATGTACACAATGGAATATTGCTCAGCCATTAAAAAGAACACATTTGAATCCGTTCTAATGAGGTGGATGAAACTGGAAGTAAGAGTGAAGTAAGTCAGAAAGAAAAACACCAGTACAGTATTCAGTTCAGTTCAGTTCAGTTCAGTTGCTGAGTTGTCTCTGACTCTTTGCGACCCCATGAATTGCAGCACTCCAGGCCTCCCTGTCCATCACCAACTTCCAGGGTTCACTCAGACTCACGTCCATCAAGTCAGTGATGCCATCCAGCCATCTCATCCTCTGTCGTCCCCTTCTCCTCCTGCCCCTAATCCCTCCCAGCATCAGGGTCTTTTCCAATGAGTCAACTCTTCGCATTAGGTGGCCAAAGTATTGGAGTTTCAGCTTTAGCATCATTTCTTCCAAAGAACACCCAAGACTGATCTCCTTTAGAATGGACTGGTTGGATCTCCTTGCAGTCCAAGGGACTCTCAAGAGTCTTCTCCAATACTACAGTTCAAAAGCATCAATTCTTTGGCGCTCAGCCTTCTTGACAGTCCAACTCTCACATCCATACATGACTACTGGAAAAACCATAGTCTTGACTAGATGGACCTTTATTGGCAAAGTAATGTTTATGTTTTTGAATATGCTATCTAGGTTGGTCATAACTTTCCTTCCAAGGAGTAAGCGTCTTTAATTTCATGGCTGCAATCACCATCTGCAGTGATTTTGGAGGCCCCCCAAAATAAAGTCTGACACTGTTTCCACTGTTTTCCCATCTATTTCCCATGAAGTGATGGGACCAGATGGCATACTAATGTATATATATGGAATTTAGAATGATGGTATTGATAACCCTATATGCGAGACAGCAAAAGAGACGCAGACGTATAGAACAGTTTTTGGACTCTGTGGCAGAAGGCGAGGGTGGGATGATCTGAGAGAATAGCATTGAAACATGTATACTATCATGTGAAACAGATCACCAGTCCAGGTTTGATGCATGAGACAGGGTGCTCAGGGCTAGTGCCCTGGGATGACCTAAGGGATGGGATTGGAAGGGAAGTGGGAGGGGGGTTCAGGATAGGGAACACATGTAAACCCATGGCTGATTCATTTCAATGTATGGCAAAAACTACTACAATATTGTAATGTAATTAGCCTCCAATTAAAGTAAATAAATAATAAAAAAGACTTGTGTTTCCTTATTAATTTTCTGTTCATTGGTGTGAGTAGAGTGTTAAAGTCTCCTACTATTATTGTGTTACTGTCAATTTCTCCTTTTATGTCTGTTAATGTTAGTCTTATGTATTGAGGTGCTCCTACCTATGTTGGGTGTATAGATATTTACAATTGTTATATCTTCCTCTTGGATTGATCCCTTGATCATTATGTAGTGTCTTTCCTTATCTCTTGTAATCCTCTTTATTTTAAGGTCTGTTTAGTCTGATATGAGGATTGCTACTCCTGCTTTCTTTTGCTTCCCATTTGCATGAAATATATTTTTCCATCCTCACATTTTCAGTCTTTATATGTCTTGAGGGCTAAAGTGGGTTTCTTATAAACAGCATATACATGGTTCTTGTTTTTGTATCCATTCAGCCAGTCTGTGTCTTTTGGTTGGAGCATTTAATCCATTTACACTTAAAGTAATTATTGATATATATGTTCCTATTGCCAATTTCTTAATTGTTTGGGGGTGATTTTGTAGATCTCTTTCTCCTTTTGTATCTCTTGACTATATAAGTCCATTTAATGTTTGTTGTAAAGCTGGTTTGGTGGTACTGAATTCTCTTAACTTTTGCTTGTCTGGAAAGCTTTTTATTTCTCCATCAATTTTGAATGAGATCCTTGCCGGGTACAGTAACCTTGGAGGTAGATTTTTCCCTTTCAGTACTTTAAATATATCCTGCCATTCCCTTCTGGCCTGCAGAGTTTCTGCTGAAAAGATCAGCTATTAAGCAAATGGGATTTCCTTTGTATGTTACTTGTTGCTTTTCCCTTGCTGCTTTTAATATTCTTTCTTTGTGTTTAGTCTTTGTTAGTTTGATTAGTATGTGTCTTGGCATGTTTCTCCTTGGGTTTATCCTGTATGGGACTCTTTGTGCCTCTTGGACTTGATTGGCTATTTCCTTTTCCATGTTGGGGAAATTTTCAACTATAATCTCTTCAAAAATTTTCTCATACTCTTTCTTTTTCTTTTCTTCTTCTGGGACTCCCATAATTTGAATATTGCCGTGTTTGGTATTGTCCCAGAGGTCTCTGAGTCTATCCCCAGTTCTTTTCATTCTTTTTACTTTATTCGGCTCCTCAGAAGTTATTCCCACCATTTTATCTTCCAGCTCACTGATTCATTCTTCTGCTTCAGATATTCTGCTATTCATTCCTTCTCAGTTCAGTTCAGTCACTCAGTGGTGTCCAACTCTTTGTGACCCCATGAATTACAGCACGCCAGACCCCTCTGTCCGTCAGCAACCCCGGGAGTTCAATTAAACTCATGTCCATCAAGTTGGTGATGCCATCCAGCCATCTCATCCTCTGTCGTCCCCTTCTCCTCCTGCCCTCAATCCCTCCCAGCATCAGAGTCTTTTCCAATGAGTCAACTCTTTGTATCAGGTGGCCAACATATTGGAATTTCAGCTTCAGCATCAGTCCTTCCAATGAACACCCAGGACTGGTCTCCTTTCAGATGGACTGGTTGGATCTCCTTGCAGTCCAAAGGACTCTTAAGAGTCTTCTGGAACCAGATCCCCTCATTCCCTTGTGGTTTGGCAAAGTCGCCCCCCTCCCCACCAACTGGTTTTATGGCTCTGAACAGAAGAGGGGGAGACTGGTTTATTGGCAAATGGGTCATAAAAAGCTGAGGGCTGAGGGGAGTCCTAGCGGCCCACCCCCAAGGGAGAGGCACAGGAACCCAGGTGTGCCTCTGGGAGGCTGAGGGCCCGACAGTGCCACCAGTTTTTCTGTGACCCTAACGCGCCACAGTACTTGGTTAGGGCTGTAAAGAAAAGCACACTCAAAGGAGTGGGAAACTATCCTGGGGTGGGAGTGGGAAGGTCTAGGATCTGGTCTTGAGTTCCTCAGTCTCCCTTCTGTTCTTAAGGTTCTGCTCTTATACAAGCGATGGTCAGACTGACTGAGAGCAGAGATGGGGGTTAGAAATCAAGTTAGAACAAGAGTGGTCGAGGAATTCTGAAGAAGAGTTTGCTGGAAGAAGATGAAGGGTATGGAGGAAAAAGATACTTTGGTCTATGCGGTGCGGGTGTGTGAGGATTTCGAGTGTGAGAGATGGAGCTGTGGACTTCCCCTTGCTCATTCTGTCCCTAGCATCTCTTAACCAATAGGCCGGAGCCCAGAGATCACTCTGGTCTTTGGGATGCAGGAAGTGAACAGATGCTGCACACACAGTTTGGCAAATGCAGGTTAGACTCAGGGGCTGGGCAGAAGGGGGAAGGACACCAGCAGGTGGGGTTCCACCTCGGCTTCTACCCTCCAGCCACCCCAGGGCTTGGATAACTAGGGAACTGGGTCTCCAGCCAGGTATTGTACGTCCCCTTTAAGAGACAAGCTGAGCTCTTAAGAGAGGGAGGGGGAGCCGAGGGGCGGGGAGGGAGAGAGGGGAAAAGGAAAAAGAGACTTTTATAGTCTAATCCCCAGGGACCCGCTTTAATAAGAGACTTGTGCTCTGCTAATCCTGT
>SJXQ01001556.1:183626-291459 GCA_006408695.1 Aepyceros melampus | reverse complement strand
AAGTCTGACACTGTTTCTACTGTTTCCCCATCTATTTCCATGAAGTGATGGGGCCAGATGCCATGATCTTCATTTTCTGAATGTTGAGCTTTAAGCCAACTTTTTCACTCTCCTCTTTCACTTTCAACAAGAGCTTTTTAGCTCCTCTTCACTTTCTGCCCTAAGGGTGGTGTCATCTGCATATCTGAGGTTATTGATATTTCTCCCAACAATCTTGATTCCAGCTTGTGTTTCTTCCAGTCCAGCGTTTCTCTTGATGTACTCTGCATATAAGAGTATTGACACATGCCCCAGAGAAGCACAGTGCTATGTGTAGGAGTGGGAAGGCAGAAGCCAAGGTCTGGAACAAAGGCTCACCTCCCAGGCAGCTCAGCATGACAGTCAAGATGCTGGAAGGATGGTAGATGGAAGTGTCTGGCGAGGGGAGACCAGCACAGGGAGATCTTGCCCAGCAAAAATCACACACTCTCCAAACCAAGATCTTCCCAAGGATGAAAAGTCTAGGTTGTCTTGGACCCTATGGAGCAGCAGTAACCGTGATGGCCTAAGAGCAGAGGTGCTTCTCCATTTGTCCAGACCACGTGGGCCTCCCTGACTGCAGTTTGGTTTGCACAGGCAGGAGCTTGCAGCCATGACAGGGAGCCTGTTTCTGGCCCATCCAAAGGATGAGTGTTTAGAGTCAGATTCCAACTGCCTTTCAAATGGGTGTTCCTACCATCTGAGCGCGAGCAAGGACATTTCTGCCTGCTATCTTTAGAGTAAAACAAATAAAGCTGCCCATGTTCCTTCTCTTCCCTCCCAGCTGCCCCCTCCCCCAGCGGACGAATATGTTCCAGTGAGCAGAGCAGTATCGTCTTTTCTAGAAACCAAATGACTGATGTTCAAGAGTCACACATAACAACATCCTATGAGTGTAACCAGCAATAAAAATAAACACAAATCTATGTCCCTGTGGACTACCCACAGAGAAGTAGGCCCCTCAAGTGAACTCATGAGAGGGAGGGACTATAGACAATTTGGACGGTATTGACACTGTCAATTACAGCTGAACTGAGATGATAGAACCTGTATTGTGTCCATTGTACAACCATAGTATCTGGCACTTAGTAGGTGTTCCATCAGCATTTGTGTTGATGGATGAAAACCAATGCCCTCTTCAGTCCTACTAAAGACAGGATCCCTTTTTAACTCAAAAGGTCCCAGGTGACCGGCAGGGAATCTTGGCCCAGAGGCCACCAGTACCTAAAGGGACAGGCTCAAAGGGACTCAGGCTACTGAGCCATCAGGAGCCAGAGGACCCTGAGCACATGGGGGACACTGGGCTGCATGTGAGGGGTTCAGCTGGCCCTGCCCGGTGAGAGACAGGCCCCAGCGATGTGGACTTGCCCACTATAGCACAGGCCTGGTCCCTCTGATCACTCTCTGCCAAGGCATGAGCTGGGCTGGCACGTCAGTGGTGAGGCCCTGCTGTAAACCCCATGGGACTCGGGTATGCAAAGTGGGAGGGATATGAGGAAGGGGTCAGCAGAGATCAGTGTGGTCTGGAAGGGACAGGAGATGGTGGCCCTGCTGAGGACACACAGTGATGGGCAGGGATGGAAAAGAAGGGGTTGCAGAGGAGACGGGAGGCAGAGCTGGGGCCCTGGGCTCTGAGGAGGGCAGAGCAGGACCCTCAGCCTGAGTGAGATGGAGGGGCTTCTCAGGAGACCAGCCCAGCTGTGGGTGGGCTCCCCTGGCTATGGGGGTTAAATATCAGCTCAGGTAGCCCCCCTCCCTAGTAGGAGGGTCTATGTCCTGGAGCTGCAGCCCCAGGCTGTGCTCTTGGTGTCAGGGACCCATGGTGTGACCCTTTCCTCCCTGCCATGTACCCAGAGCAAGGAGCTAAGGAGCCCACCCTGAGCCCCAGGGCCAGAGAGGTTCATGTCTTCCCCTGATGGTGCTCAGCTTCAGCCCTGGTGGGAGGGCCGGCCTTGGAAGACAGGTGTGGGGAAGCAGACCTGGGTGACAGCTTTGCATGGGGTTCAGGGGAAGAGATGGTGGGAGGGGGGAGAGGAGGAACAGAAAACAGCAGAATACTGCCATTGCCTTTCTAAACACACAGTTAGCATTTGTGAATAGGAGTCAGTGAATAAATAAGCAACCAGCCCTTCGAGCTTTGCTGAGAGATATTTATTGAGCTGTGGGCACCCCCAACCCTCCAGTGTGATTCTGGATCAGCCCCAGGGAAGATGGTCTGGTTCCTGCTGTCAGAGGCTGTCCATGGTTTCCTTTATCCAGGGCAGGAAACTTGAGACTTTGGTGAAGACCCGTGGAGTTGATCCATCGTTTGGTCCATAAGAGACAATGCCCTGGGCCACATTGCCACACACGAGAGGGCCTCCGGAGTCCCCCTGAGGACAGAGAAGGGGAAGGACTGAGTGTGCTCTCCTCCTGGTCCTGCCCTCTCTCCCCCTGCCATTGCAAGACCCCTCTCTGAGAAGGCTACTTTGCAAGGCCTCCGTGTGAGACAAGTGGGCAAGGCAGGTCTATGGGCCCCCGGCTGCCAAGCCCTGAGCTGGATGCTGTCCCTGCTTCACTTCCCCCAGGGGCAGCACCTTCTCTGCCCCCAGGCCTGCGCCCCCTCCCTCTCTAGATGCTGAGGGCTGGCTATTGGCTCCAGGCTGCTGTTAGGATAGGGAAGCAGGTGGGAGGGCTGACACTCATCAGGAAAGGAGCTCAGTAAGCAGGTGGGTCCCAGCTCTGAGCAGGCACCTGGACTGGACCACCTCCCACTCAGGAAGCCTGGTTTTCTCACACCTGAGCCTCAGTGTGTGGCAGATTGTCGCTTCCGGAGGAGCCCCAGGTTGGGATTCACTGCAGGTCTTATGTGGCTTGCAGAGGCTCTAGGTCCTCCCAGCTCCGGCTGTTCCCCTTTTTACTCCTGGAGAGAGGTCTCAAGCCTAGAGGGTGACGTGGTCCCCAGGTCCCAGATCTTCTGCCAACACCCTTCTCCCCAGATCCAGGCAAGGTAGGCTGTGATTCTCACCTTAAAGGAAGCTTTCTTTGTCTTTGGGTCCCCCACACACAGCTGGATGGCGCGGTTATAGTTTTGTAAGTGCTCCTCACACTCTCCATCCTCCTGCACGGTCAGCTGTACCTCGTGCAGCGTGTCAGGGGAGGTGCCAGTGGAGTCCCTCCCCCAGCCGGCCACGCTGCACACCTGTCCTGGCTTCACCCGGGCCTTGGGCCTGGGCAGGCTAAGGGGCTTCACAGCTGATGTCTGCTTGGCATCTCTCTCCAGCTGATGGGAAGAGACAAGAGTCTGGCTCAGCCAGTGGTCCCCGAGCCTGGACAGGGCAGTGACGCTAATGAGTCTCCCCTCCCTCCTGAGTCACAGGGACTGGTCAGGTGGCCAGGATGGGAGGGGAGAAAGGGGTAGGAGGTCCTGGGAGGGGAAATGAGCTGATCCCAGGAGGGTATGAGAAGCAGGGCGGTTTACCTTTAATAACATGATGTCGTTGGCAACGTTTTTAGGATTATAGTGTGGGTGGGGGATGGCTCTTCTCACACAGATGTCCTGCTGAGTCCTCTCCCGCTGACTGATGTTGTGGGCCCCCAGGGTGACGATGATTGAGCTGCACAGAGACCAGAGCAGGAGATAGGGGTCACAGCCTCAGGGTTTACAGCCCTGGAGCCATGAAGTGCAGGTGACTCCAGGGCAAGGCTGCCACTGAGGGGAAATGCAGGCAGCAGGAGGGCCCTGGGGGCTAAGCTGTCTGTACNCTATTGGCTCCAGGCTGCTGTTAGGATAGGGAAGCAGGTGGGAGGGCTGACACTCATCAGGGAAGGAGCTCAGTAAGCAGATGGATGCCAGCTCTGAGCAGGCACCTGGACTGGACCACCTCCCACTCAGGAAGCCTGGTTTTCTCACACCTGAGCCTCAGCGTGTGGCAGATTCTCCCTTCCGGAGGAGCCCCAGGTTGGGATTCACTGCAGGTGTTATGTGGCTTGCAGAGGCTCTAGGTCCTCCCAGCTCCGGCTGTTCCCCCTTTTACTCCTGGAGAGAGGTCTCAAGCCTAGAGGGTGACGTGGTCCCCAGGTCCCAGATCCTCTACCAACACCCTTCTCCCTAGATCCAAGCAAGGTAGGCTGTGATTCTCACCCTAAAGGAAGCTTTCTTTGTCTTTGGGTCCCCCACACACAGCTGGATGGCGCGGTTATAGTTTTGTAAGTGGTCCTCACATGCTCGATCCTTCTGCACTGTCAGCTTTACCTCGTGCAGCCTGTCAGTGCAGGTGCCCGAGGAGTCCATCCCCCAGCCGGCCACGCTGCACACCTGTCCTGGCTTCACCCGGGCCTTGGCCCTGGGCAGACTAAGGGGCTTCACAGCTGATGTCTGCTTGGCCTTTCTCTCCAGCTGATGGGAAGAGACAAGAGTCTGGCTCAGCCGGTGGTCCCCGAGCCTGGACAGGGCAGTGACGCTGATATGTCTCCCCTCTCTCCAGAGCCACAGGGACTGGTCAGGCAGCCAGGACGGGAGGGGAGAAAGGGGTAGGAGGTCCTGGGAGGGGAAACGAGCTGATCCCAGGAGGGCAAGAGAGGCAGGGCGGTTTACCTTCAATAACATGATGTCATTGGCGATGTTATCAGGATTATAGTCTGGGTGGAGGATGGGTGTTGTCTCCTTGATGACCTGCTGGGTCCTCTCTTGCTTTTTGATGTTGTGGGCCCCCAGGGTAACCTTGATTGAGCTGCACAGAGACCAGAGCAGGAGATAGGGGTCACAGACTCAGGGTTTACAGCCCTGAGCCACAAAGGGCAGGTGACTCCAGGGCAAGGCTGCCACTGAGGGGAAATGCAGGCAGCAGGAGGGCCCTGGGGGCTAAGCTGTCTGTACTGTCTCTTTCTTGGCAGCCAAGGTCAGATTCTGGAGCCATTGTGAAGGGTACCACTGTTCTCCATGTTGCTGGGTCCTCTCTTGCTTTTTGATGTTGTGGGCCCCCAGGGTAACCTTGATTGAGCTGCACAGAGACCAGAGCAGGAGATAGGGGTCACAGACTCAGGGTTTACAGCCCTGGAGCCACAAAGGGCAGGTGACTCCAGGGCAAGGCTGCCACTGAGGGGAAATGCAGGCAGCAGGAGGGCCCTGGGGGCTAAGCTGTCTGTACTGTCTCTTTCTTGGCAGCCAAGGTCAGATTCTGGAGCCATTGTGAAGGGTACCACTGTTCTCCATGGGCAGTAGCCCTAAGAACACATGTGAAGTTGCAATGGTTTGCATTCTGATATCCAGGCGCACCCTATGTCTAGTCTCTCTCACTTCAGCAACACCTCTGGCAGTGACCTTCTCTCTTTCTCCCCCTCTCACTTTCCTGGTGCTCTCTTTCGTACGCTCCCAGGAGCCCTCCTGGCTGAATGTTCCTAACAGCCTGGTTGCTCCTGGAAAAAAAAGGCAGGGCTCTCTTGCCAAGGGTGTTCAGAAAGGTACTGGGTACTTGCTGCTTCTCACCTTCCGTTGCAGTGAGCGGCTGTCAGCACAAAGTCCTCTCGAACCAGGAACCCACCGCACATTTTCCAGACATGCTTATCCCAGTACTGAATATACGCCATGTATGGGCGGGAATGGGGCTTGGCTTCATGACCCCCGATGATCTCCCCTGAAGAAAAAGGGCTGTTCTGCTTGTGTGCCCCCACTGAGTGTACCTTGCTGGCATCGGCTACATGCTCACAACTGCTGGGCACCGGGAGTCCAGCCTGGCTTGGAGTTGGTGGGGCGGGAGGAGGCTGGGAAGGGGGCTCAACTTCCTCCTCTAGAACAGAGCAGTTGTCTGGGTCTGCAAATCTGTCTCCCACACATAATTGGAGGTGAGCATAGAATCTGCCTGCAATGTAGGAGACTCAGGTTCGATATCTGGGCTGGGAAGATCCCCTGGAGAAGAGAATGTCAACCCACTGCAGGATTCTTACCTGGAGAATTCCATGGACAGAGGAGACTGGTGGGCTACAGTCTTTGGGGTCACAAAGAGTCAGACAGGAATGAGCAACTAACAGGGACAATTTAGTATTTTCTTTTCTCCAGGTTGCGACCATCTGCCATCACTTCTGGGAAAGTTCTACTTTCCAGATGGTAAAGGTAGGGCTGGAGGAGGGGCTGGTACCCACTGGCTCCTCTTGAGATCAGGCTTTGATCAGTCTCTCCTGCTGGCGGTTTATCCAGCATCATACTCACTGGTATGAGGTGGGATGGGAGCTGGTGCTCTGAATGTTACTGCCTGGTGGATAGCTGGATCAGGAACATGCAGAATGGACGGGACCTCTGTGCCACCTGGAGGATGGGGTTGGGGCCCTGGGATGGGGATGGTCACTCACCTGCCTTTGCCCTGGGGGTCAGGAGGAAGGCCAGCAGGAGCAGGAGTGGCTGCATCTTCCGAGAAAGACTGCCCAGGGTGGAGATGCTCGTGCTTCCTCCTGGCTCTCCTGCAGATCCCCCAGCCTCTTGGAGAGAAACGCAGCGTCAGTGGACTCAGTTATCTCGTGTTCCCCTCCGGTTTTGCGATGCTTCATCCTAAAGGCCTTCTATGAAAGCTTGCCCCGCCCCGCTCCATCTGCCTGATGACGTTCTCTGGGTGGTTGTGTGAGAAACAACAGTGACCACACTAGCACCCACAGATTGCCAGCAGGAGCAGGAGTGGCTGCATCTTCCGAGAAAGACTGCCCAGGGTGGAGATGCTCGTGCTTCCTCCTGGCTCTCCTGCAGATCCCCCAGCCTCTTGGAGAGAAACGCAGCGTCAGTGGACTCAGTTATCTCGTGTTCCCCTCCGGTTTTGCGATGCTTCATCCTAAAGGCCTTCTATGAAAGCTTGCCCCGCCCCGCTCCATCTGCCTGATGACGTTCTCTGGGTGGTTGTGTGAGAAACAACAGTGACCACACTAGCACCCACAGATGATGACTCAGAACAGACCACTTGTTCCAGCCCTGAGCAGGAACCCAAGAGTACAAGGTGGGGACTGTAGGCTGTGGTAGCAACCAGTAGAGGTAGTAGAGCCCAGAAACCAGAGTCCCCAGTGGTAGGACCATCAGAGCCTCATTTCCATGCTGCTAAGTCCACAGGAAAATTTCTTCAGCAGATGTGGGTTTAAGCTCTTCTCTATGTTATTATGACCAAACACACTGGAGATGCATCTCCTTCCCTTAGAGAGCTGACCATCTGCTGGAGGAGAAAGAAACATCCATGACCTGAGTGCAGTACGGGAAGGGCTGTGGTCCAGGGATGCATGGAGCTTGACAGCCCCCTACTAAGTCCATATAGTCATCCACTCATCATCTTAGCTTCCTTTCAAACACATGTACACCTGTGTCTGATTCATGTCAATGTATGGCAAAACCACCACAGTCTTTTCATTAGCCTCCCATTAAATTAAATAAATTAAAAAACAGAAACAAAAAAACCCACCATTTCAAAAACTTACAAATGCTCAGAGTGATAGAGTCCATTTCTCTTGTCCATGTTTTGCAAACAAACGTAGNCTAGTGGTTTTCCCTACTTTCTTCAATTTAAGTCTGAATTTGCCAATAAGGTGTTCATGGTCTGAGCCACAGTCAGCTCCCAGTCTTGTTTTTGCTGACTGTATAGAGCTTCTCCATCTTTGGCTGCAAAGAATATAATCAATCTGATTTTGGTGTTGACCATCTGGTGATATCCATGTATAGACTCTTCTCTTGTGTTGTTGCAAGGGAGTGTTTGCTATGACCAGTGTGTTCTTTTGGCAAAACTCTATTAGCCTTTGCCCTACTTTATTCCATACTCTGAGGCCAAATTTGCCTGTTACTCTCCTAGAGTATTGTTATTTTCAGTAATTAGTTGTTTGTCTCTGCATGTTTATTCTTTAATTCTTCTAGATATTTGTTAATTGATTCTTGCATTTTCTCCATTTTTTTCAACATTTTTGATCATATTTACTATCATTATTCTGAATTCTTTTTCAGGTAGGTTGCCTCTTTCCTCTTCATTTATTTGGATTTCTGTGTTTCTAGTTTGTTCCTTTATTTGGGTAGTATTTCTCTGTGTGTGTGTGTGTTAGTCACTAAGTTGTGTCTGACTCTTTGCAACCCCATGAACTGTAGCCCGCAAAGCCTTTCTGTCCATGGAATTCTCCAGGCAAGAATATTGGAGTGGATTGCCATTCCCTTCTCCAGAAGATCTTCCCGACCCAGGAATCGAACCTTGTTCTCCTGCATTGCAGGCAGATTCCTCACTGTTTGAGCTACAGTGAAGTCCTTAGTATTTCTCTGCCTTTTCATTATTTTTTTTTTAACTTAGTATGTTTGAGGTCTCCTTTTCCCAGGCTTCAAGGTTGAATTCTTTCTTCCTTTTCGTTTCTGCCCTCCTAAGGGGCTTCCCTTGTAGCTCAGTTGGTAAAGAATCTCCCTGCAGTGCAGGAGACCTGGGTTCAATCCCTTGGTTGGGAAGATCCCCTGGAGAAGGAAATGGCAACCCACTCCAGTATCCTTGCCTGGAAAATCTCATGGACAGAGAAGCCTGGTGGGCTGTAGTCCATGGGGTCACAAAGAGTTGGTCATAACTGAGCGACTAACACGGACACTTAAGGTTGGTCCAGTGGTTTGTGTAAGCTTCCTATAGGATCAGATTGTGCTAAGTTTTTGTTTGTTTTTCCTCTAATGGGCAAGGCTGAGTGAGGTGGTAATCCTGTCTGCTGATGATTGGGTTTGTATTTTTGTGTTGTTTGTTGTTTAGATGAAGCGTCCTGCACAGGGTGCTCCTGGTGGTTGGGTGATGCCAGGTCTTGTATTCCAGTGGTTTCCTTTGTGTGAGTTCTCACTATTTGATACCCCCTAGTAGGGTTAGTTCTCTGGTAGTCTAGGGTCTTGATGTCAGTGCTCCCACTCCAAAGGCTCAGGGCTTGACCTCTGGTCAGGAGCGAAGGTTTCACAAGTGGTTTGTTATGGCATTAAGTGAGATTAAAACAAATATCCAAAAATGAGAAACCAAAGATGAACCTCAGACAAATGGCAGTTACAGATTCAGGCAAATAATAATTAAAATAATGAAATATACACCTATACATATATACACATATACCTATTTACCCATGAACAAAGTGAAAACAGTCCACAAAAATAAAATACAATAGATTTTGACCTGGTGAACAAAGCAAACCAAAAATTGTATTTACCAGTTAAGAACAAAACTAACAAAGCACAAACTGGAAAACAAAACTAAAGCAAGGTGCCAAGTGGGGAATCAAGCAATGAAAACAAAACTAACAAATATATTGAGAGGAAAGGAAAGAAAGAATAGATATGCAGAGTTAAATAGAGGTAGATGAAGAAGATTTATATATATTAAAGATTAACTGCAAGGAGCAAAGAACAGTAGGAAAGGCAAACAAAGGAATAAATGTAGAAAAAATATAATAGGTTTAAAAAAATTAAAAGTTAAGATTATAAAAAAGAGAAAAGAGAAAAGAAGAAGAAGAAAGGAAAACCCGACAGAACTGCGAAAGCCCGACAGAGATGTAGAGGTTTATAGCAACAATAAAAAGTGTGACTGAATATACACAAATACATATACACCCATAAGAAAAATGAAAACAGTCCAGCAAAAGTAAAGTATAATAGATTGACTTGGCGAACAAAGGGAACCAAAAATTTGTCTATCTGAACAAAACTAACTAAAGCACAAAATGGAAAACAAAGCTAAAGCAAGGTGCCAACTGGGGAATAAAGTAATGAAAATAAAACTAACAAATATGTTGAGAGGAAAGGAAAGAAAGAAAAGAAAGAATAGATATGCAAAGTTAAATAGAGGTAGATACAGAAGATTTATATATATTAAAGATTAACTGCAGGGGGAAAAGAACAGTAGGAAAAGTAAACAAAGGAATAAACATAGAAAAATAATAATAGGTTTAAAAAATTAAAAGAAGAGAAAAGAAAAAAAAAAAACCTCCCCAAAACTACAAAAGCCCAATGTAGAGGCAGAGGTTTATAACAACAGGAAAAAAATGTGACTGAGAAAAAAAAGAATAAAAAGAAAAAGCTCAAAAGCTTAATTAGATTTCATAGTGCCAATAAAATCAGCAACTACAACAGAGGAGGGGAAAAAAAGGAAAAAAAAATCCCAAAGAATCTACAGAACAAGTCAAAACATAAGAATAATAAATGTTTTTCTTGAGTCACTGCTGTCAGATTCCTTTCCCTCGCTGGGAGTCACAGTCCACCTTGCCTCCCTAGGATGCCCTCTAACACTGTGCTGATCTCTGGACCTGCTGTGGGGGCAGCTCAGATTCTAATCAGGTTCTACTCCTCTGTGTTCTTACCTCCAATGTCAACAGCTAGCAGAATTAGTGTGTTTTCTTTTGTGGGAGCTCACAATGACCTTTTATATATTCCATAGAGACAGTCTATCTAGTTGATCATGTGGATTTAATCTGTAGCTTGTACAGCTGGTGGGAGGGTTTTGGGTCTTCTTTCTTAGTCACACTGCCCCTGGGTTTCAATTGTGGTTTATTTCCACCTCTGCATATGGGCCATCCACTGGGAGTTTGCTCCTGAGGCTGCCCTGGAGGACTTGGGTTTGCCCCTGTGAGGGCCAGGTATGGTAGTGCAGCTCCCTGCAGAATCTCAGGGATTCTGGCAGCACCAGGTACTCAGGGGAGTTGGTGGCTAGGGCGCAGGAAATATAGTCTGGAAGGTTATGGCAACCAGTATTGGCCAATAGCTCCAGTATTCTTGCCTGGAGAACCCCTCTTCCTGACAGAGAAGCCTGGCAGGCCACAGTCTACAGGGTTGCAAATAGTTGGACACTACCGAAACGACCCTGCACGCATAGGTGCAAGACCTTTTTTGCCTGTGGCAGCTCTGCCCCAGTGAGAGCTGAGTGTGAAGGTGACACAACTGCTTGGCTTGGGGGACCCTGGAGGCGCCAAGTGTGCAGGTGCATGGACTGCCTCCGCTGCAGGAGTAACAGCCCTATCAGAATCTTTTTTTGTGCCTCTTGTGGCTGGTGATCAGAAGTCCTCTTTGGCCAGTCTTTTCTCCATAGCTCCACCGGTTCAGGCACTTTGAGGGCTTCCTTGCCTAGTGTCCTTCTTTGTTGTTCACACATCAGGCACATAGAGGGGCCCTTGTGGTTGGGGTCCTACTCTGTAGATCAGCATGTCAGGCACTTAAAGGGGCATCCTGGGTGGGGTCCTACTCTGTAGTTCAGTGCCTCAGGCATTTGCTGGGCCAGCTCCTCTGTTGTTCAGCTGCCAGTGCTGGCATGTAGGGAAAGAGAGGCTATGGTGATGGCTCCACCCCCTATGCCTGACTCAGCAGTATCGCCTTGCTTCCATGGCTGCCCAGCTTTCCTCTGCAGGCACTTCCCAGCACAATCTCCTCCCTCACATCCCCCGATCTGTCTCTCTGCAGTCAACAGCAGCCCTCGCCCAGGGATTGCTCCACAATTCCTAAGCTCCATCTCCCAGCCGGTGCACCTTCCAGGGGGTCTGCATCCCTGTCCAGGGCATGTATGGTTGCAGCAAGAACTGTCTGATTCTCATTCCATTTAGGCTGCCACAGATCAGATGTTTCACTCTCAGCCTTAAATATTTCTCCTCTGACTCAGACAATTGCCCCAATGTGGGGATCGGACCCCTGCTTCAGTTCCCTCACCTGCCAAAGGCAGGTCCAGTCCTACTAACACTCCTGTTTTCCCTGTGGTTCCTTCATTCTACCGAGTTTTACGTGGGTCTATATATTCTTTTCCACTGGTCAGGTACTCCTGTGCAATCTCAGCTGGTGTTCTGCATGCACTTCTGTGTCTGAAGGTGTATTCCTGATGTATCTGTGGAGAGAGAAGTACTCCATGTCCACCTACTCCTCCACCATCTTGTTTTCCTCTGGGTAGATTCTTGATACGTATGTGCTAGTTAGTACTTTGCTGAAGAGTTGAGGGTGGGATCAGCAGCCACCTACAAATCTATAGTGCTTTCTCTGTGTACAGCCTTCCCCTCTTTGGCAATCTCGCCTGTGGAGTTTAGTTGTCTTGGCCTTCCTGGACTCTCAGCACCATCTCCTCAGTTCATGTAGACTGTTGAGCTCTGCTTGGGTTTTCTTTCCCTTCTCTGTAGCTTGGAATCTCTCTCGAGACAGTAAGCTAGGATAGTCGTGGGGCTTGTCTCATAGGTTTCTCCTCTGTCAGGGATCACTGTCTTGTGCTGCCTGATGACTGATGTCTGAAAATTGTTATTTCATGTATTTTATCCATTTTTTAGGTTGTTTCAGGAGGGAGGACAAGTCTGGTCTGTTCCTTCATTTTGGGACATAAGTGAGAGTCCAAATCTAGAATAATTTGAAGGTGAAGGAAACCATCATCTGTGATTGTATTTTTTACCTATTGTTTGCCTTTGATTCACAAAGGTCAGATCTGTCTCCCCATCTTCCCAACTCACACAAATGCCTATACTTCCAGTTGAAGCCATCTTAAAGATTAAAGGAAATTGTTAACTGACTGGTTAGACTAAGGTAGTAATACTGATCATCTGTTGATATGTAGGGTTTCTTGTGAGTCCATATATTCTCCAGGCCTACACAATGATTTTTTAATAATTACAGAAAGACTTCTGAAAAACCTTTATTGATAATAACTTTTATCAGCTTACATGTTTTAAAGTGATCAATTTGTATTGTAAGCACTGCTAATGTAACTTTGCCTTCCAAATAATTCACTTACCTTTCATTTCATGATCTCTGCCATGCTGTCAGTGGAAAAACTATGGCCTAGTTCAAAAGCTTATTTTTGCATTAGACTTTACAGAATTCTGTAGTTACTTTTGAAAGTCTAAAGCATCCTAAGGTTTAGTGAGTCAGAATTTTGACTGTAGGAAGAAAAGTTGTTAGCCTTCTCCTCTTGCTTTCCTGCTTGTTGACTGAACACAGAAGTTGCATCAGGAGTGGTAATAGAATAGGATCGGGTCCCAGAATCTTACAAACAGCAATGAAAATGTAGTGGCACAGGACAAAATGGAGACATGGAGGCTGTTTTGTGTCTGAACAGCAATAGGTATGAAAAAGGCGTGCATTTTAGTTGACTGGGAATCTTTCTGACTCAATAGATGACCTGACTATTGGAATACTTAAAGTGAGTTTAAGAAACATCCACAGATACAGCAAATATAGAATAGGCATTTCATTTGTGGCTTCTACCACTTATACCCCATTAGTCACTAAGTTCCACTATTTCTCCCTCTGCATATTTTCACATCATTTTCTTCTTTTCTTCATTCTGCTCCTCACATCTACCCTTTTATGAACAGAGGTCAGTATACACAGCATGTGAGCCAGTCTGGAGTGCAGCCTGTTTTTTTTATGGCCTGTAAGTTAGGTTTTTTACATTTTTAAATGGTTGGAAAGAAAGGTTAAAATAGTAATATTTCATGACATGTGAAAATTATATGAAACTAAATTTCAAAGTCCATAAATAAAGTTTTGTTGTATTGTTTATGGGTGCTTTTATGCTGTGACAGCAGAGCTGAGCGGTTACAGAAGAGGTTGTATATGGCCTGTGAAGCCAAAAATACTTACTATCTGTATCTGGCTTTCACAGAAAAGAAGTTTGTTGAGTTCTGCTCTGCATTGCTGTTGGAGTGGAATGTTTGTGTAGAAATGCAGAATTGATGATAGCACATACACTTTCTCCACTCCAGACATAAGCTTAAAAATCTTCTATGGTGGAACTTCCCTGGTGGTCCAGTGGTAAGACACCGAGCTCCCACTGTGGGGGGTACAGGTTCGATCCCTGGTTGGAGATCACAGAGTGGGTAAAAATTAAAGAAACATATCTTCAGTGGCTACTTACTGCATATGGGGGGAAAAATCCAAGCTCCTTTGTGTGACATTGAGGACTCTACAGCCTGGCACCAACCTGTTCTTTCTGTCCTCCCCCCTCACCACTCCAGTCTTCTCTGACTTAGGAACATGCTATTAACACTGAGATATGTGTTATTCTTTAACTGCCAGTGTTATTTCCAGCTTTGGAATCTGCAAATGCTGTGTGCTATGCCTGTTCTTGCCCATATTTTCTACCCATAAATCCCTGTTCAGTCATCCAGACCTGCCTGAAATGGCACCGCTTCACAGTGAGTATTCTTTAGGCTCGCCCCCTCCTCTGTAACCTCATCACATTTTGGACATTCCTCTTCTGTTAGCACTTATCACATGACATTGTGATTATAACCATACTCTAAGCTCCTTGGAGGTAGAGTATGTTTTATGCTTGCTTTTTCCTCTAGTAGAGCTTCCCTGGTGGCTTCTGCAATGTAGGAGACCTGGGTTCGATCCCTGGGTCAAGAAGATCTCCTGGAGAAGGGAATGGCTACCCACTTCAGTATTCTTGCCTGAGGAATTTCATGGACAGAGTAGCCTAACGGGCTACAGTCCATGGGTTTGGAAAGAGTCGGACATGACTGAGTGACTAATACTTCCGCTTCCCCCCCCCCAGTATCCTACAGAGTACCTTGTACATGACAGATAGCAACTATGTTAAATGAATAGACTGATTAAGATTATAATGATATTTCTACTCTCTGTATATAATATATAACATTTAAACATACCCAGCTAAATAATTTGTGCTCTCTCTCCTTATATTTATGTCAGAAAATGTACCTTGTGATGGAGCTTTGTGAGGATGGAGAACTCAAAGAAATTCTGAATAGGAAAGGTCATTTCTCAGAGAATGAGACAAGGTGGATCATTCAAAGTCTCGCCTCAGCTATACCTATCTTCACAATAAGGGTAAGAAGAGGATCACCCAGCTCACTGACTCCATGTAGGCAGATAGCACTTTTGTTTAAGGGTGATTGTATTCAGGATTCATAGTCACAGAAGTAATGCCTACTGATACAGAACATTTGATTTTAAAAATTAAATTTTTTCCATTGTAACTTTATTGATACAGTTTAATTAGAAACAAGACAGGTATGCAATTACGTTGTCCATGGATAAGAATGAAATTATGAACATTTCTATTCAACAACTTGAAAAGAAGCTAATATTATTAAATCCTAAATAGAAAATCAATAGAAGTGAAATTTCTAAAAACTCATATATTAATAATAATATTAAAAATCTGCATATACTAGGCATTTAAAATTTTTTTAGACTTAATTATTAGAGCAGTTTTAGGTTCACAGCAAAATTGAGAAGTTATAGAGATTCCCAAATACCTCTGTCCATGCATGCAGATACTTCCCCATTATTAGCATCCCCTATCAGAGTGGTTACACTTGTTACAGTTGATGAACTTGCACTGACACATCGTTATCACCCAAAGTCCATAGTTTACATTAGTGTTCGCTCTTGGTATTGTACATTCTATGGGTTTTGACAAATGAATGATCCACCAGTAGAGTACCATATGGGAGTCATTTCACTACTTTAATATCCATATTTAAATATTATTCTAATTCTTCTAATTGCTTTACTATTCTTTGGTCTTATTGCTACTGTTTTTCCTCATGCTCCTGCTTTTTTTTTTCCCCTTTAGCATTAGTTTGGCTTACATGTGACTTTAGAAACTTCTCATTTTATCAGTTCAGTTCAGTTCAATTGCTCAGTCGTGTCTGACTCTTTGCGACCCCATGGCCTGCAGCACACCAGGCTTCCCTGTCCATCACCAACTCCCGGAGCTTACTCAAACTCATGTCCATTGCATCAGTGATGCTGTCCAACCATCTCATCCTCTGTCATCCCCTTTTCCTCCTGCCCTCAATCTTTCCCAGCTTCAGAGTCTTTTCCAAGAGTAGGTTCATCGCATCGGGTGGCCAAAGTATTGGGGTTTCAGCTTCAGCATCAGTCCTTCCAATGAACACCCAAGACTGATGTCCTTTAGGATTGACTGGTTGGATCTCCCTGTAGTCCAAAGGGACTCTCAAGAGTCTTCTCCAATACCACAGTTCAAAAGAGATGAAAAAAACTTTGTTCTGGAGAGGTCAGGGGACATGGTTAGGTGTGCAGAGCTGGTGCTGGAACCTAGGGGCTCATTCAACAGATGTTCCCTAAGCACCTACAGCATTGAGGTTGGTCCTAGAGTTTACAGAGGTTCAAGCACAAGGCACCTGCCTCTCAGGGAAATTGATAAGAGATGGAATATGGAAAACAAATTGATTTGTTTTCAAATGGAGTACAGAAAACAATATGATTATTTCTGAGAGCAATATAGAGAGCATGGAGCATAGGTGTACTAAGTGCCTCATTTGATTTGGAAAGTCAAGCAAGAATTCACAGAGGAAGCAAAACTTGAGCTGAGGAATACAAACTCAGGTGAAAAGGGAGGGCTTTCCAGGCAGAGAGCGAGGATTTTTGCAAGAGCAGAAAACCAAAAACTTGATATTTTGCTAATTTCAGTTCTCCCACATTAAGCTATAAAGTCAGTATATTTCAAACTAAATCTTAACAAGATTTATCATGGAACTTGGTAAAATTATTTTGAGAGGTTTGAGAATAGTAAAGAAAACAATGAAAAAGAACAGTGGAGGCAGCAGAGAGACTTGCCCTGCGAAATGTCAAACCACAGTATGAAGATATATTAGTTAAAGTTTTGTGATGTTTTATGTAAGAAGAGATAAGGAGAACAATAGAAATTCCAAACACAGGTTGGGTGTGGAAGAGAACTGTAAACAACTAGGAGTAGTAGACAGTCCAGGGCTCATCCAGCCTCCTTTCCCCAGAAATTATACCTATAGCTTTTTAAGTTTAGGGAAATGATTACAATGGATATGGACTGGATCAGTTATTTGCAAAGGAAATATTTGGTACATGAAGTATTTGCATGTACATTAAAGTCCTGCCTGAGCCCTGACATGTTCAACTGGAGATTTTGTGTCTCATGGGTTTTTGTTTTTAACTTTAATGTATAAAGAGTAGAAAAGTGGGACTGATGGTGCAGAAAATATATTGAAATAAGTATAGCTTGTATACATGTAGCCAAGTTGCAGTATGTTAAATGTTTATGCTGACAATAACATATGAATATAAGTATGTTCAACCTGGTTTTAGAAAAGGCAGAGGAACCAGAGATCAAATTGCCAACATCTGCTGGATCATGGAAAAAGCAAGAGAGTTCCAGAAAAACATCTATTTCTGCTTTATTGACTATGCCAAAGCCTTTGACTCTGTGGATCACAATACACTGTGGAAAATTCTTCAAGAGATGGGAATACCAGGTCACCTGACCCGCCCCTTGAGAAACCTATATGCAGGTCAGGAAGCAACAGTTACAACTGGACATGGAACAACAGACTGGTTTCAAATAGGAAAAGGAGTACATCAAGGCTGTATATTGTCACCCTGCTTATTTAACTTCTATGCAGAGTACATCATGAGAAATGCTGGGCTGGAAGAAACACAAGCTGGAATCAAGATTGCCGAGAGAAATCTCAATAACCTCAGATATGCAGATGACACCAGCCTTATGGCAGAAAGTGAAGAGGAACTAAAAAGCCTCTTGATGAAAGTGAAAGAGGAGAGTGAAAAAGTTGGCTTAAAGCTCAACATTCAGAAAACGAAGATCATGGCATCTGGTCCCATCACTTCATGGGAAATAGATGGGGAAACAGTGGAAATAGTGTCAGACTTAAATTATTTGTTTGGGCTCCAAAATCACTGCAGATGGTGACTGCAGCCATAAAATTAAAAGACGCCTACTCCTTGGAAGAAAAGTTATGACCAACCTAGATAGCATATTCAAAAGCAGAGACATTACTTTTCCCACTAAGGTCTGTCTAGTCAAGGCTATGGTTTTTCCTGTGGTCATGTATGGATGTGAGAGTTGGACTGTGAAGAAGGCTGAGTGCCGAAGAATTGATGCTTTTGAACTGTGGTGTTGGAGAAGACGCTTGAGAGTCCCTTGGACTGCAAGGAGATCCAACCAGTCCATTCTGAAGGAGATCAGCCCTGGGATTTCTTTGGAAGGAATGATGCTAAAGCTGAAACTCTAATACTTTGGCCACCTCATGCAAAGAGTTGACTCATTGGAAAAGACTCTGATGCTGGGAGGGATTGGGGGCAGGAGAAGAAGGGGACGACAGAGGATGAGATGGCTGGATGGCATCACTGACTCGATGAAGGTGAGTCTGAGTGAACTCTGGGAGTTGGTGATGGACAGGGAGGCCTGGTGTGCTGCAATTCATGGGGTCGCAAAGAGTCGGACATGACTGAGCGACTGAACTGAACTCAAAGAGGTAATCCTCTCTTTGAAGAGTGAAGGACATGGGAAAGCTTCCTCCTACAGGAAGTAGCTAACCTTGGACATGATCCTCTTTCACACTCACCCGGCCATTCATGATGAAGAGTAGCCAGTTGGAGCAGCAGGGGGCTGGAGAGAGGTCAGGGAGTCAAAGAAAATGGCTCCTTAAAGTTAGAAACATGGAGAAAAGGGATATGAATATAAGGGAATGAAACAGGGGAGAATTATACCTGGCCTTCCTCAGATTTTTTTCAACAGTTCAGTTCAGTCGCTCAGTTGTGTCCAACTCTTTGCGACCCCATGAACCACAGTACACCAGGCCTCCCTGTCCATCACCAACTCCCGGAGTCCACCCAAACTCATGTCCATTGTGTCGGTGATGCCATCCAACCATCTCATCCTCTGTCGTCCCCTTCTCCTCCTGCCCTCAATCTTTCCAAGCATCAGGGTCTTTTCATATGAGTCAGCTCTCTGCATCAGGTGGCCAATTCAGCTTCAACATCAGTTCCTCCAATGAACACCCAGGACTGATCTCCTTTTTCAACATCAGTGATGTTAACTGGTCAAGTTCTATTTGTGTCCACTCTAATTATTTTTTCATTATCCATTCCATTTGATTTGTTGTTTATTTTCTTGGTAGATATAGTACATAGAGATCTGAAACTGGAGAACATAATGGTAAAAGCAGCTTTATTGATGCTAACAACGAAATGAACTTAAACATAAAGGTAAGATATTAGAAATGGTGGTAAACATTTGCCTATAAATAGTTTGATATCAAAGTGGCAACATATATCTTCTTTTTTAGATACATTTCAGAAGCTTTTTAACAGCCAAAAATAAGCAGCCTGTGCTAAAAAAAATTAAAATTTCACAAAAGAGGTTGTGACTGACAAGAATAATTTTACAAGTTAAGTAGTGCTACTGAATTTTTTAAAAGTAGATATTCATTTGGATAGTTCTGAATCATTAGTTAATAGCAAACAAACAGATGCTCTGATTTCTAATTAATTTCAAAATTATGCCTGGTAATTTGATGTAAATGTGTTTAGAGAAAAAGTACACCTTGGCTGTGCCTTTGAAACTAAATTAATCCTAAAGTCTGTATTTCTCGTTTAAAAATTTCTTGGGTATTAATATTTATGTCCTAAGCACAGTTAGTATGCCAAGTATTTATTCTTGAAGACTTTATTCAAATTAAATGTTCTTTAATGTCAAATAAATGATCGGATACATTATTTATTACTTAGCATTTTAAAAGTGGTTGCTTTCAGACTATATGAATGGGAATAAAATATTGTCTTTGAATAACTTGCTCTGTTGCATTTATAACATAAATAGGATTAACAGTATCATTATACTCAAATAAATATTCTTAGATGTTTCCATTATAAGCTCTATGAGTGCAGGAATTCTGTGTGTGTCTTATTCACTGTTGGTACCTAGAATAATGCCTGAAAAATAGTATGTGCTCAATTAATATTTGGTGCATGAAGGAATAAATGCCCTCCAAAGAACTGAATTGGGTCATGAGAACTTTTACATATTTGATACCTGTATACATTTTCTGTGGAGAAAGATAATGTATCATGACTCTCCAAGTAGGGTCATTGTGAACACTCCTGGAGAAATTTATTAATCTCTTTAGAGAAATAGTGATATCATATTGTTGATAGGAACATTTTCTTACTCTGTAAGATACGAAAACTTTACCTTCAATGTTTGTGGACCACAATCTTATCTTTGGTTGTGTGATCAGTAAATGTGCCTGTTTTTTCTGCTTTCAGCCCAAGGCTGTTCCAACTTGGGAGACAATACCAAGGGCACACACTGAATATTTAATAAACAAATGTTTAATGACCAAGATTTAGACCTGAGCAGAAAGCCTGCAGTTGTAGCAGTAGGCCTCCTGTGTATTTGTAGTTATATTGTGTATTTTTTTTCCTGTTAATTTGCTTCTCGTAATTTTTAATAGTGTAATAATTTTTAAGTTAGTATACTCTAGAAACACAGAGGAAATAATAGTAAAGAAAAGATAGCATTGACTAGAGAAAATATTTTATAAATAATTATAAAAAGGAGGAGTTTCTGTGAGTGCTGACAAGAATAATGACTTGCATTTATAACAGTGCTTTAAACTGAAACATAGCTTGAGCATCAGAAAAATAGATAATAAACTTAGCAAGGCCAGAATGTATTTTACAATGAAATAAATTTATAAAGATAAATTTTTATTTTAAAAAATGTTAAATGCCTTCTTGGAAGAGTAACTCCCTATGTTGAACTGGTGAATTTAAATTAGAAGGAGTGAATAATCAACATTATGGGTGTTTTTTCAAAATTTGAAAAACCAAGTTTCTCTTGACCAGGTTTCTTTTTCACAAGGAAGGGGGGGTGGGAAGGGGAAGCAAAGTCCTTATTAGTAATGCAAGGAAAGCCCCTCTGTCCTCAAGAATTCCTGAATTAAATGCAATACAGTGTAGTGAAAATCCTGTTGGCAGAATGTGTGAACTTTGGGTCTGGAAAACTGGTGACTCTATGTGAATTTCTTCTTGCAGGTGACTGATTTTGGCCTAGCAGTGAAGAAGCACGGAGGAAGTGAGGTCATGCTGCAAACCACATGTGGGACACCCATCTATATGGGTAAGTTAGGAGGCTTTAAATGATTTTTTTTTTCCTATAGAAAAAAGTAGAACAACTTGTGTGGATTAAAATTTGAGTAGTTGATTTTGCATCATGACTTAATGGCCCTGATCAAGCTACCTTTTCTTTTCTTGAAAGTGAAAGTATTTTAGTTGTCACAAATTTCATAGTTCTTATCTTTGGAGATTATAGTGTTCATCATTGCTCTGGGCTCTTCTTATAACTGTTTATGTCTCTTAGGTAATCATACACCCAAACCTAATTATCATTTTGTTAATTCATGCTAAAATAATGCATGTGTTTTGCTTCTTTCCATTTTTTTATCCAATTTCATTGCCATCCAGTTTTTCATAGAGTCCTGATTAAATATATTTCATAAACCAACAGTTTCTCATTTTTGCAAATGTGATTTTTAACAGCATTCTTGAAGTATAATTTAGATACCAAAAAAATGTACCATTCAGTGATTTTTCACACATTCACAGAGTTTTATAGCAACACCACAACCCAATTTAAGCAGTTCTACCCCTAGCAGTTGCCTCATGCCCATTTGCTCTCAATCTCATTCCTATCCCAATCCCAGGTAACCACTGATCTTTGTCCCTCTAGGTTTTCTGTTTCTGGATGTTTCATATAAATGGAATCATACAACATCTAGGCTTATACACTTGGTTTTTTTTTTTTTCACTTAGCATGATGTTTTTGAGGTACATCCCTGTTGCAGCACATGTGTGTAGTCTGTTCTGTTCTATTGGTAAACAGTTGTCCATTGTATAGATATGCAACACTTTATCTACTTATTAGTTGATGCACATGTAGATTGTTTCCAGTTTGGAGCTATTATGAATAATCCTGCTTATGGATATTTGTGTTCAAGTTTTTATGTGGGCATATGGTTTCATTTTTCCTGGGTAGCTACAAAGAAGTGAAATTGCTGAATCATGTATTATTTGTGTTTATACTTTTTAAGACATTACCAAACAATTTTCCAAAGTACTATAAGATTTTACCTTCCCACTAGCAATGTATGAGAGTTCCAGTTTCTTCACATCCTTTCTAACTTTTTATATTACTTATCTTTGTAATTATAGCCATTCTGATGGTAGGAAGTAGTATCTCATTGTGATTTTTAATTTTCATTACCTTAACAACCAATGATGTTGATCATCTTTTCATGTACTTATTAGTCATTCATGTATCTTACAATAGATAGATGAAATGTCTATTCAAATTTGTATCTATTGAGACGATCATATACTTTTTAAATTTATTAAAGAAATAATTGCATTAATATAAATGTTGAACCATCCTTGTACTTTTGATTAAACCTCACTTGGTTTGACATATAGCTATATTCAGTTTGATCATAACAGTATGGATCACAACAAACTGTGGAAAATTGTTAAAGAGATGGGAATACCAGACTTCCTTACCTGCCTCCTGAGAAATCTGTATGCAGGTCAAGAAGCAATAGTTAGAATTGGACATGAAACAACAGACTGGTTCAAAATAAGGAAAGGAGTACATCAACACTGTATATTGTCATCTTGCTTATTTAACTTAAATGCGGAATGCATCATGTGAAATGCTAGGCTGGATGAAGCTCAAGCTGGAATTAAGATTGCTGGGAGAAATATCAATAACCTCAGATATTCAGATGCACCACCCTTATGGCAGGAGGTGAAGAGGAACTGAAGAGCCTCTTGATGAAGGTGAAAGAGGAGAGTGAAAAACCTGGTTTAAAACTCAACATTCAAAAAACTAAGATCATGGCATCCGGTCCCATCACTTCATGGGAAATAGATGGGGAAGCAATAGACATTGTGACTTTTTTTTTTTTTTTTTGAGCTCCAAAATTACTGCATATGTGACTGAAGCCATGAAATTAAAAGACACTTGCTCCTTGGGAGAAAAGCTATGACAAACCTAGTCAGCATATTAAAAAACAGAGACATTACTTTACCGACAGAGGTCTGTCTAGTCAAAGCTGTGGTTTTTCCAGTAGTCATATATGGATGTGAGAGCTGGACCATAAAGAAAGCTGAGCACTGAAGAATTGATGCTTTAGAACTGTGGTGTTGGAGAAGACTCTTGAGAGTCCCTTGAACTTCAAGGAGATCCAACCGTCCATCCTAAAGGAAATCAGTCATGAATATTCATTGGAAGGACTGATGCTTAAGCTGAAGCTCCATACTTTGGCCACCTGATACGAAGAGGCAACTCATTGGCAAAGATCCTGATGCTGAGAAATATTGAGGGCAGAAGAGGAGGGAAGTGACAGAGGATGAGATGGTTGGATGGTGTCATCAACTCAGTGGGCATGAGTTTGAACAAATTCTGGGAGATAGTGAAGGACAGGGAAGCCTGGTGTGCTGCAGTCCTTGGGGTTGCAAAGAGTTGGACACGACTAAGCAACTGAACAACAACAAATAATTCAGTTTGTTACCACTTTAGTTCAGAACTTTGAGTGTAGCTTTCTTTCCTGCTGCCCTTATGTTTTTTGATGTTAGGATTATACTATCCTCATTTTAAAAATAAAATATGTTCATTTTTTGTATGTTCATAAACCATTTAAGTAATAGAAATTACCTACTCATTAATTATTTGATGAGATTTCCCCTTAAAATTTTTGGTCCTGGTACCCTGTGGGGATAAAATTTCTATTATTTTCTTTTTTTTTAATTAATTTTTATTTCTTTGTTTTGCTTTACAATACTGTATTTGTTTTGCTATACATTGACATGAATCAGCCACGAGTGTACATGAACTCCTAATCCTGACTCCCCCTCCCCACTCCCGCCCCACACCATCTCTCTGGATTATCCCCGTGCATCATTCTCAAGCATCCTGCATCCTGCACTGAACCTAGACCGGCGATTCATTTCACTTATGATATCATACATGTTACACTGCCACTCTGCCAAATCATCCCACCCTCTCCCTCTCCCACAGAGTCCAAAAGGCTGTTCTATACATCTGTGTGTCTTTTGCTGTCTCGCGTACAGGTTTATCATTACCATCTTTCTAAATTCCATATATATGTGTAAGTATACTGTATTGGTGTTTTTCTTTCTGGGTTACCTCACTCTATATAATCGGCTCCAGCTTCATCCACCTCATTAGAACTGATTTAAATGTATTCTTTTTATGGCTGAGTAATACTCCATTGTGTATATGTACCACACCTTTCTTATCCATTCATCTGCTGAAGGACATCTAGGTTGCTTCCATGTCCTGGTTATTGTAAATAGTGCTGTGATGAACATTAGGGTACACATGTCTCTTTCAATTCTGGTTTCCTCGGTGTGTGTGCCCAGCAGTGGGATCACTGGGTCATAAGGCAGTTCTATTTGCAATTTTTTAAGGAATCTCCACACTGTTCTCCATAGTGGCTGTACTAATTTGCATTCCCACCAACAGTGTAAGAGGGTTCCCTTTTCTCCACACCCTCTTCAGCATTTATTGCTTGTTGACTTTTGAATTGCAGCCATTCTGACTGGCGTGAAATGGTACCTCATTGTGGTTTTGATTTGCATTTCTCTGATAAAGAGTGATGTTGAGCATCTTTTCATGTGTTTGTTATATGTATTTTCTTTTTTTAAGTTTCTGTTTATTTATTTATTTTGGCTGTTCTGGTTCTTTGTTGCTGCACGTGAACTTTCTCTAGTTGTTGCAAGCAGGAGTTGCTCTTTGTTGCAGTGTATGGACTTCTCTTGTTGCAGAACATGGGCTCCAGGCACTCAGCTTGTGAGCCGAGTTGCTCCACGGCGTGTGGGATCTTCCTAGACCAAGAATCAAACTTGCGTCCACTGCATTGGCAGGTGACTTTCTAACCGCTAGATCACCAGGGAAGTCCCTATTATTTTCAATTTATATTAGGTTATTTAAGTTTTTCACATCTTGAATCATTCTGATAATTTTTATTTTTCAGAAAATTGTTCATTACATTGCGATTTTAAATTTTATTGGTATAAAGATGCATATTACATTCACTTGTAATTCTTAGATCTGTGGTTTTAGCTCCATATTAATTCTTAATATTTATTTAGAAGGCAATATAATTTAATATTAGCAGTATGGCCTCTGACATCACTGGCTAACTTGGGACTCTAGCTCTGCCACCTGCTTTCCGGTTAGCCCTGTACAAACAACTTTGTCATGGTTTCTACTTTGTATAATAGCGATTATGCCACCCTTCTATTAAAAAAAATGAAGGACCTATTTTGTGTCAGACACTGTTCTAGGTGTTGGAAATATAACAATGAACAAAACAAGAAAATGTGTGTTGGTGCAAAAATTAATAAGAAAAATTTAAAAAAAAATCTGGTATGTTAGCGAGAAGCTCTAAGGAAGAAAAATAAAACAGAAAAGGGGAGAAGACGTACTTTAGGATGGTAATAATAATATCTTTTTATCAGATTGACATAGAATTAAATGTAAAGTGCTTAGCACAATACCTGGCACTTAGTGCTCAATTTTAGTTCTTGTAATAATATTAACCTTTTTTTTTTGGGGGGGGGAAATAGTTTAATGTACTTCTCAGAAAAAAAAATCATTTCTATTTTCTCATCTCTGACAAAGCAGTGCTTAGGAAGTCCAGCGCCACCAGGCCACCTTCATCCGGTCCCATACGGCCGACAGCGAATCCAACGCGGGCCGCACGTCCAGGATGGTGAACTGGTAGTCTTGGTTGACTTCACCCCCGTCGTAGTAGTCAATGACATATCTCACTTCCGTCCCGCAACGGTTGATGATCCAGTCGTGTCTGTCGAAAGGCAGCTCGAACCCCATCCAGGAGCGAATTCTTGCCCGTGGCGAATACTCTTTCGCTTTGCCTCCAAACCGGATCAGGGTTGGACCACAAGGACACTCAGCAGCATGAAGGGCTTCCCATTTCAAAATCTCCTTCCAAGCTTGCTCATTATTCTGGTTGTGAATCCTAATGATATTATACATGTCTTTCTGACTAATATCCTCATCCTTCCATTTCCACCCTTTCCTTAACATCGCATTCCAGAACATCTGTTCAGAAGGATAAACCCACTTTTTATCTGAATCTGCCCTCGGAATAGATGATTCCTCTCTCACAGTAGATAGCGGAAACGGCTGGTCGGGGGCTGGTGTCTGATTAGGAGGTGGCATCAGGTTAGAAGGATCCAAGTTCTCCTTATTCCCGGCCTTGGCGCCGGTGTGGGACACTGCACATACTCGTAGGCGCGCTCCTGGTGCGCAGGCACAGAGTTCGTTTTGCTCCCACAGGTTGAGTCCGATGGCTCAGCACTCACTGGACAGCCTTTCACTTTCCCTTCATGCACTGGGCATCCAGACGTTGGGGCTGCTGTCTGATGATCTGAAGCAGCAGGGGTAGAGGTCTGAACTGTAGAAGCAGCAGGGGAAGATGCAGACAAGCCCATGGTGGGACTCCCAGTGTTGAATCCAAGCCATTCTGACTCCTGTACCCGGCTGCCGGTCCCGCCTCTAATCGCCAACTCCGGCGCGGAGTGGCAGCAAACCGCCGCCACCACGTTCCCCTCCCCTCGTTCGGTCACCGCTGTTGCCCGGGTCACCGCCTAACCATTTTTTCTTGATCAAATTTATTAGTGGCAGGACTATTTATTGAGCTTTCAAAACTCCAGCTTAAGTCTAGTGATATTTGATTTTCATTGATTTCTACTTTTATTTTTCTTAATTCCTTCTTTCTACTTACCTTTGGTTTATTTTTAAACTTCCTAAGTTAAATTTTTGTTTATTTTCACTCTTCTTATTTTCTAATAAATGAATTTAAGGCTGTATATTTTCCTCTGAGTACTTCTTTAATTGTTTCTTTTATTATACAATGTTCTAATTGTTATTAATTTCTTAGTAGTCTATGATTTTAGTCTTCTTCTTTAATCCAAAAATTACTCTGAAGTGCTTTTAGAATTTTCTGTGGGATGTATTTGACACTCATATGATTCTGTGTTAATTTATCTAGCCTTTTGGTTTTCTATCTGATTTTATTCATTTTACTAGGCAATTGTGAGTTAAAAGATTACAACTTTTAGGAATTTTCTCTGTGGTTGAACATAGGTTCATTTTTGCAAACATTATGTTGGATATTTTGAAAGCATGAACCCTCAGCCCTTTATATCTGTGGGTTCTACACCTGCAGATTCAACTAACCAATGATCCAAAGTATTTGAGGAAAAAATTTCCGGAAAGTTCTAAAAGGCAAACTTGAATTTACTACACAGTGGCAACTATTTACATAGCATTTATATTGTGTTAGGTATTATATATTAATCTAGAGATGATTTAAAGTATATGGGACAATGGTAGGCTGCAGTCCATGGGGTCACTAAGAGTCGGACACGACTGAGTGACTTCACTTTCACTCTTCGCTTTCATGCATTGGAGAAGGAAATGGCAACCCACTCCAGTGTTCTTGCCTTGAGAATCCCAGGGATGGGGGAGCCTGGTGGGCTGCTATCTCTGGGGTCACACAGAGTCGGACATGACTGAAGCAACTTAGCAGCAGCAGCAGCAGCAGCAGCACAGGTAGGTTACATTCAAATATTAAGCCAATTTATATAAGAGACTTACGCATCCATGAATTTTGGTATCTGACAGGCCTGGGGGCTAAAGGGTGAGGGGCTGAATCCTGAAACCAACCCACTACAGAAACCGAGGGACAACTATATACTCCTTGTTTGTCAAGCATAAAAGTGTATGTATGTGTGTGTTTATAAAACCAAACATGATACTTTTGTGATTCAAACTTTTCATTTTATTTATTTTATTGAAATATAGTTGATATGTATGGTCATTTAAATAATTTTAATTCTTCAAGCCCATTAGCAAAATTTATCTTTCAATTTGTTTGTGTTGTCTTCAGTTTTTTTCTCCCAATCTGTAGGTCATCTTTTCATTTTGTTTGCTGTATGGGAACTTTTAAGTTTGAGTAGATCTCATATGTTTATTTTTCCTTTTATTTCTGTTGCCTCGGGAAATTGACCTAAGAACACAATTGGTATGATTTATGTTAGAGAATGTTTTGCTTATGTTTTCTTCTAGGAATTTTATGGTGTTGTGTTTTATATTTCAGACTTTAAGCTGTTTTGAGTTTATTTTTTTTGTATGGTGTGAAGATGTGTTATAAATTCATTGATTTGCATGTGGCTGTCCAACTTTCCCAGCACCACTGTTGAAGAGATTGTCTTTTTTCTATTGTGTGTCCTTGTCCACTTTGTTGATGGTAATTGACCATAGGTGTGTAGGTTTATTTCTGGGCTCTCTGTTCTGTTCCATTGATCCATATGTGGGATTGTTTTCTTAATTTTTTTCTGATAATTTGTTGTTAGTATATAGAATAAATATCTGTATTTCTATATCTTGCTATTTTACTGTATTCATATATTCTAATAGTTCTCTGGTGGCATCTTTAGGATTTTCTGTATATAATATCATGTCATCTGCAAACAGTGACAGTTTTACTTCTTCCTTTCTAATTTGGATTCTTTTTACTTTTTCTTATCTAATTGCTATGGCTAGGACTTCCACTACTTTGTTGAATAAAAGTGAAAAGAGTAGATATCCTTATCTTGTTCCTGCTCTTAGAGGATAAGAATTTTTTACCATGTAGAAGGAACAGATAAATGCTTTCGGTTCTTTACCATTGAGTATGATGTTCACTGTGGGTTTGTCATTATGGCCTTTATTATGTTGAGGCATGTTCCCTCTATACCAACTTTCTGGAGAGTTTTTGTCATAAATGGATGTCAAATTTTGTATAAAGCTTTTTATGCATCTATAGGGATGATCATATGATTTTTACCCTTCATTTGTTAATGTGGTGTATCACATTGATTGATTTGAAGATATTGAGCCATCCTTGAGTTACTGGA
The DNA here is from genome assembly GCA_006408695.1 of Aepyceros melampus. Taxonomy (NCBI): domain Eukaryota; kingdom Metazoa; phylum Chordata; class Mammalia; order Artiodactyla; family Bovidae; genus Aepyceros; species Aepyceros melampus. Next base: position 262,706 of record SJXQ01001556.1, on the reverse strand, counting down.
CTAAATTCTACTTAATCATGGTGTGTGGTTCTTTTAATATATTGTTGAATTTAGTTTGCTAAGATTTTTTTGAAGTTGTTTACATCTGTGTTCCTCAGTGATATTGGCTTATAATTTTCTTTTTTTTATAGTATCTTTATCTAGTTTTGATAACAGGCTTATGCTGGCCTTGTGAAACGAGTTTGGAAGTATTCCTTCCTCTTCAGCTTTTTGGAATAGTTTGATAAGGATAGGTGTTAACTTTTCTTAAATGGTTTTTAGAATTTACCTGTGGAGCTATCTGGTATTGGACTTTTATTTTTGGGGAATTTTTAAGTTACTGATCCAGTTTTATCACTGGTAATTGATCTGTTTCTGTTTTTTCCTGATTCAGTTTAGGAGATTGTATATTTCAAGAAATTTATCTCTTCCCTCTAAATTGTCCATTTCATTGGTATATAGTTGTTCATAGTAATCTCTGATGATCCTTTGTATTTCTGTGGTATTGGTTGTAATTTCTATTTCATTCTGATTTTGTGTCTTTTTTCTTAATGAGTCTTGCTAAAGGTCTATCAATTTTGCTTATCTTTTTAAAGAACTAGCTCTTAGCTCTAAGTCTGTCTCTTTCAGTGATCTTTCAATATTTTTTTAGTCTCTGTCTCTTTTATTTCTGATCTGATCTTTTTTTTTCTCTTTCCTTCTATTAATTTCAGGTTTTCTTTGTTCTTCACTTTCTAGTTCCTTTAGATATAACGTTAGATTGTTTACGTGAAGTTTTTCTTGTTTCCTGAGGTAAGGCTTGTATCTCTATAAACTTCTCTATTAGAACTACTTTTGCTGTGTCCAGTAAACTATAGATCATTGTGTTTCCATTTTTATTTCTCTTTAGGTATTTTTGATTTCCAGTTTCATTTCTTCAGTGGCCCGTTGGTTGTTTAGTAATATGTTATTTAGACTTCATGTCTTTGTGCCTTTGCAGTTTCTTTTCTTTTCATTTTGCCCAGTTCTTTGTGTCTAATTTCTATGTATTAGGTATGTTGGCTCTATCTTCTGATCTTGGAGAAATGGTGCCTTATATAGGCAATGTCCTGTGGGGACCACCAGCGTGCTCCCCTCTGATCACTGGAGTTGTATGTTCTAGGGGTGTCCCCTATGTGGACTGCATGCACCCTTTTTTGGTGGGGCTGACTACTGTGGACACACTGGTAGATGGGACTGGCCCCCAACCTGCTTGGCTTTGAGGCTGTGCCACAGTGACTCTGGGCTTGCTAGAAGGTGAGGTAGGCTTACTGCAGGGTTAACTGCATGGCCTGTGTAAGCCATGCTTACACCTGCTATTGGCCTGCTGGTGTACAAGGCTTGGTGCCTACATGGCTGCATGGTAAAGAGGAGTGCTAGTTTGCTGGTGTGTGGGCCAGTCTTGGCAACTGTCTGCCAGGGGTCGTGGGGCTGGTTTGTGCCTCCTGTTGGGTGGGGCAGGTCCCAGCACTAATAAGCTAGAGAGAGGAAACCAAAATGATGCTTACCAGCACCAGTGTCCATGTGATAGAATGAACTCCCCACAATGGCTGCTGCCAGTCCCCTGGGGGAGTCCTAGCTGCTTCCTCCTTCCCTGGGAGGTTTTCCAAGATCTGCAACTGGGTCTGACCTGTTTTTCAAACTACTGCCTCTGAGCTGGGTTTCAGAGTGTGAGATATTGTGTGCACCCTTGAAGAGCAAAGTCTGTTGTTTCCTCTAGCACTCCAGCTCTCCTGGATATAAGCCTTGCTGGTTGTCAAAAGTCAGATGTTCCGGGGGCTTATATTCCTGGTGCAGAACCCCTAGACTGGAGAGCCTGATATGGGGCTAAGAGTCCTCACTCCTTGTGGAGGAATTCTGAGATTGTGACATTCCTCCTGTTAGTGTTTCACTGACCTGGAAATGTAGGTTCTAACTGTAGTATATCTCCTCCCCTCCTTCCCATATTCTTGTACTTCCTACTTTATGTCTTAATTGTGGAAAATTCTTTTCTGCTAGTTTTCAGGTCATCCCTATAAATAGTTACTCTGTAAGCAGTAATTTTGATGTGTTCGTGGGAGGTGATAAGCTCATAGTCTTCAATTCTGTCATCTCAGCCACCAGTCCATATTATTAATCTTGCTTGCTTCCTCTGTTTATTTCTAAGAGAGTTATTAAAGTCACTCACCAATGTAGGGCTTTAGTAGATTTTTTTTTTTGTACTTTTAGTAGATTTCTTAAAAATATTCTTTATGGAAACATAATTTGTATATAATAAAATACACAGATTTTAAGCGTAAAGTTTAATGAGTTTTGACAAATATATATACTTGTACATTACCACCTCAGTGAAGATATAGAATATTTCCATCACCCCAGAAATTTCCTTTGTGTCCCTTTCAGTCAATCCCCCACCCACACCTTAGCAACCACTGAGGATTTCATTGCCTTAGATTAGTTTTGCTTGTCTAGAATTTATACAAGTTGAATCATAAGTATATATTCTTTTGCGTCTATCTTCTTCTGTTCCACGTAATGATTTTGAGACTTGACCATGTTGTTATATTAGTAGTTTATTCATTTTTATTCCTGAGGAGTATGCCTGGTTCATTGTTTGTCTATTTGATGCATAAAGTTTCTAAGCTGTTTTATCTTATTTGGGAAGAGGCTACTTTAGATTCTGTTCATATCCTCCTGTTGGCAAAAGACATCTGGTCTGTAGTTACAAGGGGAAAATATATCCAAGCGTCCTGAGTTTTATGCCTGCTTATTAGTTGTCTACACTGATAACAAGTGAGAGAACAAGAGAGAAGACAGATGGTTTGTGGGGCTTTGCTGACTTCCTAAATGGCTCTTTGGCACAGTTGCTCTGGCCTCTGCCTCCCTGTGAGAGCTGTGATGACAGTTCACGTAGAAATGCCCCTGGTAATTAAGATGACTCTGAAACAATGAGGACTCTGAATTCCAGGCCCCCACTGTGTGGTGGACCTACGTGGAAATCTGTTAGGGAATCAGATCATGGAATCGGCCCTTGTCATAGACACATGGCCATAGAGCAACTTGAATGTTTATGATCCAGTATTTTAAAAGTTTAAGGAGGGTTAAAGAATATAAGTAATTGCTTAAAGGAAAATATTAACTAGTTTAATTTTAAATGATTTTAAGACAAACAGTTTGTTAATTATCTGTAGTTGAGTCTTTTCTCATTCTTTCTTCTGTTTACCTTTCAGCTCCTTTTTTTGATGCTTTTTAGTTCTTTAAAATAGTTATAGGAAATGAAATTTCACTTGCTTTTACTGGTTACAGACACACTGTGTGTGTGTGTTGGGAGGGGTGATTGAAACTGTTTTCTAAAGTGAAAACACCTTTTACATGGGAGATGCTCTGTAACTGTGTTACTTTGGGTGAGTCACTTAATATGTGTATCTGGACCTTAATTTCCTCACTGGCAAAGTGAGTCAAATCCTGTGTACCCATCTCACATGATTCTTAACGTAACTTATATGAATAGCATCATTGATGCAAAAGTACTTTGTAAATTTTAAATTTCTATTCAAATACACACAGTTGACCCTTAAACAACGTGGGAGTGAAGCTACACGTTAACTTACTGTTGGCCTTCTGGGGTGTGCCCTAACTGTAGAGGTGTAATAGATATATTCCTGGAAGAGTGAGCATATTCAACTTTTTAAAAACCCAGCCATTATTTAAAAATCTAATAATTAAAAGAGACCTTCAAGACCCAGATAATCATGATGCTGTGATCACTCACCTAGAGCCAGACATCCTGGAATGTGAAATCAAGTGGGCCTTAGGAAGCATCACTATGAACAAAGCCTGTGGAGGTGATGGAATTCCAGTAGAGCTGTTTCAAATCCTGAAAGATGATGCTGTGAAAGTGCTGCACTCAATGTGCCAGCAAATTTGGAAAACTCAGCAGTGGCCACAGGACTGGAAAAGGTCCGTTTTCATTCCAGTCCCTAAGAAAGGCAATGCCAAAGAATGCTCAAACTACCACACGATTGCACTTATCTCACACGCTAGTAAAATGATGCTCAAAATTCTCCAAGCCAGGCTTCAGCAATACGTGAACCGTGAACTCCCTGATGTTCAAGCTGGTTTTAGAAAAGGCAGAGGAACCAGAGGCCAAATTGCCAGCATCCGCTGGATCATCGAAAAAGCAAGAGCGTTCCAGAAAAACATCTATTTCTGCTTTGTTAACTATACCAAAACCTTTGACTGTGTGGATCAAAATAAACTGTGGAAAATTTTGAAAGAGATGGGAATACCAGACCACCTGACCTGCCTCTTGAGAAACCTATATGCAGGTCAGGAAACAACAGTTAGAACTGGACATGAAACAACAGACTGGTTCCAAATAGGAAAAGGAGTACATCAAGGCTGCATATTGTCACCCTGCTTATTTAACTTATATGCAGAGTACATCATGAGAAACGCTGGGCTAGAGGAAACACAAGCTGGAATCAAGATTGCCGGAAGAACTCTCAATAACCTCAGGTATGCAGATGACACCACCCTTATGGCAGAAAGTGAAGAACTAAAAAGCCTCTTGATGAAAGTGAAAGAGGAGAGTGAAAAAGTTGGCTTAAAGCTCAACATTCAGAAAACAAAGATCATGGCATGTGGTCCCATCACTTCATGGGAAACAGATGGGAAAACAATGGAAACAGTGGCTGACTTTATTTTGGGGGGCTCCAAAATCACTGCAGATGGCGACTACAGCCATGAAATTAAAAGACTCTTACTTCTTGGAAGGAAGGTTATGACCAACCTACACAGCATATTAAAAAGCAGAGACATTACTTTGCCAACAAAGGTCCGTCTAGTCAAGGCTATGGTTTTTCCAGTGGTCATGTATGGATGTGAGAGTTGGATTGTGAAGAAAGCTGAACGCTGAAGAATTGATGCTTTTGAACTGTGGTATTGGAGAAGACTCTTGAGAGTCCCTTGGACTGCAAGGAGATCCAACCAGTCCATCCTAAAGGAGATCAATCCTGGGTCTTCATTGGAAGGACTGATGTTGAAGCTGAAACTCCAATATTCTGGCCACCTGATGAGAAGAGCTGACTCATTTGAAAAGACCCTGATTCTGGTAAAGATTGAGGGCAGGAGGAGAAGGGGACAACAGAGGATAAGATGGCTGGATGGCATCACTGACTCAATGGACATGGGTTTGAGTGGACTCCGGGAGTTGGTGATGGACAGGGAGGCCTGGTGTGCTGTGGTTCATGGGGTCACAAAGAGTTGGACGTGACTGAGCAACTGAACTGAACTGAATCATTAAAAGATGTGCTCAAAATAAAAATAAAGTTCTCAAAATAAAGTTCTACTTTGCAAAGATTGTTTAAAGGAATCATCTCAATAGATGCAGAAAAAGTGTTTGACAACATGCAACATCCTTTCATAGGGCTTCCCAGGTGGTTTAGAAATAAAGAAACCACCTGTAATACAGGAGACTTGAGTTCGATCCCTGGTCAGGAAAATCCCCTGGAGTAGGAAATGGCAACCCAGTCCAGTATTCTGCCTGGGAAATCCCATGGTCAGAGAAGCCTGGTTGGCTACAGTCCATGGGGTCACAAAAGAGACAGACATCACTGAGCAACTAAACAACAATAACAGCAATCACGGGCACATTGTAATTAAGAAGCACAGAGTTGTGGAGTCAGAAATACCTGGACCATAGGCCTCCCCTGTGACTAATTGCCTCTCTGATTGAGTTATATTATAGGTGCTCTCTCTTTGTCTTAGTTTTCTCATTTAGAAAATGTGGAAGATAATTCATACTGTCATAGGAGTGCTATGAAGTTACTATCACTACTGTTATTTTGCTGAAGTGATTTATAACCATTTATCTTAGTTTCTCTGTAAATCCAGATTTCCACATTTTGGGCTTGCTTTAAATTGTATCTACTTAAGGCATGTTTTCAAAACTATTTTTTGGCAAAGACTAAGATATTGTTGCCTTCTACTATAACTCCATGATCTTTGCAAGATCATTTCTTAACAATTTGAAAGAGATGAAAAGTTGTACATGTAGCTGTGCAGTGTGTGCCATCATTCTATTAGAAGCTAAATGACAGGAGGGAGGATACAGCGACATCAATTGTTAAGGCCTGTACATTATTCATTCAACATCTGCTGTTGGTTCTCTTTTTCCCTATGGGGGAATAAATTACATCACATCAGCACATTTTTTATGCTTTGTGTTTAAGCATTTAAAAGTCATTTATTGTATTGTTAATATTATTTTATTTCTTCTTGTTTGGCAGCCCCTGAAGTTATCAATGCCCACGACTATAGCCAGCAGTGTGACATTTGGAGCATAGGTGTCATAATGTACATTTTGTAAGTAGCCTGCTAAGTGTACAATTTTAAATGAATGGATGTCCCCTAACAGTGGAATTACATAGATTTTAATTTAAAGCGAAACAGTATAATGTCAAGAAAGCAACTGAAGAAACAACTGGGAAGTTATTCTAAAATTTGTCTTATTCATGTCAGGTCCATCTATTAGGTTTTTTTTTTTTTAATACAATCAACTTGTAAGTTTCAACTCTGCTTTTCATTGATCTATAAATGCTGCAATGCCCTGTATGATCTGAGCAAAATGAAAAACTTGCCTCAACACCTCTCTGATCCTTTGCTACAAACCAAAAGCTTGTTCGTCTTTTCTTGAGATTCACTTATAGAGCATCAGGGAGAGGGAAGGTCCTGGACCTGCCACTCCCCCGTGGACAGGGCATGTTCAAGCAGCCGGCAGTCACCAGATAAAGGTTCAGTCCAGGGTCCAGGGAGTGCTCTGTGGTTCCTAATTCTCTTCATGCTACTGAAAACATTGGTCTTTCTGGTTCTCTCTTTTGTCTCGCTCCCAAGATTCAGTCAGACCCCATGGCCTGTACTTTTCCTTTGAGGCGTCCTCACATGTTATTCAATTTCTCTTCACTTGTATCATTTCTCCTTATGATCCCTTTCTAGAAGATTACACCGTCTTTTTGTCTGGTCTCCTTCTTCTGGTTCCTCCTTCTCACAGTTGTCAGGGTTGTCTTTCTAAATCACAAATCTGGTTATACTGCTTTCCTGACTAACAGCCTCTGTTGATTCTCCCTTGCTATAGAAACTGTCAGCGCAGCACCGCATGACATGATGCAAGGCTTTCACAGCCTGGCTCCAGCATGCCTTTCCAGCCTTGGTCTGCACGTGTCTTCCCATGCACTTACCCTCTTCTGGTGTCCACCTGAGGCTGCTCCTTATGACTCAGGTGCCCCGTATTTCATGCCTCTGCGTCTTTGCTCATGTAATTCATTCTGCCTCAGTGTTCATTTTTCTTCTGTACTAACCTCTTTCTTGGGTGTGTCCAGCTCATACATTAGCAACTTCTATTTCCCCAAGTCCTACTCTGCCCCAGCAGAGTTAGTATGTTTATTGTGTATATACATTCCCTTACTCCATGGGATTTAAGGCAACGTATTAATAAAAGGTGCATGCAAAACAGTAACACTGAAAGAAAAATAAGATAAATTTAATCAGGCAAATTTGTACATGTATAAGTTTGATAGAATTAATTTTTCACTTTTCTGTGTTCTCACTATACTTCTAAAAGCTATATTATAATGTAATACAATTATTGTATTGTATGTATTGTCTCTGTTTTTCTTGCTCTGAATTTCATGAAGGACAGAGATCTGATTCATCTTTGCATCCCTAGTATCTGGCACCACAGTAGACATGTAGTAAGCGCTCAATATATGTTTTTTGTATTGAATTAAAGTGAATTGTCTGAGTGTTCTGAAAAGTTAGTGGTCATTGTTCTGCTTCTTGGTGAGTATGAACATTTTTATGTTGATGCAACATTAGTTTTATGGTCACATTGAAGATTTCACTGTGCTCTACCTCTTCCAGATCGTTTCTAAATATTGACATCACAGTAGTTACATTTTCACAGTCCTGTGAAATGAAATACACAGGCAGTAGAAATTGGATGTTGTGATTGTAGCTGTAACTCAGATACTCAACACATCACTGCTTAGACTGCATAAAGTATAAATGTATTCACAAAATTTTTGATCATTGTTTTGTGCTGCTTAGGATTATATTAAAACTCTGAGCCTTAGTTTTAAATTAAAATATAGCTATTTAAAATTAGTGTTTTATTCTCTCATGACTTCTAGACAACACAAGTCAAACATAACATATATATGTAATCTATTATTATGCCAGTTGTGGTGTTTGCTGCCTTCTTGATTTGAACTTGGTGTATTACATGTCTTAAATTTTTTCCTCCTACTTAAAGATATAATTTTAATTTTTCTGCTTCTGAGCTTGACTGCATATCATAATAAAGACATTTTTTTTTTTCCTTTACAGTAGATTCTTACTTCAGAGAAGGCAATGGCACCCCACTCCAGTACTCTTGCCTGGAAAATCCCATGGATGGAGGAGCCTGGTGGGCTACAGTCCATGGGGTCGCTAAGAGTCGGACACAACTGAGCAACTTCACTTTCGCTTTTCACTTTCATGCATTGGAGAAGGAAATGGCAACCACTCCAGTGTTCTTGCCTGGAGAATCCCAGGGACGGGGGAGCCTGGTGGGCTGCCGTTTATGGGGTCGCACAGAGTCAGACACGACTGAAGCGACTTGGCAGCAGCAGCAGCAGCAGCAGCAGCAGCAGCAGACTCTTACATAGCTAATCAGTGCCTGTTCATTAATCTACCTGAGCCCAGTGGTCTTATAGATCATTTCCTTCACCAAGGGCACAAACATATTACCTTCTCCAGGGGCGGGGAGGGGTTTCTTGTTTATCAGTTACCCCTGATTCATTGCTGCTTAATTGGACAATGATAGCATGCTTTCTCAAGGTGAAATTAATGGAAATGCTCTTTATGGGCACCATCTTTTGCTGCTTTGATTTCCTGTGAAACAGAAAATAATCGGAAGGCCTTAAGAGGCATTTTTCATGTCTTGGATTCTCTTTTCTGGATGTGCAGAAAATTGCTGTCATAAAATTTCATGTGCTGTTGATTGACCAACCATTAGATACATTTTGTGTAAGTAAAATTGTAAAGGACAGAAAAAAGTGAAATTTAAAAAATATAGCCCTTGAGCTATAGATGCATGTTAGGCAGTGTAGGAGCAGCTAAGAAATCAGTGAATGTGCATACCACTGGTTGTTAACAGACTCAATGAGCTGGGCTTTTGCTGGCTTGTACTTGTTATAATAGATAGTAATTGCCCAATAGACCATTTTTCTGACTTTTTTAGAATGGCATTTAAAACTAAATAATAGTAAGGCAAATTGAATCAGAGAGAGAAGGGTTAGAATGAGCTAGAGAAAGAGAAAGTATTAAAATCAAAGTTTGTGGAACAATTTAATATTTATTGCTTAACAAGAACCTATTGGTGATGAAAAGCTCTGTTGTCCAGCCTAGTTCGATAAGCTACTAGGATGAAAATGACTCCCCCCTCCACTTCAGAAAAATCATTATCATCATAATCATTATTACGTAGAATATTTATCAAATTTAGACTTATTCAAAAAATACTAGTGGGAATGATTTTTAAAGAACTTAAGAAAAATGTTAACTTTAAAAAATCAGTAAAAATCTGTTAAGAGACCTAGAAAACATACTTATGTACATAACAGACCAGCATTTGGAAAGTGTAATGGACTTATGCCATTTTATTCTTTCAGTAATAAAGTGGAAAAATATAATCCTGAGAGCTGAAGAATAGACATAGAGAGTTAGAATTGCCTCTGTGATGAGTCCAGGTCCAACTTCTGTCTGGTTGTCATTGGGAGAATTTGGTGGTTGTCTAAAGAATTGCCCTCAGATGTTGGAATTGACAATAAAGATGATGGCTAACATTTGCAACTTTTAAGCCCATAGTTTTGGACTGGATCACCTGTTGATGCATAGGCTTGCCATGCTGTTTGTAAAGTATAGCATAGTACTTCCTTTAAAAGGTTCTAAAGACTCGTAGTCCTGTACTACGGAATTTACAGTAAGTCCATGTTACTGTATACACACTACTCTTGGCTTTACTGACGTTGGTTATTACATGTACTCAGCTTTCACACTTCCAGACTGAAGGGTCAAATTCATCATCTGGTTTTCCACCTTCAGATTTTCTTCATTTTGTATATAATTTTGGAAGAGTTATGGCTATTTTAATGGATTTTTAATTCTGACTCAGAGCCAGTAGGCCCCACATCATTCTTACCATCATCACCAGTCTTTGTGTAACGTTTTACTATGGATAAAATTCTTCCATTGTCACTAGAAGAAGTAATCTCATTAGACTGTGATGACTCAGTGTATCTTTCTGTTAAGTCCAGTGTACCTTAAGGCATAACCTTACCCTTGCTCATATTGAAGCGTTTCTCCTCTGTTATCCACCACTATTACTGTGCACCTAAACTCACACACCTTTTTGTATTTTAACCCCATTTAAGCTTAGTGTTTTCCCACCTGGAAGAGCTTTGCACATGTGGAAGTTCCAACGGATACAAGAGCCTAGCACTAATCTCCCAAAACCCCTTTTTTTCCATTTCTACATCCAGAGAAGCTCCCACCTCTTCCTCTCCTTACTTAAATTTTTTAAGCACCACTGCTCTCAAGTCCTATGGAAACTTAATTTTTAATAGCCTTATTTTGATTGTTCAAAAGAATCTAAACAGAATGATTGCCTTTGCTGTAGATTATGTGGAAAAGCACCCTTTATGGCAAGCTCAGAAGAGAAGCTTTTTGAATTGATAAAAAAGGGAGAACTACATTTTAAAAATTCAGTCTGGAATTCCATAAGTGACTGTGGTAAGTATAGATGTGTTATTATTTATTAAAGCAAATATGCATAATATAAGAAAGCCAGCCAGTAATTTAGATACTTTAAATCTATGAGTAGCTGTTAAATTTACTTGTAGAAATAAAAACTATTTACTTGTGGAAATAGTACTATCTTCACTGTGACTTTTATAGTTGAAACTTTAAAACAAAAACAGAAAATGTGTACTAAATATTGAATAGGAAATTTTCTGATCAAATAGCTAATTTTTACTGAAGAATATAAACCAGGTAATCCAGTCAATAAAACCTCACTTTCAGCCTTAAACTTTATTTAGTATTAGCCATATGTATTGATGATATTTATTCTATAACTGATATGTTTCCTTCATGTCATACAGATCTAATCCTAAAATTGGAAAATACGTGATATTAATTATAGTCGAGATATATAAGATAGGATTTTTTCCCTTTATTTGCAGCTAAAAGTGTTTTGAAGCAACTTATGAAGGTAGACCCAGCTCACAGAATCACAGCTAAGGAGCTGCTAGATAACCAGTGGTTAACAGTAAGTTTCAGTACTGCTGCCTTTTAAAAAAAATTTTGGCATACTATCATTGCTTATTTCTTTTCATCTGGCCTTATAACCTATATATAATCTTAAACAGTCATTTAGTTTCATCTTCTGACAAGTTAAAAAAATTATTGAATGCTGACACATTTCTGAAATGGATATTTTCAAACTGTTAAAATTACTACCACAGTTGTTTATATGTGTTTATAGAGGTTTAAATGAACTTTTCTATTGTATCAAGTCCAGTAGAACGAGCTGAGAAATGTCCTTTATTAAAGATGTGAACTGTTGAAGCAGTCTGTATAGTTAAGTGGTGTAAAGCACTGGAACTGTCTACTTCTCTTTCAGCTCTTTGGATGCAGAGAATCTACAGGGACTCAGAAAAGCCAAGGTCTTCTAACAGTGGCTGTTGCCTGGCTTGAAATCTTGAGTCATTATTCATTTGCATATTGCTTTCCCCCATTACACTAATGCCTTGAGCAGTAACCCTATGTCTTAAGTGATCTTCGTATCCCTGTACCCAGAACATTTCCTGGTCACAACAGGAACTTTGGAAGAGGATGCTACTACCTCTCAATAATTATTCTCTCTTTCTTCTGTGGTCATGAAGATCCTGACTTTTCACTGGTAACATTCTTATCTAGTCTTCTTTACTAGTTATCCCCTATCTTTGCTATTTACAGTGCTGGTCAATGAGATCTAAGTGCAGGTAAGAGTAATCTCTGGGAAGTGCCCTTAAATGGAAGGAGTACGGCATTCCTCACATCCATCTTCTTTTCTAGTGACTGCAGTGCAGCTGTGATGGATGGAGTTTGAGTAGCCATATTAGGTAATAAAGTGGAATATAAACAGGATAGCAGAGCAACACGATTCTAGGAACCAGGGCTCTTAGCATATAGAGCTGCCACACCAGCCCTTGACTGCCTTCCTCCAGACGTTTTTAGATGAACAGGAAACAAATGACTGTCATCTTTGAGATACTGTGAAATGTGCAGTTAAGCCTAATACCAGTTAGTACAGTACTCAGTAAGTAGTAGCTGAATGAGTAGATGATTCAGTAAATGAATAAGTCTATAGGTATGTCAGGAAATGCCTGAGAATGGAAACTGGAGATTCCAGAAACATAGGAATATTTTACATCTTTTACTTATTAGACGCTATGTTAGGTACTGGAGATACATATTATATTGCAGTAGTACTATTGAGAAATGATGGTGGCTTGGACAAGGTGGTAGCAACAGAGTTGAAGAGAAATAAATGTGATGTATGTTTAGTATATTTGTTAGTACTTGATGATGGATTAGATAAGGGATGAGGATAAGGGAGGAATCAAGGATGAATTTTAGATTTTGCTTGAATGACTGGTTGGATGGTAGTGCCATTTACCGAGATGTGGAAGACTGCAAGAGATACATTTTTTTTCCTGGGAGAAGAGTGGTGAGTCAAGAGTTCCACATTGGACATGATAAATTTGAGATGCCTATGCCACATTCAAGTGGAGATTTCCAATAGATCATCAAAAGTATGAGCCTGGAACTGGAGAAGAATGAACTGGAGATACAAATCTGTGAATCCTGAGTATACAGATGCCATATAAAGCCATTGTGCTGAAGAGATGAATTAGGAAGAAAATGCAGATAGAAAGGATACAAGGGCTCAGCAGTCTGCCTTTAGACACTGCAACATTTAGAAGAGTAGAAGCTAGCAATGGAGCCTGAAAAGGAATAGCTAATGAGGAAAGAGGAAAGTTAGGAGGGTAGTGCCAAGGAAGTTGAGTGAGAAAAGTGTTTGAGAAAGCAAGAACAGTCAGCCCCCAGATAAATGCTGCCTAGAGGTCAAAATGAGAATGAATTTTCATTACAATAGCCAACAGAGGGGTTGATGGTGACCCTGGAGTCCTTGATAGATTTTAGATACCATAAATTTATGGTGATACCACTGTGATTTTCCTTTGGGAATTTCTGATCATTTATTGGAATAATTCTTTTTCTTTAAGGGCTAAAAGATTGCCTTCACTCAAAAATGGTTTATAACTGCCCTCTTCTATGAATGTGTTGAACTCTCAAATGATTCTGTGCAATAAGTATTTCTGGCCTAAAGTAATTGTGCAAATGAGTTAGCAGCTAGATCATTGCAAAACAACTGAGTAGATTTGTAGTAGAGCAAAATAAAAAAACTGTAAAACAGATGGTGTGCTTTAGAAATCTCTCTCTTTTCAGCATCACACAACATTCGGGTTTGGCCATTTAATTATTTGTTTTCTAATTAGTGAAACTTTATTTCTGGCTTTGGTCATTTTCCAGAAGTCTCCATTTTTGAGCCTCTGTAACAATTTGTCTCTATGTAGTCCTTGCCAAATTGATAGAGAAGTGACAGATAGCGTGTACTATATCGGACTATCCTGAGGAGTTCAGTATATGAAGTTTAGAATACTGGCATTTTGTAAACTTCTGAAAGGCAAAACTCTTTTCTTCTTAACCACTTGAAGTCTCGCTTCCTGTAATTCATGTCCTCTGTTTGAAATAATCTAAAGAGGACATGTTAGTTCTCTCAGTGCCTTACTGCTTTGTAGCCAAAGCTTATCTTCCAATACCGGACAAATAGTGACATTCTTTTCAAAGAGCTTTATTGGATAAAAAGTCTCCATGGTTTAGTCTATATATCATGCATTTTGAAATACAGTATGTATCTGAAAAGTGTTCTGAGAAAAATAATCATTGCTTCCCTATGTACATTTAAGTGAATGGGTCTTAAACAGATATTGTCATCCTGATTTCAAAAGTCCAAGGTCAGTTGCAAGGAAAAACAGCCAATATCCTACAAAGGGAGGGTTTGATGATGACACCCATTGCCAGGAGTATGCCTGTTATCCTCTCTATCTTTTTCTACCTTTTTGCCCTCTTTATTCTCAACAATAGTTCAGGAGTTCATTCCTTGTTAGATAGTTACAGTTGCCCCTTGGTATTCAATCCCCTGATAACAACTAACACCAAGAATTTGCACATTTAACAAGTTTCCCTGGTACTTTCAATGCCTGCTTATATTTAAGAACCTTCTATAAATTAATGAAACATTTTTCTTCTATGGCTTGTCAAAAAGCAGTTTCCATATTTGAGCTCTGTTGGTATTATTCAACAATTCCTTCAATAGATTTTTTTTTTTTTTTGGTCCCTGCCATGTACCATGCCTTGTGCTAGGTAATAAAATTCAGTTAAAGACATATAGGACCCAGTCTCTGACATGAGGAATTTATAATATAATAAGGGAAACAAGCTATGTATAAGATACAATGCAAGGAAGAAAATGATAAATGGCATAGAGATTGCCAAATGACCAGAGAGGTACAGAGGCAAGCGAGTATGAAATCAGGAAGTTTAATTTGACTGGCAGATAAGATGCCTGCAGGAAACAAGTGGGAAATGAGACTTTTAGAAAAGGAAGGAAAATTGTGAGGGCCCTTGAATCTCAGGCTAAAGAGTTTTAACTTCCTGCCATAGATAGTAGAGAACAATTGCATGCTCTTTGAAAGAAGGAAATTATTATTATAGTGTGTCAGTCTTGCAGAGTGGCTTATTTTAAATGGGACAACAGTCATTTAAATGTCTATGTTGATTTTAACAAGTGTTTTTTATTTTAATTCATAAGGCACTATATGGGTACAAAGATGATTAAAACAGTCTCTCCCTTGAGTAATTCACCACAAATTACGGTGTACTTTGTTTTATAGTCACACTTTACAAAGCTCTTATAATGAAGTGTAGGGTCTAATTTCAGAACACTCTTTCCTATGTATGAACAGGTCTTTGTTCACTAATTTACAAATTGTCATTCAGGTTTTAGTCATTAGCTTTTGACCTTTAGCCTGTGCACTTTATGTAAAAGAATTGAAATTTTCTGATACCTAACTAATTATTGGGTGTTTTTTTGCTACTGTATATTTTCATCCTAAATATATTAAGGCTCTAACCTTTATATTACTATATTTACTCTTAAATTATGAATTATCTTATGTATATGAATATGATTTTGAAGCCCTCTTTAATGAAGTTTTTTTAAAAAATTTATGTTAAAAAGAAGCTCATGAACCAGGAACCTTGGGCATTTATTCAATATTCAATGATTGGTACATACTTAATAATTCAAACAAATATTTATTGAATAACTACTATGTACTGTGGAGGACACAAAGATGAGTTTGGCATAGGCCTTCCCTACAGGTTGCCCACACCCTAGTGGAGGGATTAAAGAAAAAACACAGGCAGAGAATGCATATTTGATAAGTGTGTGTGCAAAAGTCCACCTGCAATACAGGAGACCCAGGTTTAATCCCTGGGTTGTGAGATCCCCTAGAGAAGGAAATGGCAACCCACTCCAGTATTCTTGCCTGGGAAACCTCATGGATAGAGAAGCCTGGTGGGCTACAGTCTATGGGGGTCACAAAGAGTCAGACATGACTGAGCAAGTTTCACTTCACTTTATATATATATATATATATATATATATATATAAGCATATAAAAATGTGTTCTATATATTATATGTGGTATGTAATAAAATATACACTACGGGGGATGGTGGGGGGGGGTGGTGGAAATAGTAACAACCTCAGAAACGCAGATGATACCTCTTTAACACTTGAATGACAGAAAGTGAAGAGGAACTAAAGAGCCTCTTGATGAAGGTGAAAAAGAAGAGTGAAAAAGCTGGCTTAAAACTCAACATTCAGAAAACTAGGATCATGGCATCCAGTCCCATCACTTCATGGAAAATAGATGGGAAAACAGTGGAAACAGTGACATACTTCATTTTGTTGGGCTCCAAAATCACTGCAGATGGTGGTGACTGCAACCATGAAATTAAAAGACACTTGTTCCTTGGAAGAAAAGCTGCGACCAACCTAGACAGCATATTGAAAAGCAAAGACATTACTTTGCCAACAAAGGTCCATCTAGTCAAAGCTATGGTTTTTCCAGTAGTCACATATGGATGTGCGAGTTGGACTATAAAGAAAGCTGAGTGCCAAAGAATTGATGCTTTTGAATTGTGTTGTTGGAGAAGACTATTGAGAGTCCCTTGGACTGCAAAGAAATCAAACCAGTCAATCCTAAAGGAAATCAGTGCTGAATATTCATTGGAAAGACTGGTGCTGAAGCTGAAGCTCCAATCCTTTGGCCTCCTGATATAAAGAACTGACTCATTTGAAAAGACCCTGATGCTAAGAAAGATTGAAGGCAGGAGGAGAAGGAGACATCAGAGGACAAGATGGTTGGATGGCATCACCAACTCAATGGATGTGAGTTTGAGCAAGCTCCAGGAGATGGTGAAGGACAGGGAAGCTTGGCATGCTGCAGTCCATGGGGTTGCAAAGAGTTGGACACAGCTGAGCGACTGAACAACTGCATCTTTTCTGAGGATTAAACCTAGATTAACTTTGGAGAGAAACTTCATGATAACAGGATTCAGAGAATAGTGATACCCCAGGAAGATAAAGGGCTATTTTGAGATGGCATGTATGGTGGGTGAGACTACAACCAGGGCAGGAAGTAAAAATAGGAAGACAAAGACAACCCAAGTTCCCCCTTTGCCTATTCTTTGTCTTGGGACACTGGTGCCTGTTCTCTCACAGGGATCAGAAGTAATAAAATCAGAGCAGTGCTGACGCCCTGCTTGAGTGAGAAGCTAAGGAAAATGGGTGGGAATTACTGGGTCTAAACCAATGACTTACCCATTGGCCTCCAGCCTCTAAGATAGGTAGATTATAGTTTTAGAAGTGCTTCCTCCTAAGATGACTTCTCCTTGGAAGAGAAGGTTATGAAATCCTGAATTGAGGAGTTGCTTGGTGGGGGCAGATTTTTGGTGCCTGGAATTTTCAGCTCCTGGGAGATCAAAAGATCTGGTTCTGGTCTGTTTTCCTGAGGAGCTAGTACTCCCCAAGGAGTGTGAGCTCACAGGCCACATTTCACACACCGTTAAGAGAGTTTAGACTAGGCAGACCCAGACTTTAGAAGTCAACAAAGTGAACATGCTAAAAGAGAGAAGTGAAGACGTTAATAATATGAAGCAAGAAATGAAATGGTAAAAGAGAACCAAGTAGAACCATTTAGGTATAATAGTTGACAGAGATGCAGTTATATAGGATAAGTAGTGAAGTGGGTGCAAATGAAGAGTGAATTAAAAAACTATATGATCAGATTATGTAACTTTAATAGAACTTTACAGAAGGGAACAGATGAAGATAAACATACTGAAAACTTAAGCAAAAATGAAGCTATGTGGAGCTGAAAATAAAAGTTACAAGATTCATATAATAGTAATCTCAGGCAAAAAAAGTGAAAATGAGCAGAAGGAAATCTTTTAAAAATAAGAGATAATTCATCAGAATTAAAAGAAAAGACTTCAGCTTTAAATAATGATAGACTACCAGATAGGAGAGAGAAGGAAAAATTGACAAAATAGACATAATAAAATCTAAGAACATCAAAAACAGAAAATTCTCACCAGAGAGGAAGAGCAATATCATAAAAAGAATAAGAATAACCTTGACATCTTACTTTTTAGCAGCATTATTGGATGCACGTTTAAATGGAGTAATAATTCTAAATGTACTACGGAAAAATATTTAAACTTAGGATTTTATATCCATTTACATTGTCATTCAAATGAAAGGCAATGATAAAAAGTATTGTTAAGTATACAAAGCCTCAGTTTTGCCATATAAGTCATAGATTTAAAACACTTGTAGAAATAGTTAAATAGGTCAAAGAAACTCAGTAGACACTGTAAGAGCTGTGTGTACCAATAGAGCTTGAAATACCTTGGTAAAGTCTGTTGGTGTCCAAAGAAAAAAGGAAAGACCAAAGAAGAGGACACGGTATATTGATAATAACCCAGATTTAAAATGTGAGATAATATAAACATGATAAGCATTGAGAAGGGAGAGAGAACATTGGTACATCAGAGGGGGCTTAACTGGAAGATGTAGACAACAGATTTTCAAAGCCGTAAGGATTAAAAAAAAAAAAGTATAGAGTGGGACAAGTTGTAATAAACTTGAATAGTAGAAATAATTTCAAATAAGTTAATGGGTTAGAAGTACCTGTTAAAAGACATAATGTCACGTTGAATTCTAAAATTTCTAGCTGAGTGCCATTTACAGGAAGCACATTTGAAGCATAAGGGCACAGAAATATTGAAAGAAAAAGAGTGGAAAAGAACACACTAGGCAAATACTAACCAAAAAAAGCCTGAGTAACTGAATTAATATCAATTAAATCTACCTTGCTACAAACAAATCATCATCATTAGAGATACTGAAGATTACTGTATAATGATAACAGTTCAATCCAAACAAAATATATGTTTAAACACATTTAACTAATAAGGTAATCTCAAAAATATATATCAAAAATTGACAAAGTTCTATGAAGAAATTGGCAAATTCACCGCTATAGTTGGAGATTTTAAATGCACTTCTCTCAATTACTAATATGTGAAGCATACGAAAACAGAAGTAAGGATATTTAACAATACAATTAACAAGCTTATTTTGGTGGACACATACAATTGTGCATCTAACAATTAAGGAATATACATTTTTCTTAACCACACATAGAAAGAACATTTACCAGAATAATCTAACCAGGAAGGAAGCAAGCCGTAATAAATTTCACAGATTATTCTCTAACAATACACAATTAAGTTGAAAGTTAATCAAAATGAGATTAAATGATGCATATATTTGGAAATTAAATCACATGCTTCAAGATAAGTCATGGGTTAAAAAAATAGATCCTAATGAGAAAAAGTTTTTAATTTCTAGAACTGAATGGTAATGAAAACACAGCATATAAAAACCTGTAGATACAGTAAAAATGTGTTTCAGCAGAAATTTATTAATATCACCTAATGTATGTACATTAGGAAGAAGAAAGGCTAAAAGGGAACTACATATCCAACTTAAAATTTTGGGAAAATATCCCAACAGAATATACACAAATAAGTAGTAGGAAAAATAAACCTAAGGGTGAAAATAAATAGAAAGCAAAGGTAGAAAAGAGGAGATCAGTAAGACCAACATTTTATTCTTCAAAAAGACCAACAAATAGATAAACCTTTGGCAAAAATAAGAAAGAAAGAAAGAAGTAAAAAATAATATTTCACAGGAAAAAAGGAATACAGCTGCAGATAAGGCAAAAATTAAAAGGATAAAGATTAAAAAGATATGGGCATAGCATCACCAACTGTTTACCAGTAAATCTAAAAACTTAGGCAGCATATTAATTCTGTATATTCTAGTATAACAAAATTAGACCAGTGAAAAGCAAACATATGAAAAAGATCCATTTTGTTTATTTATATAGATCTAAAACCTTAAACAAAATATTAGGAAGTTGGATTCAACTGTGCTTATAAATAGGTCATAATCATGTTGGATTTTCCCTGAAATACAATGATGGTTTAATTTCAGAAAAAAAATCTGTATATATAAATTCATACATTAATATATTAAAGGAGAAAAGATATCATCATTTTAAAGAAAGCACTGGTCCTGTAGTAAGACCCAACATACATTCATAATTTAATTACAAATAAAAGAAAACATCCTTAACCTGATAAAAGATTACAGCAAATATTATTTTAAATGGGAAAAGTGGAAGCATTTTCTTTAAATAAAGAGCTAGTCAAGGAAATCAGCTTCTAGTAGTTTTTTCAATATTGTTGATCTTTGTCTAAGACAAGGAAAATAAAGTCATGAGAATTGGAAAACAGAAATAAAACTTTTATTATTTGCAGTAATATACAAATGACTAGACAAACTTATAATAATAAGAGAGCTGAGAAAGATAGCTGGATTTAAGGATGGTATACATCAATAAATGAGAGTGTCAAATCAATACATTGTACACCTTAAACTTACACAGTGTTGTATACCAACTGTGTGTGTGTGTGCTCATTCAGTCATGTCCAACTCTTTGTGACCCATGGGCTGTGGCCCACCAGGCTCCTTTGTCCATGGAATCCTGCAGGCAAGAATACTGGAGCAGCTTGCCATTTCCTGCTCCAGGGAATCTTCCTGACCCAGGGATCAAACCCACGTCTCTTGCTCCTTCTGCATTGGCATGAGGATTCTTTACCACTGTGCCACCTGGAAGCCCTATATACTAATTATACCTCAGTAAAACTGAGGAAAAGAAGATTGATATGCAAAGTCAATTGCACTTCTTTTCACTAGCAACCAACAATATAAAATGCAAAAAAATGAAGACATGTAAAACTGTATTCACAAATTTATAATTTCTAGAAATGCAGCATTAGATTTGTAAGAACTCTTTGAGGAAAGTTATGAAATTTTATGGGAAAACATTGAAGAAAAACTCAAGTGTAAATATATACCATAATTTAGGTCAGGAGACTAAATATCATAAAAATTTATTTCCTCATGTTGATGTACATATACAATGCAAATCCAATCAAAATTCCTCTTTTTGTAACCCTAAAATTTATAGTGAAGTACAAAGGGTCAAAAATAGCCAAGGCTTTTTTGAGTATTTAGCTATAACAGAAAATAAGACTATTTAGTTAGCACAGTGTGATAATGATATAGTAGTAAGCAAATTGACCAGTAGAATAAAATAGAAAGTGTGGAAACATATCCATACACGTCTGGAACATTTAGACAGTGGTAGTATGATGCATCAGTGGAAAAAAGGAGAGATTATCCAATAACTGGAGTTCAAATAAATGGCTGTCCATATGAAGAAAAAGAAATTGGGTTCCTATCTCACATGGTAGACAAAAGTCAACTTCTAATCAGTCAAGGACTTAAATAATAAAAATTTATATTTAACTTTTAGTGTAAATATAGGTGAAACCCTTTTGGAAGTTGGAGTGTGTAGAAAAGGATTTTATAAACAAGGTACCAAAGTCATTAATGTAAAAGAAATGAGGAATAAACTTGACTTATATTAATCTTTAGAACTTCTATTCATAAAACAGCATTTTAGGGAAAGCTGATAGATTATAGACTAGGAGAAGGCTTTTGTAACCCAAATAACCAAGAAAAGAGTAATATCATGAAATCTCAGTGTTTCTTACAAATCACTGCAAAGTAGACCAACCACCTAGTAGAAAATGGACAAGCAACTGGACAGGACCAGACATTTTTACAAACAAGGACCTACATTTGGCTAATGCACATGCAACAAGATGTTCAGTTTCATTAGTGATCAGGGAAATACAAATCAGGACTTCAGTGAGATAAACTGAAAATTAAAAAGTCTGACAGTGATAGGTTTTGGAAGAGATGCAGATAAAGAGTCCCTTTAAATCATCGCTGGTGAGAGTACACCGGTACAACTACTTTGGGAAAAGGGTTTGAAAATGTTTTGAAAAACATTCTCTATTAAAGTTAACCATTCACATACTCTATACCAAGAAATTTAATTTCTAAGAATATACCCAAGGAGTTCTTCTACATATATACCCTTGGAGACATACACAGTAATGTTTGTAGAAGTGTTTATAGGAGCAAAAACCCAGAGTCACCCCAAATTCCCTCTTCCTAGAGAATGAATAAATTGTGGTATAGTCTGACAGTGGACTATTTTACAACTGTGAAATGGTTGAGCCACATGTAATAATATCTATGAAGCTATGAAACTTATTTTTAAAGTAGTCATAGTTTTGTTAAGATATAATTACTTACTGTAAAATAGATTTTAAGAGTTTAGCTGATGAATTTTTATATATGTATACTTTTGTGTAACTACTGCCCAGAACAAAATGCAGAACATTTCTACCCCCACCAGAAAGTTCTTATGTTCCTTTCTCCTAAGTTCACTTTGTGCCACTCACCAGCAATGGTGTGAGAGTTCTAGTGTTGCTCCCCATCCTCTCCAGTGCTTGGTATTGTTAGTATTTTTAATTTAGATACTTTGGTAGATATATAATTGTATCTCATTGTGGTTTTAATCTGTGTTTCCCAAATGACAAATGAAATTGGTCATGTTTCATGTTTATGCTAATTTATTTCTTTATGCTAACTGGTCTTTTGAATATCTTTTTTTTACAAAATGTCTGTTCAAGTCTTTCTCCCATTTTCTATTTCTTTTTAAAATGTATTGATTTATAGAAGTTGGTTACATATTTTAGATGTAAGCCTTTGTCACATACACAAATAAATGTATGTACAGTAATAAGCATTACAAGAAGGTGACTTAAGAGAACATGAAAAGAATTACTGCATATCCTTGCTCCAGCAGGTCTCTTATGAAAAAAAGAGATCATTAGAAATTGAGGGTCTTCAATCAAAAAATGGGCCAAAGAACTAAATAGACATTTCTCCAAAGAAGACATACGAATGGCTAACAAACACATGAAAAGATGCTCAACATCACTCATTATCAGAGAAATGCAAATCAAAACCACAGTGAAGTATCATTTCACACCAGTCAGAATGGCTGTGATCCAAAAGTCAACAAGCAATAAATGCTGGAGAGGGTGTGGAGAAAAGGGAACCCTCTTACACTGTTGGTGGGAATGCAAATTAGTACAGCCACTATGGAGAACAGTGTGGAGATTCCTTAAAAAATTGCAAATAGAACTGCCTTATGATCCAGCGATCCCACTGCTGGGCATACACACCGAGGAAACCAGAATTGAAAGAGACACATGTACCCCAATGTTCATTGCAGCACTGTTTATAATAGCCAGGACATGGAAGCAACCTAGATGTCCATCAGCAGATGAATGGATAAGAAAGCTGTGGTACATATACACAATGGAGTATTACTCAGCTATTAAAAAGAATACATTTGAATCAGTTCTAATGAGGTGGATGACGCTGGAGCCGATTATACAGAGTGAAGTAAGCCAGAAAGAAAAACACCAATACAGTATACTTACACATATATATGGAATTTAGAATGATGGTAATGATAAACCTGTACGCAAGACAGCAAAAGAGACACAGATGTATAGAACAGCCTTTTGGACTCTGTGGGAGAGGGAGAGGGTGGGATGATTTGGCAGAGTGGCAGTGTAACATGTATGATATCATAAGTGAAATGAATCGCCGGTCTAGGTTTGATGCAGGGTGCAGGATGCTTGGGACTGATGCACGGGGATAATCCAGAGAGAAGGTGTGGGGCGGGAGGGGGGAGGTGGGGGTCAGGATTGGGAGTTCATGTACACTCGTGGCTGATTCATGTCAATGTATAGCAAAACAAATACAGTATTGTAAAGCAAAACAAACTAAAAAATAAAAATTAATTAAAAAAAAAGAAAAAAGAAATTGAGGGTCTTGAAACTGATTCCCTGCAAACTGTCCCTGCCCCCACAGGCCATATGAAGTCTTCTTATACAGGCAGGTACACACTACATACTCCAGTCTGAAGAATGTTGGTTTGGAATATACTGAGTCTGTTTTCATTTTTCTAGCTTTATTGAGATATAATTGACATATAACATTATATAAATTTAAGATGTACAACAGTGATTATATATATATACTATGAAATGCTAATCACAATAAGTTTAGTTAATACATCCATCACCTCGCATAGATTAATGTTTTTATTGTGATAGAAGCTTTAAAGATCTATCCTTTTAGCAGCTTTCAAGTATACATTATAGTATTGAAGGCTCAGCAGCACCTCTAGCTAGAAATTCTTGGCAGACAATTAGAAATGCACTTTTGATATAAGGGTAAATTACTCAATTTCTCAGGCTGTTTCCTCTTAAAGAACAGAAGTATCAACACCAACCTTGTCTATTTTCATTATTTGTTCTACTTGTGGAAACGAAATCACTGAGGTGACTGTTAGGAAAAACTAGTGCACTTGCTTACTTTGCTGCTGTTGCTGCTAAGTCGCTTTAGTCGTGTCCGACTCTGCGACCCATAAACGGAAGCTCACCAAGACTCCCCAGTCCCTGGGATTCTCCAGGCAAGAACACTGGAGTGGATTTCCATTTCCTTCTCCAATGTGTGAAAGAAAAGTGAAAGGGAAGTCGCTCAGTTGTGTCCGACTCTTAGTGACCCCACGGACTTCAGCCTACCAGGCTCCTCCGTCCATGGGATTTTCCAAGCAAGAGTACTGGGGTGGGGTGCCATTGCCTTCTCCCTTGCTTACTTTAGTGATCCATTATTACCTTTCTCCACTGCTGCCTTGGACTCACTGAGACACATTAGGGCATGTTTAGTGATTTTGGGTGCCATCAGTCCTATGACTTACATTATTTCTTTCCCATATAATTTATATTAATTATTAGTCATATAATAGTTACCATTGCTACTACTGCTAAGTCGCTTCAGTCATGTCCAACTCTGTGTGACCCCAAAGACGGCAGCCCACTAGGCTCCTCAGTCCCTGGGATTCTCCAGGCAAGAACACTGGAGTGGGTTGCCATTTCCTTCTCCAATGCATGAAAGTGAAAAGTGAAAGAGAAGTCGCTCAGTCGTGCCCAACTCTTAGCGACCCCATGGACAGCAGCCTGCCAGGCTCCTCCATCCATGGGATTTTCCAGGCAAGAGTACTGGAGTGGGGTGCCATTGTCTTCTCCAAATAGTTGCCATTACCCTTGTAAATTATTTGAATGGTAAACAAAGCAGGAAAAATAACTTCCTCCCTCTATTCCCTCATTCCCTCTTATTAAAGATAACCATTGTTGAATCTCTGATGTGTTCTTTTAAATACATTCTGTATATTTTTTGGTATCCACTTTTCACAAATGAATTTATATTACACAAACTTTTCTTTTTCATCGAATGTATTTTGGGATGATTTCCTTATGTTTTTTTTTTAAAAAAGCAGCATTGTATCTAAAACCATGGATTATTTTATAACTTTGTGATTTTATATAAAATCATAATTTTATAATTTGTTTCTATTATTTTTCTCTTCTGAATATGAAATATTTAAATGTTTTAGGTCTTTTCTATTACAAACAATGGTGCAACAAATATTCTTATAAATACATATTTGTATATTGTGTCAGCATATAGGATAAATTCTTAAAAGTTGAACTACTGATCTGTGAGAGTGTGCTTTACACATTTTGATGATTTGTTACTGACTAATTCTCCCATAAAAAGCAAGTAAATGAGAAACCTGTTTCCCCACACCCTCACCAAGAGAATCATCAAACTTAAATTTATGTCCATCTATTAGGTATAAATTGGTAACTCATTGTTTTGATTTGGATTTTATTAATTTTGTAAAGTTGAGCATCCTTTTATGTGCTTTTTAATAAAGTGAATATTCCATTTTCCTGGTGGTAAAGAATCTGCCTGAAATTTGGGAGGACCTGGGCTTATCCCTGGGTTGGGAAGATCTCCTGGAGAAGGGAATGGCAATCTACTCCAGTATTCTTGCCTGGAGAATCCCATGGACAGAGAAGCCTCGCAGGTTACAGTGCATAGGGTTGCAAGGAGTCAGACACAACTGAGCAATTAAGCAGCAGCAGCAGCATTCCATTTTCCTATTGAAAAAATTTTATCCCTCAGAACATTACAAAGTAAAGTGCTCTAGCTATTTATGAAAAGTAGAAAATAAAGACTGTGAAGTCCCAGAATGTTTTCTTTTAGCTTAGCTTATTTTATGTTTTATACCATCTTATCCCAACTCATACATATTATTCATTCATTTAAAAATATGTATTAAATATTTATTATTTATAAAATACTAATAGTCTCTATCCTTGAAAAGGCAAATTTTGTTAGATGAGGATGTATGCTTGGGTCTCTATTTGTAAGACCTGCCTACTCAGGTATTAAGTCCAAATATTGGTATTTGACCAAACTTCTCCTCTATGAGTGTTGAGCTTTCTAGCTTTTCAAAATAAAATAATCTCAAGCTGTTAGTTCAGTTCAGTTCAGTCACTCAGTCGTGTCCGACTCTTTGCAACCCCATGAATCGCAGCACGCCAGGCCTCCCTGTCCATCACAACTCCCGGAGTTCACTCAGACCCGCATGCCATGAAATTAAAAGACGCTTACTCCTTGGAAGAAAAGTTATGACCAACCTAGACAGCATATTCAAAAGCAGAGACATTACTTTGTCGACTAAAGTCTGTCTAGTCAAGGCTATGGTTTTTCCTGTAGTCATGTATGGATGTGAGAGTTGGACTGTGAAGAAGGCTGAGCGCCGAAGAATTGATGCTTTTGAACTGTGGTGATGGAGAAGACTCTCCTTGGACTGCAAGGAGATCCAACCAGTCCATTCTGAAGGAGATCAGCCCTGGGATTTCTTTGGAAGGAATGATGCTAAAGCTGAAACTCCAGTACTTTGGCCACCTCATGCGAAGAGTTAACTCATTGGAAAAAACTTTGATGCTGGGAGGGATTGGGGGCAGGAGGAGAAGGGGACGATTAGATGGAATATTTTATTTGAGAAAAATATAGCTAATATTAAGTGGTTAATTTTGGTATGAGCTACTCACATCTGGAATTAAACAGTGCATAGAGTACATTATAATCAAATGATCACATTATATTTAAATCTTCCAGTCACCTAAGAGCTTTCAAGTCAAACGTCTTTATTCTTGGATACAATACCAGACTAATCAGCTGAACTTAGATTTTTTACCTAGACATTTTGATGTTATGTAGACTTACCCATAGGGCTTCCCTGGTAACACAGAGGGTAAAGAATCTGCCTGCAATGCAGGAGACCCAGGTTCAATCCCTGGGCAGGGAAGATCCCCTAGAGAAGGGAATGGCAGCCCATCCCAGTATTCTGGCCTGGAGAGTTCCATGGTCAGGGGAGTCTGGTGGGCTACAGTCTGTGGGGTTGCAGAGTTGGACATGACTGACTGACTAACACACATGTACACACAGGCTTACGCTTAGTGTTGGACCCAGTAGATTTTGGACAACTTTTTTCATTCTTTCAGTTTCTTATTAATTTTCTAAGAACAGAGCTGTAAGGGGGTCTTTGGATTCCTGAGACTTGCCCTATCTAGTGTTTTTTGCACAAGCATGCTGTATTATTCTTTTAAAACTGATTATTCTCCCACCCCTAAATTTTGGTATATTGTAAAAAGTATTAGTGAAGAGGTCTGAGACATGTCAGTTCAAGGAATATTCTCAAAAGGGCATCAGAAGTTTTGTTATTTATTCAACATTATAATTTTTCCGTGTGACTTAGTGAATTTGTGAGATTATATTACTAAAATATGTAAGAGTCTTCAATTTTTTTTTTTTAAGTCTTCAATTTTTAAAACTGTTTATAACACCAAAACTTTATCATTTAATATTAGGGCAATACACTTTCTTCAGCGAGACGAACCAATGTCTTAGAAATGATGAAAGAATGGAAAAATAACCCAGAAAGTGATGAGGAAAGCACAACAGACCAAAGAGACAGCAGGTCTGGACAAGAGGAGTTGAAAGTTTACCAACCCAGCCGAAATGTCCCTGATGTCAGTAACTCTTCAGATGAAGAGGAAGGAAAACAGGTAGGAAGAACCAACAAAACAGGTAGGAAAAACAATTGTTTCATTTCTCCAAACTGTAAAATCCCTTCACAACACTTGGAACATTTTTGCAACTCTTTTTTGTTGTTGGATTGTAATGGTTTGTAACAAGAGAGACCCGCATGATAAAGTAAAGCTTGAAACTAGCATGATTTAGTGATTTGGCCTAGAAGCTTATTTTAAGATCCGTGATTATATAGGGGAGGGGTCTGCAAACTTTCCCTATAACAAATAGTGAATATTTTAGGCTTTGTAGGCCATAATAGTCTCTGTCACAACTTCTCAACACTGATGTTATAGCATGAACACAGGCATAGATAGCAAATGAGCGTTCCAGCGAAACTTTGCAGAGACAGGTGGTGTGCCAGATTTCGCTAATGGGTCACAGTGAATAATGTATGTATTTTATCAGATTATGCAATTTGGAATGGGTTTATGTACTTCAAAAATTACTATTACATTAGTTAGTCATTTCCAATTCATGATACCTAAAATTGTTTGTATAGGCTTATTTTTTACTTTATTAGATATAGTTTTATTCTTTTTGGTGAATAAAATCCAGTAACACTTGGTTAATTCTAGATTGCATTCTACCAACTCAATATCCTGACAGTTTACCCACATCCTCTTTTCTTTTGTTTCTGTGTTTGAGGAAAAATTTTCTGTATGTTTGTTCTCATTCTCGTCTTGAAGTCTAATCAGCATGTTTGAGCTCTTCTTGCCACTGGGGGCCAGATTTACCTCCGGGCACCCCACTTCTTCTGAGGAGTTGCTGCTTTTCAGTTCTCTGAGACCTAGAGACGGACAGAGTGGAAAGAGGGACTGGAGGGCAAATCCTGACCCACCGTCAGGAAGGTACAGCATGGCTGCCTGTACCTGCCCTGCCATGAATTCTGTCAGAAACTTGAGGAAAGAGACCCAGTAGAGTGATCTGGTTGATTTTTATTTACTCATCGGGGATTTCTTCATCTAGTTGATAGCAAATGTCTAGATAATAGGCTTAACATTTAATTATTTAGACATTTTGAAATAGCCATATTTTTATGTAATGTAAACATAAGGTTCTTGAATCCCTTTCACCTTCTCCAGTCTGTCAACAACTCCTACAGTGCTTAGCAGCTGTGTGTATTTGGTATTCTTGTTAAAAATAATATCCTAAAAACCCATGTTTGCATTTCCTCATTGAATATAGTTTGAAAAATTTCTTGTTAGCTGACTTGGAATTTTAAACACACGTACATGTGCACACACACATATATAAACATACTCACACATATACACATACACACATACACTCTCACACACACACGTTGCATGTTACACACATGCACCAACAATATACTCACATATGGAAGTGATAATTTAGTTGCTAAGTCATGTCTGACTCTTGTGACCCCACGGACCCACCGGGCTCCTTTGTCCATGGGAAACCCCAACCAAGATTACTGGAGTGGGTTGCCTTTTCCTTCTCCAGAGGATGGATCTTCCTGACCCGAGGATCAAACCCAGTTCTCTTGCAGGCAGTCTCCTGTATTCAGATGGATTGTTTACCAGCTGAGCCACCAGGGAAGCTTGTATATGTGTATATATCTACATATATGCATATATACAAGTATATATATGTGTGTATACTCAGATACATACAAACACAAATCCAGACATACACATACATACACACATTATCTTTTGTAGTCTTGGATTATATCTATGTTCACTGAATCTGAACATAAAATATCCTTGTAAACCAAATGTTTGGTTGTCTTCCATCTCCTTTTTCATTGCTCTGTCACGTCTCTGCTCTCCTCCTACGCTCTCTTTGAGTCAGAGTAGAGGGAAAACACTTGCCGTGAAGTTCTCAATGTGGTGTTCTCAGCTACTTGCAATTAGGGAACAGAAGGATTGGAATTTGAGGTGCTTATGGATACTAGAACTAGACTCAGTGGATTGAAAATTTAAGAATATACATTTCTACTTATCAACAAGAACTTTTCCACAGTCAGAGCTCACCTGCAGTAGCACAGGCGGGACTGTGGATAGTAAACCTCACCTTTCAGCCGTTGAACGTATTCATGCAGACTCTGGAAAACTACTTGTTATAAGTACTCTGCCAGGAATTTCTACATAGTGGGTAGGAGTTTGCCCTGGATGTCCTTTAAGCACTTTCCTGTGTTTAGGTTTTGGCTGTGACATCTTGGGAGGAATACTTTACCTCATTTGTGAGTTTTTCTGAAGAGTGTTACCCCTTAAAAGAAAATCTTCTCTTGTACATTGTTTTTTCATGGATTTTTATGAATAAATATGCTCTTTATTAATTACATTGAAGTTGACTTTAAGAAATTACTTTTTTCCCCCAAATCTTCATTAATAGCAAATAGTAGAGTATAAGATCTAAAGTGATAACTAAAAATAGGATTGGCCATTTAGTCTTGAGTCCACGCAGGATTCTTATAGTAACTAATATCCTTAAGAGTGAAACTTTAATTTTATTAAAAATCATTCTAATAATATTGAAATATTTCCCATGGGAAAAATTCATTTGTTAAAATTAGATTATATGATAATTTGATATGATAAATATTTACACTTACTATAAAGAGATGTATATGATTCTTTTTCCATTAAACTATTTGAAATATGGCTTCACTGTAAATGCAGATTGCCACAGATCCTGCTTTCCATTGTATCACTGTTCTCCCTTCTGGAGAATCTGATAAATCCATTTAGAGCTCCTGATTTTATAATTCTCACAAATGAGAGTAATCACACTTTTTAGATAAGTGTCAAAGTACTTGGAAAACTAGCAGAAAAAGTGAGGAATTATTTAAAAACAAACACAAAAAAACACTTGAACTAAGCACCTTCCTCTTTTAACTCTTCCTTAGTTCCAAATGCCCTGGGCATTATGGAAAAATACAGTGTGTATCTCCTCATTGTTCATGTTTGGATGAAAATATTATACTTCACGATTTCAAACTTATCTTCAAATAGTCGGCATTTGGCAATGTCCATTTTTTAATTTTCATTTTCAACCTTTAGTTTGTTTTTAGTAGGTTTATTTTTTTAAAGATAGAAATGTTCTCTCTTATATATCTTGTATTTTACAGTCTGGGTACATCTAGAAAGTGTTTTGTGTTATTGGGAACCCTCTAAATTCCCCACAATGGGTTCTTAATCTACTCTATCAGGCAGACCCAAGAGTTTAACTTCTATAGCAGCATTGACTCATCTTCAAATGAGACACTTGGCAGACTATTGCTTATTGCAGGAACATGCCTTTTCTCATTCAATCCTTAGTGATTTCTGATAAGCAATACACTACTTTCATTGTTCATTAAGCTCAAAAAACAATCAAAGAGAAATGGAGGTCTGTAATTAAAATGTACAGCCCCATAACCATAGAGGGAGCAACTAGCAACTCTGCATATAACAAAAGTATATTTGCATTATAGAATTCTCGCTTAATAAAGAAGAAACTTCTTAGCTGTTAATTTGCTTATTGAACACAGTCTTGAATATACTTATTTAGTAAAAATGGAAAATTTTTGTGATCATTTTTCTTGACTGAAAACATGGACTTTAAGAATCAAGGAAATGGTACATGTATCAGATATTTTTAATCCAGTCTAGAAAATAGAAAGGCAAGGTGTCTTAGCAACTTTAAAAGGTTATTTTGAGCAATGCAATGTGTTCATTAGCAGTTCTTCAAAGACAAAGAATATTTGAATTTAAATAAGATTGAACTTAAACAGTTGAACTTTGTGGGATTTTGACCTGTTGCTGTGAGGAAAAAGTCAAGTTTTCTTAGTATTTTAGTAGTGTAGGATAAAAATTTCTGTTGTTACAAATTAAGTCTTAGTTTCCTGAACCCCTGTGAATCATGTGCAAGTTTTGTGGTGCTTCCATGTTTGGGGCATACTTTTATACTCCATTCCTGAGGCACTGTAATCTGGCATGTGTGCAAAAGCATTCCATTCACACTGTCCTACTGGTTAAAAGCACAGGCTCTAGATCTGGGCTGCCTGGATTCAAATCCTGGCTTCACCACGTACAAGCTTTAGGACCTTGGGCAAGTCTCTTGGCCTCTGTTTCCTCATATCTAACATGGGAATAATAATGACATCAACCAAGGGGTAAACAAAATCATGCATATAATACTCGTGACATATGGTAAGTGTGCATTAATGTTAGCTATTATTTTACTATTATTTTGCTAAAGAGCGTGCATGGCTTCCATGTGGCTCAGATGGTAAAGAATCTGCCTGCAATGTGAGAGACCTATGTTCGATCCTGGGTTGGGAAGATCCCCTGGAGAAGAGAATGGCAACCCACTCCAGTATTCTTGCCTGGAGAATCCCATGGACTGACGGGCTGCAATCCATGGGGTCTTAAAGAGCTGGAAGTGACTGAGAGACTGACACTCTCACTTCACTTTAAAGAGCTTGCATAGAATACTGCTAAAATCGCATGTTCTTTCTTGTCTGCTTTAAGGCTCCTTTGGGCAGAGGTGTGGGCCTAAACTAATGAACAAACTAAGAAATATCATTTTCAAAGGTGATCAGGTGATGCCTCCAGCCTCACTTGCCCTCTCAGTTTGGCAAGATCCTAAGGCACTTGGTAGATTGGATTGTTTTTCCCAACTATTTAAGACCTCTCTGTAAGGAATATGTACATTCCTACCCTTTTCTCCCTATTAGAGTAGATGGATATTTTTTCATCTCACTAATGTTGGTCTTAGCTATATTACTGACTTTAGCAAACAGAATGTTGAGGTGTGATATAAGCAGAGACCATAAAAGTTTTTGCATGATTTAGCTTGCTCTTATTTCAGCCACCCGCCATGAGAAGAACATGGCTACAGAAGCCACAGTCCTTGGAATTATGAAGGTCTGTGGAACAGACTTGGAACTCAGTACAAAACCGAAGTCCAGCCTAGCACCACCAAGTGAAAATTAATGTTCATTGTTTTTAACATATGAGACTTTTCTAGTTCTTTATTATGTAGTTGTATAGAAAAGAGTTAACATAGCAAGCCTAAGCTGCTATCCTTGAAAAGGTCTGCTTTCAAGGTTGGCCCTTGGCTGGCTTTCGGAAACTTAGATTTTGGGACAGCTACTATTAACTGATAAGAATGATTAATTGTGCCTAAACCTTACAAACATTACAGTTAATGCTGACCACCTGCTTTCCCTCTGAAAGTCTGGGATTTTGGTAGGTGCTAGGCAGAGAATATAAGTTAAATAAGCAGGGTGACAATATACAGCCTTGACGTACTCCTTTTCCTATTTGAAACCAGTCTGTTGTTCCATGTCCAGTTCTAATTGTTGCTTCCTGACCTGCATACAGATTTCTCAAGAGGCAGGTCATGTGGTCTGGTATTTCCATCTCTCTCAGAATTTTCCAGTTTATTGTGATCCACACAGTCAAAGTTTTTGGCATAGTCAATAAAGCAGAAATAGATGTTTTTCTGGAACTCTTTTGCTTTTTCCATGATCCAGCGGATGTTGGCAATTTGATCTCTGGTTCCTCTCCCTTTTCTAAAACCAGCTTGAACGTCTAGAAGTTCACGGTTCACGTAATGCTGAAGCCTGGCTCGGAGAATTTTGAGCATTACTTTACTAGCATGGAGATGAGTGCAATTGTGTGGTAGTTTGAGCATTCTTTGGCATTGCTTTTCTTTGGGATTGGAATAAAAACTGACCTTTTCCAGTCCTGTGGCCACTGCTGAGTTTTCCAGATTTGCTGGCATATTGAGTGCAGCCCTTTCACAGCATCATCTTTCAGGATTTGAAACAGCTCTACTGGAATTCCATCACCTCCACTAGCTTTGTTTGTAGTGATGCTTTCTAAGGCCCACTTGACTTCACATTCCAGGATATCTGGCTCTAGATGAGTGATCACACCATCGTGATTATCCAGGTCATGAAGATCTTTTTTGTACAGTTCTTCTGTGTATTCTTGCCACCTCTTCTTATCTTCTGCTTCTGTTAGGTCCATACCATTTCTGTCCTTTATCGTGTCCATCTTTGCATGAAATGTTCCCTTGGGTTCTCTAATCTTCTTGAAGAGATCTCTAGTCTTCCCCATTCTGTTCTTTTCCTCTATTTCTTTGCATTGATCGCTGATCCTTTCTTATCTCTTTTTGCTATTCTTTGGAACTCTGCATTCAGATGCTTATATCTTTCCTTTTCTCCTTTGCTTTTTGCTTCTCTTCTTTTCACAGCTATTTGTTAGGCCTCCACAGACAGCCATTTTGCCTTTTTGCATTTCTTTTCCATGGGGATGGTCTTGATCCCTGTCTCCTGTACAGTGTCATGAACCTCATCCCATAGTTCATCAGGCACTCTATCAGATCTAGGGCCTTAAATCTATTTCTCACTTCCACTGTATAATCATAAGGGATTTGATTTAGGTCATACCTGAATGCCCCCATGGCCAGCTCACAATAAAAATGCTGGGTGTTGAGTCTCTCTGAGCTTCCCTGGTTGGCAGCCTTTCACATGTGTTATCACAACTTGTTGCTGGGGTAATTAAGTGCTTCCTGTGTGACTCCTGGGAGAGGACTCTTAGAAGCTTGAACATAGTTTCCACTGGACTTCTCCTCAAGGGTCTTTTCACTTCCTAATAGTGCTTTGCATCCTTTCACTGAATAAATCATAGCAATGAGTACAGCTCTATGCTGGTTTCTGTGAGTCTTCATAGTGAATCATAGGACCTAGAGACCTCCCAAACACAGTAGCATAGCTGTAGCAATAGCTGACTAATACAGGTACAAATAATTAATTGTGCTAACATGAATTTTGGCCTGTTGTTCTTTGATCTAATGCTGTCAGCAAAGCCACTTGCTAGTTTGGATTCACAGGCTTCCAATAAACAACAAGGCTTTTGTCCCTACTTCTCTTCCCATTAGAATCTCCTTGTAAGGCTTGGGTTTCACCACGGATTTAGCCAGACTTCCATGATTAAAGGGACATATTAGTGAATCTTTTCAAATCATTTACTTGCTCTCCCAAACCTGGCTTTTGCTCAGCTCCCCTTAGAGATTATAACTGTTAGTATATGCTATGTATATTTTTCCTGATGGAGAACCAACCCATTGGGTTGGGTTGCTAAAAACACTGCTTCAATTTCAAATGTATTCATTTGGGTCCATTCATCTCTTATCCTACCTTTGTGCTATAATTGTCTCATGTATTACATACATGTAATTATCAACCCTACAAAACAGTGTTTTAACTTTTGCTTTGAATAGTCTTATTTCCAAGAAATTAAAAGGAAAATTGTCTTTTATATTTACCCAGATACTTAACCATTTCTGATGATCTTCTTTCCTTTCAGAAGAGCTGTGCTTCCTGTATCTAGTATTGTTTCTCTTCAACCTGATGAACTTCCTTTGCGTTTCTTGTATTGAATGTCTGCTCTCAGTTTTCTTTTATCTAAAGATGTCTTTATTTTGTCTTAATTTTTGAAGGACATTTTCTCTGTTTACAGAGTTCTGGTTTGACAGGTAATTTTGGTCCACACTTTAAAGATGTTATTCTTCTGCTTCTGGCGTTGGATTCTCTGATAAGAAGTCATTGGTAATTTGAAGTGTTCTTTTCCTGTGTGTAACGTGTCGCTTTTCTCTGAATGTTTTCAGGATTCTCTCTTTATCTTTGGTTTTCAGCAGTTGACAGTCATATTGCTTAGACGTGTTCTTCGCATTTATCTTACTTGGGATTTGCTGAACTTTTTGGATCTGTATTCCTGTCTTTTGCTAAGTTCGGGAAATTTTGTAGTCACTTTCTTTTTTCTGATGCTCTTAATTGCTCATATGTTAGACCGTTTGATATTGTTCAGTCAGCCTCCAAGGCTGTGTTCATTTTTCTCAATCTGTTCTTTAAATTGGATGCCCTCTGTTGATCTGTCTTCAGATTTACTCTTTTCTCAGTGTGTCCATTTTCCTGTTAAATCTGTCTGGTTTGATACTTAATTTCGATACCATATTTTGTTCTAAAATTCTTATTTGGGTCTTTTTTATTATTATTTCTATTTTTCTATGGAGACCTATTTTATTTATCATATAATTTTTCACTTTACGTCATTGATAATAGTAATGATAATCACTTGTTTGCTAATTCCAATATTTGGGTTCATCTCAGAATCTGTCTCTATTGATTATTATTTCTGTTAAGTAATTTTGGATAGTATCCTGGACATGGGAAAAAAGTGTTGACATTTCTGTTTTAGCAGGTAATTAGTTGATTGGATAAAAACTGAAAATTGTTTCTTAGCCATTCAAATCTTAGGTTGGTTCATTTATCTTAGGTGAATGGAATATAAGATTCTCTTGCTCTGGCTATCTGCTTTAGGAATTCCCTCACTACTCTTTGGAGTCTGTGGTTGCTTTGAATTGTGCCCACTAGTTCTTTTGATCAGAGAGAGAAAATTGTGAAAACATCTGGAGTAGAGGGAGGAGGCACATTGCCATCAAAGGAGCAATTTTGACATATCAACAGAAATAATGGAAGCCAGAAAATAATGGAACAACATTGTTAAACTGCTAAGTGGAAAATAATATAAAACGAGAAAACTGTCAACTTGGAATTCTATATCTGGTGATATTTTCCTTCAAAGATAAACATAAAATTTTAAAAAGTTTTCAACTGTGTAAAAGATGAGAGAATTTTTACCAGCATATCTTACTATGAAAGTGAAAGTGCTAGTTGCTCAGTTGTGTCTCACACTTTGCAATCCCATGAACTGCAGCAGGCCAGGCTTCCCTGTCCTTCACTGTTTTCTGGAGTTTGCTCAAACTCATGTCCATTGAGCTGATGATGCTATCCAACCATCTCGTCCTCTGTCATCCCCTTCTCCTCCTGCCCTCAGTCTTTCCCAGAATCAGGGTCTTTTCCTGTGAGTTGGTTCTTTGTGTCAGGTGGCCAGAGTATTGGAGCTTTAGCTTCAGCATCAGTACTTCTAATGAATATTCAGGGTTGATTTCCTTTAAGATTGACTGGTTTGATCTCTGCTGTCCAAGGGACACTTAAGAGTCTTCTCTAACACCACAATTTGAAAACATCAGTTCTTTGGCACTCAGCCTTCTTTATGGTCCAGCTCTCACATCCATACATGACTACTGGAAAAACCATGGCTTTGACTAGATGGACCTTTGTCAGCAAAGTGATATATCTCTATTTTTTAATAGGCTGTGTAGTTTAGTCAGAGCTTTTCTTCCAAGGAGCAAGCATCTTTTCATTTCATGGCTGCAGCCACCATCTGCAGTGATTTTGGAGCCCAATAAAATAGTCTGTCACTGTTTCCATTGTTTCCCCATCTATTTGCCATGAAGTGATGGGACTGGGTACCATGATCTTAGTTTTTTGAATGTTGAGTTTTAAGCTAGCTTTTTTACTCTCCTCTTTCATGTTCAAGAGGCTCTTTAGTTCCTCTTTGCTTTCTACTATTAGCATTATGTCGTCTGCATATCTAGGTTGTTGATATTTCTCCTGGCAATCTCAATTCTAGCTTGTGCTTCATCCAGCCCAGCATGTTGCATGATGTACTCTACATAGAAATTAAAAAAGCAGGGTGACAATATACAGCCTTGACACACTTCTTTCCTAATTTTAAACCAGTCTCTTATTCCATGTCTGGTTCTAACTGTTGCTTCTTGACCTGCATACAGGAGATAGGTAAGGTTGTCTGGTATTCCTGTCTTTTTAAGAATTTTCCCAGTTTGTCATGATCCACACAGTCAAAGGCCTTAGTGTAGTCAAAGAATTCCAGTTTTTCTGGAATTCCTTTGCTTTTTCTATGATCCATCAGATGTTGGCAATTTGATCTCTGATTCCTCTGTCTTTTCTAAATACAGCTTGTACATCTGGAAATTTTTGGTTCACATACTATTGAAGCCTTGCTTGAAGGATTTTGAGCATTACCTTGCTAGCATGTGAAATGAGCTCAGTTGTACTGTAGTTTGAACATTCTTCAGCATTGCTCTTCTTTGGGATTAGAATGAAAACTGACCTTTTCCAGTCCTGTGGCCACTGCTGAGTTTTCCAAATTTGCTGGCATATTGAGTGCAGCCCTTTCATAACATCATCTTTCAGGATTTGAAATAGCTCAGCTAGAATTCCATCACCTCCACTAGCTTTGCTCTTTATGTGAGTAGCCTTATATAAGAAATATATTGATATATATTTGGAATTCAATTTCTCTTCTTCCCTTTGCTTTTCCTTCCCTTCCTTCTTCCTTTTGAAAAGCATAGGAATGTGAGAGGTAGTAAAACTATAGCTGAAAACTTATATCAGAATATTCTGTCACTTGGACCTTGTGCAGGCCTATAATTTGAATGTGTGACTCTAGAAATGGTTGCTATGGTGATAAACCACTTTACTTAAATAGCATGTATTTTACTCAAAATTCAGAGAAATGGTAACAGTTTCTAGTAATCATGTACTGGTATTAACTTCAAGGATATGCCTAGAGCTTACAGGTTTTGCATGTATTATAACCAGATGAGTTTATCAGGTTAAAGTTATGCCAGTGAATAATGAAATACATGCACCTAGCCCAATTTTCTTGTTATGTATATCACTTTGCACATATGGAGCCCCCTTTCCAAGATTAATAATATGATCTGGAGAAATCAGGCCCATGGTGCTGGATTACTGAAAAATGGAACTTGGGTGGGGGGAACCATATAAGGTTATCTTATCCATCATTCTACCTCGAGTAGGAATGACTATTCTTCACAGTCCTAGACAGTGAGAGTTCACCAAAGATGAGGAACAATTGAAATGCTGCTTAGGTGAGCCCCTGTTGTAACCATCCTGACTGCAGCACTCAAGACGCTGTCTAACTCCACAGCGCTAGACAGCATATTTCCTCTTATTCTTTATAAATTTGGATTGAATAACTCTTATAAGGAAACTTCCATCCATTATCACATCAATAGCCTGTATGTAAACCTTCTCTGGTCCCTTTGTATCTGTTCAGACTGATTGCAGAATTTCAGGTATGAATTCTTCATGATAACTAAGGATAGAAGAATTTTTTCTTTGATTTCTAAGATGCTTTCTGATAGCCAGGTTCTTTTGGTCACTGTGCGGTGGTATGGCACACCAGTATCTTTAGAGCAGTTTGCAATGAATTTTAGATCCTCTTTTGGAGAACAATCTAGTGTTTTTTAGATGTTCTTTTGGACTAATAATTATGACCAACAATCTCATAATGATCATTTAGATAGATTCTTTCCCCCTAGAAATGAATATGGAGATTCCTCTCTCATCTTTCTTCCCCGCTTTGTACAATCTTATGGGAGCTCATCACCTTCTATGCGCCTTTCATGGCCTGGAAGATCTTAGTAACTTCTAGCCTTGGCTATAGAAATTTCACTTTCCATTTCTCTGTTCTATTACTTACAAATCATACAAAACTGTAAAATTGCATCAGTTACAGCATAGACCCCTGAAGAATCCCATCAACTATGAGAGAAGAAAAAGAGAAGCTTAAATTTTAGATAACCTATAACCTACAGAAGAAACCTTCAAAAAATCCTGGAGAAAAGCATGGAAGTTGGAATTTGCCCTGGTTATATATATTCCAAGGAGATGAGAGGCTTGGCTTTTGGTGAAGAAATCTATAGCTTGGCCTGAAGAGTACCATGTGGGCCAGCCTGCATCCATGTTTCTGTTAGCATCAGAGAACAGTTTCAGTGAGGGGATGTTTAAGAAGGAAGGCTCAGTCTTTAGGAAAGCTCTAATGATTCTGATTCTAAACAATGGCATCCTAAATTTAATGCAACTTCAGATTAGCAAAGAGAAATGGTAAAGTACATACACACATAACATTTTACAAGGTACACACATACCACACAAAAGCTTTTAAGTATTTGCAATAAATATTTGCATAAAGGTAATAGATATGCATTAATGTTACCAGGGAGTAAAGAATAAACAAACATTGTGATTTGTTTCCATGCAGCCAGTTTCAGGCTGATTTTGAAGCTCAGTTAAAATATGGTTGAATAAAAATATTTTCAAATAATGCTACCAACAAGGGATTAACTTCCAAAATACACAAACAGCTCATACAGCTTAATATCCAAAAATCAAAGAACCCAATCTAAAAGTAGACATTTCTCCAAAGAAGACATATAGACTACCAAAGGTGTATGAAAAGATACTCAGTATCGCTAATTGTTAGAGAAATGCAAATTAAAGCTACAAAAACACACTAGTCAGATGGCCATCATTAAAAAACCTACAAATAATAAATGCTGGAGACAATGTGGATAAAAAGGAACCCTCCCAGTTTGTGGGAATGTAAATTGTTCCAGCCACTATGGAGGTTTCTTAAAAACTAGAGTTACCATATGATCCTGCAATCCCACTCCTGGGCATATTTGCGGAGAAAACAGTAATTTAAAAAGATATATGCACCTTTTGTTCATAATAGCATGATTTAAAATAGCCAACACATGGAAGCAACCTAAATGTCCATCAGCAGATGAATGAATAAATAATGGAATATTAAATATTACTCAGCTATAAAAAGTATGAAATAATGCCATTTGTAGCAACATGGATGAACCTAGAGATTATCATATTAAATGAAGTTAAGTCAGAGAAAGACAAATATCATAATATTATTTATATGTGGAATCTACAAAATGGTACAGATGGACTTATTTACAAAACACAAATAAGCTCACAGACATAGAAAACAAACTTGGCGTTACCAAAGGGGATACCAGGAGCAGGGGAAGAGAGGAGGTTTTGATTAATATATTCATACACTAAGAAAATAGGTAAGCAACAAGGACCTATTGTATAGTACTGTAAACTGTTCTCAATATCTTATAGTAACCTATAATGGAAAAGAATCTGAAAAAGAATATATATAGAACTGAATCACTTTGCTATATATGTGAAACTAACCTAGCATTGTAAATTAACTATTATTGTTGTTGTTTAATTGCTAATTTTTGTCTGACTCTTTGTGACCCCATGGACTGTAGCCCACCAGGCTCCTCTGTCCATGGGATTTCCCAGGCAAGAATACTGGAGTGGCTTGCCAGTTCCTTCTCCAGAGGATCTTCCTGACCCGGGGATCGAACCCATGTCTCCTGTACTGCAGGCGGATTCTTTACCGCTGAGCCACCAGGGAAGCCCAAATTAACTACACTTCAATTAAAAAAACAAGCAAAGCAAAAACATAGAAATAGGGTCATAATAACCCAAAATTATGGTTGACTGTATTAGTTTTCATCAGTTTATGATACCAAATTGAAAAAGAAATAAGAAAGTAGGTACTCATAATGTTTCTGTAAGTGTATAAGTTAGTACAACTACAACAGAAGGCAATATGATGATGCCTCTCAAAATTACAAATCCATACAACTTTTGACCCAGAAGTTCTACTTCTAAAGTATATATCCTGTAGATATCCTTACACATGTGCACAATGACACAAGTACCAGGTTATTCACAGAAGCATTCTTTTTACTAGTTAAGATTAGAAGCAACCTGAATGTCCATTAGCAAGAAGCTGGCTAAATACGTTATGGTGCATTCAGACATGAGGACACTGCATATGTGAAGGAAGAGTGAGCACTCTTTCATGTGTTGACATGGAATGATGTTCAAGACGATTGTTAGTTTAAAAATGTCAAGGTTTAAAGACTGTTCACAGTGGGCTACCCATTTGTTTTAAAAAGTGAGAAGAAAGTGCATTGATATATAGATTAGATTAAACCATATAAAATTGCCATTATTAAGCTGTTTTAACTGAAAAAATAATGACCAATTCCATTTGGTCCACCTAATACTTGCTTGAAGTTCCATAAAATTTCTTTGGGAACGTGCACTGTAAATTGACAGTTATTCATTGTCTCCAATGAGAGGCAGAGCTGAGTTAACTGGGGAGCAAGAAGGAGATTTTGAATGCTATGGAATTCATGTACTACCTTTTAAAAAAATAATTTACTAAAATTATATATAAGTAAAATAGATAAATGTGGCTGAGTAATATCATTTTCTCATCTTACTCTGGGAATTATCTTAAGATATCTTATCTGAAGAAACCAGAACCTCCAGTGTTTCTGAAAAAAAAGGAGAGAGAGAAAGACAATATTTATATCACTACTCCTGCCCATGGAGGCTGTTTCTGAGTATTTCTTCTTGATGACTTCAGCTTCTGAGTCTACTTTAATGACTCAAGTACATTAACAAATGGAAAATGAAGAAGGATAAAAATGTTAAACCAGATATGAGTATGAGCACATTAAAGGGAAAATGACTGTCTCTATTTCTATCCTGTAGATTATTAGTTGCAGTGGACACATTGAAACGCATTTCTTCAACTACTTAGATGATAACTCAAGAGGTGGAAATGTCAAAAAGAGGTTAAACTCAGATTCGCCTTTTAAAAGAATTTGTATGTCAAGTGACTTAAAATTTTATGAATTTAAATGCCCAAGCTAGGGACCAGTTCTGTATTTTTTAAACAAAGCAACTTTTCTTAAGCCTGTCTCTAGAACATCATGGGTGTTATACTGTTAGCCTGTTGCTAAGTGTAAAGATTTTTCAAGGAGAAGACACAACCTGTAATCCTGAACACTAACACATTTTAATTATTTTCTGTTCGTTGAAAGATTACACAGAGAAGCAACCCAGAAATTTTCTTGAGAAAATGAATCTAAACAGAAAACAGACATGTAAAAAGATACCTTTTTACATGTCCAAATTTATACAAATTAATTTTTCAATGTAAAAATTACCAACTTAAGAACTGACATATACTATTATTAAAGTCATACATGAGTGATGGTCTGAAGAGGACATATTTAAGGGCTGTCTGCAATAAGCAAACACCTGGTAAAGTTTCTCTTTCTTGAAATATAGGTACCAAAAATCCGTAAGTGACCTGAGGTTTTGCTGCAGCCCTGGGAGGTCACTTACTCACTGGACAAATATATATGAAGTGCCTACAGCCATGTATAGAACACGGTCACTTGTGTCATAAGAGTGATTTAAAACAGCCAAAATCTAACAACACATACACATGAGGTTTATTTGTTTTGTGTTGCTGCTGCTGCTAAGTCACTTCAGTCGTGTGCGACTCTGTGCAACCCCAAAGACAGCAGCCCACTAGGCTCCTCAGTCCCTGGGATTCTCCAGGCAAGAACACTGGAGTGGGTTGCCATTTCCTTCTCCAGTGCATGAAAGTGAAAAGTGAAAGTGAAGTCGCTCAGTTGTGCCCGACTCTTAGCGACCCCATGGACTACAGCCTACCAGCCTCCTCCATCCATGAAAATTGTTAACCTGATTATTAACTCTTATGTATAATTTCAGTTAGCCAGAGTATTAAGCTTACAAGCCTTTTCCAGATCATTCTATGTACATAAGCAGTTGCTGCATCTGTACCCCTATGTCTCGTCCCCCATCCTGCTTGTATAGGTCTCCTGAGACATTCTCTGCTCTATGAACTCTATGCCCAGCTTCTTTTAATGAGAAGTGATCACTTTTAAAATGAGTCCAAGGTCAAAATGGACTTTCCTTCCCTCACGACAGCAGGATTAGAAACTGTTTCCTCTACTGTGGGGTGAAGTGACCTGAGAAAACACAATTGCCTATTAAAATTCTTTTCACTTGTTTCATACTTTAAAGCTCACAAAGTACTTCCATGGCCACCACAGTAGTTCATTGTCATCATAAGCCCATTGGTAAATGTGCAAATATCATTTTCCTCATTTAACTGTGAGGCATCAAGACTCCAAGAGGTCTTCGTTCCTGCCCAAGTGGTGTGACTGAGGTTAGAAGCCAGGCCCTGGAATCAAGGCAGAAAAGGGTGAACATGTGAGAGTGGGCCACATGCAGCAACCTTATACCAAGTTAGGATAGTCATGATGCGCTTGTCATGGATGGCTCGTCTGCTGCTGCTGCTGCTAAGTCGCTTCAGTCGTGTCCAACTCTGTGTGACCCCATAGACGGCAGCCCACCAGGCTCCGCCATCCCTGGGATTCTCAGGCAAGAACACTAGAGTGGGTTGCCATTTCCTTCTCCATTGCAGGAAAGTGAAAAGTGAAAGTGAAGTTGCTCAGTCGTGTCTGACTCTCTGCTACCCCATGGACTACAGCCTACCAGGTTCCTCCATCCATGGGATTTTCCAGGCAAGAGTACTGGAGTGGGGTGCCATTGCCTTCTCCAGGCTTGTCTAGAAGTCTGTAAAGATGAATGACTACAGCTGTGTTCAGATGGACCTCCCTGTATGAATGGTACTAGATATCTACTTCCATTTTGTAGGGCAGTGGATTTGAAGTTGTGCCTGTAGTTTGTTCTACCCCATACACTAAAGAATTCAGTGTTCTTGAAGGAGCTACTGGAGCTTTCTTTGGCATTTAATGACAGTTTCACAATGTGATTAGTTTATACCTCATATCTGAAGAGAGCTCAGCCTGTACATCCTGGGCAACTTTGTAGCCCCTGCCTCTTTGAACTGATGTATATTGCTTTGTGTCTGAACATTAATCCAGGCCTTTTCTTTTATTTCTAGCCCACTGCTTATGAAAAGACTCCTGTGCCCAATAAGAAGGAAAATATAGACAACTTTGACACGAGTTTTACAAGTTCTGTAGGTAGCAGACTCCCTCCAGTTGAGCTCAAGGGAGAAGTTGAGAAACCACCTGTGACTTCAAGCCAAGGAACAGCAGCCAAAGGCACTGCTAAATCCTTTGCCCTGCCTAGACCCAAAAAGAAGCCCTAACAATGCTGAATGGTGCAGAAACAGAGCTGCCTTTCTAGTGCTAAGAATGAAGGGGTAGGAGGGGGAAAGGACAGTACCGTGCTGAGCTTTTAGCCTTTTAGCTGCACTGAGCCCTGCCAGTGTTTGTACCAGTTTAGAATTGAAGCTCCTCATCTCCAAAGCAGCATGGTATTGAAGGACAGACACCAACTGACTTGATGGCAGGTGTGGCTGAAATCAACTCAAGGTGTTTTAGAGAGTTGTTTAGAGGAGGGGATGCCCTCAAAGCAAAGCTGTGGGCACACTTGCCCAGTTTTACTTAAGATTCTTACATTTAGACACAATTATTTTTAGGGGAAACTGAGAGCCAAATATGGTAGTAGAGGCTCCAAATGATTATGTGCACTTTGCACTAGGAGATTTA
Organism: Aepyceros melampus; assembly: GCA_006408695.1. Classification (NCBI taxonomy): domain Eukaryota; kingdom Metazoa; phylum Chordata; class Mammalia; order Artiodactyla; family Bovidae; genus Aepyceros; species Aepyceros melampus. The sequence continues at coordinate 217,735 of SJXQ01001556.1, read as the reverse complement.
TTAGGAAATTACTAATAAACTTGCCATAGGCCTAACAGCAGAAGTGCTTCAGCCATTCACGTGTGTTCTTGTGATTTTAGATTGCTGTAGATTGTTTAAGACAGCTTATTTTAAATGTAGAAAAATAGATTTTGTAACTATTTCCCATTAACTTGCTGCTAAATTCCCAGTGTATTGATTTAATCAATAAAAAAAACAGATGTTACCCATGCACGTTAATTTTTATATTAATAAGAGGTGACTATAATCAGGTCCTCTGGGCCCTGAAAAGCATGTTTTGAGCTTGATCTACTGCTGCAAAGGTAGGCACACATCTTTGGGGAAGGTCATGAGGCAGGACATAGGGGAAGGTTCATGATTTCTCTTAGTATTAAAGGCCTCTCCTTTGTGTGTGCTCTGCGTCGTTCAGTCATATCCAACTCTTTGCGACCCTATGGAGCATAGTCTGCCAGGCTCCTCTGTCCATGGGACTCTCCAGGCAAGAGTACTGGAGTGGTTTGCCATGCCCTCCTCCAGGGGATCTTCCCAACCCAGGGATCAAACCCACGTCTCCTGTGTCTCCTGCATTGCAGGCACATCCTTTGCACCTGGACAAATAGTTTTGCTATTCTAGGTCACACTGGGTGAAGAGATGCTTCCATTGGCCTCACAGACAAACTCTCAGGAAGCAATTTGTATCTGCTTTTCCCGTTATAAAGTAGTAATCTACACGTCACTCCAGGCCCTCGTGGGATTGTCTCTGGGCCTCCAAAATGCCCCACACCTAGCCAGCTGAGCAGGTACTAATTGCATAGAAATTCCCCCAGTGACTGAAGATAGTAGATGTGCTTCTTGCAATTAATTGGAAGACACAGCTGGGCCTCCAAATGGGTCAAAGATAACACTGATGTGTGTCACTCCTGGTTAAGTAGTTCAGCCAGTGTTTTCTCAGTGCGTTCAATATGCTTCCCCCGAGGGAATCTGCCAGCCAAAACGTGGCTAGTGTATATGGTCTACACTTTATTTTAAAACTGGCATTGGAGACCACCCCTGGTGGTCCAGGGGTCAAGAATCTGCCTACTAAGGCAGGGGACAGGTTCAGTCCTGGTTCAGGAAGATCCCACATGCTACGGGGCAACAAAGCTTAAGTGTCACAACTCCTGACCCCATGCACTCTAGAGCCCAAGAGCCCGCTTGTGGGCCTATGCCCCACAGCTGCTGAACCCCCCAAGCCCTAGAGCCTGTGCTCCGCAGCAAGATAAGCCACTGCAAGGAGAAGCTCACTCGGCACAACAAAGAGTATCCCCCACTCGCCACAACTGGAGAGAGCCTGCGCCCAGCAACAAAGACCCAGCACAGCCAAAGATTAAATAAATAAATAATATTTTTTTAAAAATTAAAGAACCTGAAGTTGAAGCTTCTACAAGGTTTCTCCTTCCTGATTATTACTTCCAGTCCTACCAGGAGCCTATAAACCCTCTCTCCAGGATTAGTGAGCTATCTTTGAAGAGCATGTCCCGTTCACCTGCAGAGAAACCAGCCTCAGCTACATGGAGATCCCCCACTTCCCAGAGGAGCCCCCAGAAGCAGAGGTGAGGTGGCTGGTCTCCTGGCAGAAAAGTCAACCGGGACGGTGGCTGTGGTTCTGCCAACTTCCTGGGCTAAAAAATGGAACACTCTATGTTCAAAATGCTCTTATTTTCATGGTGATACCTTCTTCTGTGTCATGCATTGGAGAACTCTGTTGTTAAAATGAATGGCATCCAAATTTCTATCCATATTCTCTTTAGTCTTAAGTTAGTAATTCTGCTCAGTAAATTTGAGTAAAGGTCCAGAACCATGCACTAAGTAAAAGGTGAAATGATATTATAACCTTCTAGTGTGTCCCTGGTAGCTCAGCTAGTCAAGAATCCACCTGCAATGCAGGAGACCGCTGTTCAATTCCTGGGTCAGGAAGATCCCTGGAGAAGGGTATGGCAACCCACTCCAGTATTCTTGCCTGGAGAATTCTCATGGACCGAGGAGCCTGGTGGGCTATAGTCCACTGGGTCGCAAAGAGTCGGGCACAACTGAGCTACCAAGCAAAGTGCTTCTATATCTTTCCCCAGCCTAGCACCAGGCCAGACCAACTGTCCTTCTACCATACGATGCATTCTACTAGTTCTCCTCTGTCCAGACCTTCATTTTGATGGGAACTTAGCTCACTCTTAGGGGGAATTTTCAAATCATTTTTGTCATTTATTTTTATGGAACACACTTGGGCCAGACCATGTCTGAGTTTTGTTTTCCAACTGTGTACCTCTTTAATATCTGAGGATCTGCAGCCTCGGTTTCTCCATCTGCTTTCATAGCTGTGAAAAATAGTCATGCTTCTGTTTCAGAGGCATTTTCAGTGGTGATGGGCCTCCTCCAAGACATTGATAATCACTCTGAACCTCCCGTGCATTATAGCACAGAAGCGTGGGCTTCATTATGATCCACAGGGACATGCTCTGCCCAGGACAGTGCAGAGCAGGTGTGATTTCCAAGGAATGCAAATGCCGATCAGCACTCTGACTTGAATGACAGACAAGTCAAGACATGAGAAAAAAGATAAAAAATAAATTCAGGCTTGGGGGCTGGGGAGGAGTTCGGCAGAGGAGCACAAGATGTCAGAGAGGGACTTAGAAAAGAGAGGAAAATGAGTTTGGATCAGGGGAGCGAAAAAGAGAACAAAGTGTAATTAATGAAGAATACTGACTAGATAACAACGTGTGGATCTGCCAGACCCAGAAGCAGGAGTCAGAGGATGGAAGTGCTCGTAGGTCATTAACATGGTCCTTCTTCCAGGCCAGTCTGCAGTAGGACCAGCCCCTTTCGTGGCCTGAACACCAGCACACTGAGATGAGGACACAGGCTGAAGAAACAAAGACCTGGGGAAACAAGCTGAGAGAGGCTCTGGTTGTAAGAGGTGGCCGCGGAATTGTCCTTACATTTTGAATAGGAATGTTCTGTGGTGTTGGGGGGCAGGGGAGAAAAAATACAAAACATTTTGTGCTTATCACTGAAATGCTTTGTTTAAATAATTCTGTTTGACTCCAAAATGTAAGTTCCAGGTTAGAAAGATCAAAAGCAGCCAGTCTTGAAAATGAAGCTTTTTAAATTCCAGCGCTGCTGTTGGAATAGAGAATAAAAGGCTTTGTTCAAACATGCATTCCCAGCAGTGAGCAGAGCTTTGAAATTGGTCAGGAAAGTTGTGTTCCATAATGGCTGTGCTTGCCTGGAGACCAAGGAGCTGTGGACTTTGGGAAATGACTCTGGGCTGGATATTTTCCATCTACCCCTTCAGAACCACTCTGCCCTCCCCACTCAAAAGAGGTGATCTTTCAGGATTGCATTAATAGGTTCTCTTGGCATCTGGGTTCACTGGGATTCTGTCAGTGGGGGACACCAGCAGGCACCAAGGGTGGGAGAGCAACCCTGATTCCCCTGGTGCTGGGCTGCTGGGAAGTCTCTGTGTTCTCCTTCTATAGACTTCAGCTCCTGCCAACAGCACCCCGTTACAGCTGTGTCCCCGCCCCTTCAAGCCAAGACCAGGGCTACTGTCCATGGGTCTGTGTCTTCTTTTATGAGTTTCCCTAAACTCAGTAACTTTGCAAGTAGTCTCTTTGTTAGAGTCTCAACTACCCCATCTGAGTATGTACCATCTGTCTCCTCCTGGGACCCAAGGTGATCCAGACCCTTGTCAGTTCTGCATGGTTCTGACCTGGGGCAGCTTTGTCTGTGGTTGCCAAGTGAAGACTGGAAAGTGTAAATGCGTTCTTCCTGAAACTGATTCCCTTGGGTGTCACTGGGGCTTGAGGCAGATGGCGGTAGGAGAGAGGATCCTTGCATTGGAACCTGGACCTGGTGAGATAAATCTAGCATTGCCCAGCTGGATCTGAGATTGTGCGGACCCAGAAGGTCCCACACCATGGCCTCTGGGAGTCAACAAGAAAGAAATGCTTGACTTGTAACAGTCAAGAAGACCCACAGCCTGGGATGGGAGCCACCCTCGCCATCTCCTGACTGTGGACTCAGGGCTCAGCAGAGTCTTGAAGCACAGGAAGCCTAAAAGACAAAAGGCTGTTTATTTCATCTCTGCAAGCACTAAAATCACTTTACAAAGCATTTTAGAGTAAAATTTTCACTCTTCGGAGGTCTCACATAGTTCAGTTTTACTCTTCAGGATCTGGTATTTTCTGAGTGAGCAGGTTTAGGACTGATGGTGATTTCTGTTCAGTACATGGCTATCAATTCTCATCAGTGAGCCAATTTTCTTTGCTTTTGTTCTTCAAAGAAAGGCCATATTCAGTGTCTGGCTCGCTTTTTTTGGTGGCTGCCTCCCTCAGTTGCTGGTATAATGAGCTCTCCCTGTTCTGTCTCTCTCTGTTCCCTAAATTATCCAGAGCAGCCCTCAGCTGGAGCTGCAGGGATTCCCACCGCTGCCCCGGTGCCTTCACTTCAAGCAGCAGCACATGAGGGACAGTGGAAGACTGAGAAGATAAATAGGGCCACTGCAGTGGCCCTGGCTGTCTTAGAGCCTTCCTCTCTTAGTTGCCCAGTTCCACCCCAGACATCCTCAAGGGATACAGTGAACTCAGGGTAAAGACCTCAGAGGACCTTCTCTCCAAAAGGACAGACCTCCCAGAGGACAGGTCCACAGATACAGTGTGCACTCTTCCCCCCAGTACGAATTTCTCCTAAGTGGACTATGTAGAATCTCCAGACCAGACATAGCCTTGGCATGGACACAGAGGTGACATCAATCTCCCTGCCCTTGGGGGACCAAGACCGTCTCTGACACTCTCACCCATGGCAGGCTCTGCGACAAGATCCTGACATCACGCTGTTGTTTAGGAAAGACTCTTCTCATCAGCACAGAAAGATGTCTCCATCCTCAGGGCAACTGCACAGTCCCAGGAGTCAGCATTTCCAGTCTGATGCAGGGACCTGCAGGTAGAGGATGAGCAGCTGACACCCTCGCTGGCCCCTGAAGAGGAAGTTCTCGTGGAGAGGTGGCAGCCAGTATTTCCTGGGCTAGACATTGGTTCACACTGGGTTTACTAGGGATCAGAGTCCTCTTGTTGGCTGGACTGTGAGCTGTATTAGTGGAAAGGATCTCTGTCTCTTAACTGAAGCCCCTCTTCAGGTTACGATGTAGCAGCAACATCTACAGAGCATTTGCCACATGCCAGACCATGCGGCAGACCATCCAGAGCCCTTTACAGGTGTTCTTTTAATCCTTATGATAGCTCCTGAAGTTGGCTTTTTTTTTAATCTCTAAAGAGAAATAAATTAAGGCACAGAGAGGTTAAGAAATGTTCATGGTCACACAGCTATGAAGTAGCAGAACCAATATTTGAACCCAGGCAGCAGGTTCAGATGGTAAAGAATCTGCCTGCAGTGCAGGAGACCTGGGTTTGATCCCTGGGTTGGGAAGATCCCCTGGAGAAGGGCATGGCAACCCACTCCAGTATTCTTGCCTGGGGAATCCCCAAGGACAGAGGAGCCTGGTGGGCTACTGTCCATGGGGTTACAAAGAGTCAGACATGACTGAACAATTAAGCACAACACAGCACAACAGGCTCAAGTATATCTCAAGGCGTTGAGACCTGAGCCTCCTGGAAAGTTCCATCTGAGTTCCGAAAGGCCAAGTGACTCCTGAACTCTGTCTTCTGGCAAAAGTCAAGGTAATTTGGGTATGTTTGGGCCTTGAGGTCTCAGAACAAACCCTGATTATTTTGCAAGCTAATAAATTTGAGCAGGACCCACCTAGCCACACCCAGGGAGCGCTGCATTCTGCAGGACTTTGCATAATATCAATAAAAATGAGTTCTGAATGCTCTTACTGGTCATTGTCAGGAGCAGTCTTTAGAAGCCTTTGAATATGTTTTTGACAGAAGAGAGAAAGGGGACTCCATTGCCTCCAGAGGAATTCACAGAAGCCGTCCAGTCTGTGCAAACATGATAGATTGATGCTTACAGGAGCCAAGTGCTGTAATTCCCATCACAGGGCAGTGGGGCTAAGAATCACTATTATGTTTCGATTTCCCATATTTCTTCATCAGGTAGTGTGTGTAGCTGTGCAGCTGAAAATATAGAGTTCAGAAGTCAGCTGCTGGACCATTTCTCCACGCTGCCTAGCTCCTGTATCTTGAGCATTTGCCATCACTTACCTCTTTAAGGTAATGTGAGGTGGAATAATGATTTTGCTTGTCATAACAACAGCTTCCTGGTTCAAGGAGCACAGGCTGTTTCTGAAGGCTCGGGCCCTTCTGTGGTATAGGACGGGGCAACTGTCTGCTCTGGAATGAAGGCCAGAAGCCAAGGATGGTGCCTCCTGCCCCAACCCGCTGCCAGCCGTCCCTCAGTCTGCTTCCTGCCACAGGTCACTGGAGGAGAGGGAGTTCTACATAGGGTCCTTATTGCTGTTTTAGAAATTTGGTAGAATAGAAAAGGCTTCTAATGAATGGAGAAGATCCCAAAGCCCCTTGAAATGGGTAATGTTTTTACAAGAGTTGTTTTGCCTCTATAAACAGTTACCTGGTCGTAGCTTGACGTCTGTCCTCACATCAGTATAGGATTTAGTTGTTCACCCACTTGAGTTTTATACCAACTTTTGGCTCACTGTTTTGTTTTTTAGCTTTATATATTTTCATTAATTTATTTTGAATGAGAGGATAATTGGTTTACAATATTGTGTTGGTTTCTGCCACACATCAACATGAATCAGCCATAAGTAAACAGATGCCCTCTCCCTCTTCACTGTTTCTTTTTCATACAGTCCCTGACCATGAACCATTGTCGGCTCCCCCACCCCCTTACTCATTCTCAGAGTGATGTCTTGCCTGCAGTGCACTCTGCTTGCCTGAGGGGAACAGCAGTCTGACCACTCACTGCCCACTCCTTTTTCCTCCAGGTGACCGGCTGCACACACTTGCAGCACCAGGGTGAAGGACCAGGAGTTGCACAAAGAACTCAGTAGAATTGGATTGAGAGACTCAGTCCTTCTTCCAAGAAGTATTTATTGAGCATCTACTCTGTGCTGGGCATTGTGACAGGCACTGGACAGAAAATTATGTAAGAGACAATCAGTCATTGCCCTTAAGGAACCTGCAGTCTTGCAGGAGGGAGAGAAAGATGATTGAGACCTATAATAGTTATGATTAAAGCAATAAAGGAAATAGAGCAATGTAAATAGAGAATAACAGGATAGGACCCTTGTCCTAAAGTTGTTCTGAGGATACTTGAAAGCTAATGGGAAGAATGCTTTAGGCAGAGTGAACAGGGAGAGAGTCCTGGAACACTGGGTTCCAGGACTTGGTCCAAAGGCCAGACATAACACGGGCGAGGGGGAGACAGGGCCAGGTACTACAGGACCTCAGGGGCCACAGCAAGGAACCTATTTATTCTCAACACAGCAGAAAATGATCACATGTTCAGCTGGGGGATGAAAACTGATTCAAGGATGTCTGCGCCTTCCCTGTAACAAATAACTCAAGTAGAGCTAGAGACTGGAGACTGGTGAGACGACACTAAGAGGGCGACAGAGAAGACAGAGAGAAGTAGGTGGACATGAAACATGTTTTGGAGACAGAATTGATGGGATCCAGCAATGGTTGGGTCCAAGGGTGAAGGGAAAGGGGCAGGGGGCCAAGAATGACTTTTGGCTTCAGTAACCAGACCTATGGTGGTTTCACTCACTGAGGAACAGCAGGCCAGGGATGGCAGCAGAATGAAGAGCTCCACCTGCATGCTATTAATAAGTTGAGATGCCATCAGACCTTGAAGCAGAAATGGCTGGTTGAAATGGACTTGAAGGCTGGAGTGATCAAGGTGGATGGAGAGAGGAGAAAATGGCCTAGAGGAGAGAAAGCATGTGAAGAGAGACTAGGGTTAATAGTTTTGCACAAGGGCTTTTACACACTGAACAGAACTCACAGAACCCAGAAGCCCAATAACTCAGGATTCCAGGAACCATCTGGTCACCCAACAGACTGTCTCCCTCTCTCAAGAACTGGACAGTGACTATATGTTGGCGAGAAAAAGAACAAGAACGGGAATAAGAATGGAGTGGACTGACACGAAATGCCACTGGGAGAAGTATCCCTGGGAGATATGGCCAAACCTCCTTATAAGGTTGATTAATCGAATCTGAATAGTGATAGGTAACATGGCCTCAATAGCTAAATCATACTTCCATAGGTGCCCATCAGCAGTAAACCAGAAAAGGATGGGTCATACTTTCCTGAAGCCCAGATCTGTAGAATCATGAACTGTCTACACTGTATCTCCTGCCCAACAATCCCCCAAGGGAGGAACCCCCACCCACAGCCTCCAATGATGAGCTCCCTGAAATGTGGGGCTCCCCACCTTCCAGGACAGATGAGTTCCACTGTGGAAACACACCAAGACTAGAGAGATCTTCATATTAACTAACACCTGCTCCTGACTCGCCACATGATAACTATTTAAAGTCTGTTCCTTTTGCCACAAAATGGCCTCTGAAGAATTGAAGTATACGCCCACAGCCCTGTGAGCGTTCTCTAGTGTGTCTTCACTTCTTCTGGGCACTGCCTCATATGACATGTGTTTTGGCCCTTCATTCTAGTTCATCCAAATGAACCCAGGCCTCCAAGAGTGGCCACCACTCCCAGGCCTCTGGACACCAGGCCCCTGTTACTGCAGCTCATCATGTTCCTTTTAGCAAGGATTTGTGGGCACTCTGGTTTGAGTTTATTAGGAGGGCCTCTAATGACGATGTGTCCCTGAAGCACGTTTATTTCCCCATCGATGTCCTTGTGGCAGACTCTCGGTGACCACAGATGAACCCATTTCCAGGGTGCTGCTGGTGGAGAGTGATGGAGAGTGAGCCTGGGTTGAGTCTGAGGCACAGAAGGCTCAGATTTCCCTGGATTACCCAGGAAGACACTCATTTTCCTTAAGTGTCTGTTTTCTAATTGTCCACTGGGTTATATGGAGAGGGAAGAAGGCCCAAACTGAACCGTAGCCTGTTTGCCAGAGGATGCATTGGTGGCTTCACTACTGCTGGGTGACACTGAGAGGCAGGAGAGGCTTGGCAGTCTCGGAAGGGACCGGTCCCAGGCCCTCCCAATAGGACGACCACAGGGCATCCTCTGCGTCACTTCACCTAATATCCCTGAGCCTCCTCAGCCTTGGGGACACAGGCACTTCCCACGCCTAAATGAAGTGGCTCTGCGCCCTTGCTCCACGTTACCCGCAGGATCTGGGACTTTGTCAGAGGATCGCCTGCCCAGCCCTCCATGAGAACTTCTGGAACTGCTCGCCTGTGTGCTTGTTCACATGCTGCTTTTTGCCTGCAAGCAGAGGCTCAGACATGACCCTTGAAACCAGGGCATAATTCCTGAGCCCCTTGCCCCTCACTTTTATCTTCAGGACTTGTGGTTCCCCAGCTTCTGGGAAGCTCCTGGGAGCCAGAGGCCATGGCAGCAGCCTGCCCATCAAGATGCCATGTGTTCACAGTGATGAGAGCGAGGCCTAAATCATAGGTGTCCCACCTGGATGTGGTGGGACAGAGCAGCCTGGACGCCCCCTCACGTAGCCCTTGCTTGCTGTGGACTCAGCCTTGTGGAGTGGGTGGACGTGGGTGGGAACAAGTGCTGAGGTGTCTGAGATGTGACATGCTGGGCGGGGTGGGGTAAGGGTCTGTGGGAGGAGTGTCACGTGCAAGGGAGGACGTGCACAGAGGAATGCTGTGGGAGGGCCCTCAGAGACCTCTCCGGTCTTCCCTGGCCCCACTCCCAGACCCTGGGGCTCTCCAGCTAATCCTGATACACAGCAGCTCTACTTCCTGTCTGGGCCCCAAAGTAAGTGATGGGATTTGCAGGCTGTTAGGTAATGGGAAGAGCATCTCTGCCTATGATGAATGGCTCTGGCCACATGCATAGCCTGAATTTTCAAAACACAGAGCCCATAAAAGAAATAAAAAGGCATCTCTAGGGTGACAAGGGTAGGATGTGGCCAACCCCTCTCTGTATGGCAAGGCTCAGGGAAAGAGCTGCTCTGACGGCTCAGTGCCCCCTGGACCAGAAGCCAGGCTGGGGTCCAGCTGGGAGTGGGAGCTGGGTGCTAGATGGCCTCTCAGGACTCTTCATTCAGGATGTCTCCTGCAGAATGTCCCTTCCACATACATGGAAGGCAGAGGCTCCAATAGCTCCTCACCTAGCAGCTTCCCTCCTCCTTCCCTATGAGGCAGTAGCAGGAGCCCAGCCCTCAGCCATGTTGAGGGGGAGGGGCCAGCAGGAGACTTCAGCCGACCTGAGTTTCTTGGAAGACCCTTGATCAATCGTGCCCCGGTCCCCAGCACTACCTTTGGGCAATAAGAGATTTAAAATGAGATTGAATGTTTTTTTTAGGGGGGATTTGTTCAGACCAGGGGAGAAGACTGAGAAGTCTGCAGCATTCCATCTTGGCAATAGGACAATGGCAGTAATCCATGGCTGGGGACTATTTACTGCTCCCCCTGACCCCAGTAATATGACCAGCATTTACTGGTCATTTGGCGCTAGTGTTAAAGAACCCACCTGCCAGTGCAAGAGACATAAGAGACACGGGTTCGGTCTCTGGGTCAGGATGATCCCCTGGGGAAGGGCTTGGCAACCCACTCCAGTATTCTTGCCTGGAGAATCCCATGGACAGAGGAGCCTGGTAGACTATGGTTTATAGGGTTGCAAAGAGTCGGACACAACTGAAGCAACTGAGGAAGCGTGCACTTGGTCAAGTGGACACCATCTCCAGCTTCCAGGTTTTGCTTTATCTTTGACGTGGTTGAAGGAAAATGGAGGATTTTACAGAGTGCAAAAGGGCAGAGTCAGGTCACTGATTCTGATGATGGATCACCTTCTGGGGGACAGTGGACACCAAGGAGGGAGAACGGATGCTGGGAGGACAGCTTCCAATTCTGCCATGGAGGAACCTTCCTACCTGGGCAGAGTGTTGGAAACTTCAGGGACTGGAGGAGCCAGTGTGTTAGTGCAAACCTCATCCAGTGGCAGGGACCCCAGCTAATGACAGGGGCACCACCCAGGTGGCCAGGGGAAAGGAGCGCCCAGCTCTGCCTCAATGCCCTGTCTTCCGGCTCTAGCTCCAGGCTTTACATAACGACCTCCAGCACCACCGCCACCACCCAACACACAGTCGTGGGCACCCTCTGACTCACAGGAAATGGATTTTAGCTGCACACATGACAAACTTAGATGACTCACATTCACTGTCTGCCCCTCCGGCCCAGGACCCAGGTGCCTGAGATGTAGCCAAGACTCAAGTTCCCAAGAACCTTGCCCCAGCTGGGTGCCACTCAGTGATGCCTGGGTTGGAACCAAAACACTAATACTGCTCATTCCCTGGGGCATCTCTGGGAACTTCTACAGGCTCAAGAAGGAAGCAAGGGGGCGCAAGTGTCTGGAAATCTCAGTGGCCCGAGTGCCCAGGGAATGTGCTATGTTCTCCATGCTGAATTTCCCTCTCAAGCCTCACCCAACCTGCTTCTTTTTCCTAGGGAAAAAGAATTCTCAAGTAAGCTGCAGTATGGCTGCAACTTACTGGCTTCTGGCAGTATGTATGTAAGGCATATTTACTGTTGATGAATATTAAGCTTAAACGCATTATAAAACAGTTCTCTGAGAACTTGAAAATCAGGCAACAGTTGTGCTATTCTTACCTTGATGGTGTATCACCAGTTACTTAATTAATACAAATTGTAGGAGTTCATCACCAGTAATGAGTTTCTTTCAGCTGTGGAGTTGGGGGCGAGTAACATGTACCTCCAAGATAGGCACAGGACAGAAATGTCCCACTTTTGCACCAACATGAATGCCCATCTCCGATGGGCTAGGTGGTGGGAAGTTATATGTTGGAAACCCTGTTGTTGCAACTATGTGTCCTCACCCATTGTAGGGTTAACTGACAAGCCACTAAATGGATAATGATGAAACAAGCTAATTAATAGTAGACTATAGTTAAAAGGGAAGAATATCAGCTAATTAAAACCATAGCCACTCGGGACAGTGTTCTTCAAACTCTGCAAGTGCGTTCAGGTGTGGCCAGGCTCTAGGGGGGTGGGCTGCAGGATCCTCTGCAGACTCTGGAAACACACTAAGACATTTCATTTAGGTTACATTATTGGGAAAACGTGATTCATGAAAGTCCTCCTGGGAAGGAAAACATACTCATTGGCAAAATATCCCTTAGTGGGTCCTGGGGCTAGAAGACAAGAGCATAACAGGCCTGAATTGAGCGGAAAGGTTGAGGGAGTGATGGGTAGGGGAGGCAAGTCCGTTGCTCTGGGAGAGGAAGTGAAAGAGGAGCACCAGATGGTGGAAATCTTTCATTTGCAACCTAACCTGTCTGTATCAACACTCCTGTTATGGACTGAATTGTATCTTCCCTCCAATTCATATCAATCTCCAGTGTGACTATATTTAGACATAGGGTCTGGAGGGAGGTAATTAGGTTGAATGAGGTCACATGGGGGCCCTGATCCAATGGGAGGAGAGTCCTTGTAGGAAGAGACATGGGAGAGCCCCCTCTATCTCCCTGTTGCGTGAGGACTCAGTGAGAAGGTGGCTATCTGCAAGCCTGGAAGAAGGCCCTCACCAGAAGCTGATCCTGTTGGACCTTGCTCTTGAACTTCCCAGCCTCTGGAACTGTAAGAAAATATATTTCTGTTGTTTGGGCCACATGGTCTGTGTTATTTCATCATGGCAGCCCTAGCAGACTAAGTCAGTCCCCTGCCTCTATTGATCTCCACTTCCTCCCAACTTGCAAAGTGCCTGAGTGCACGGGGATGGGATGGAGCCAGAGAGGGGGCAGGCTCTGGGCTCTGACATCCCTGAAGTGGGTTCGGGTGGGTCCAGGGCAGTGTGGGAGGTGGTGGGAGCCCAGAGGCAGAGAGAAGCACAGGAAGCCCCTGGAACTTGGAGAGAACTCTGGAATCCTCCCACAGGCCATGCAACTGGAGTCGAGGCAGCGGGGAGCTCAGCTGAGAGAGATCAGGAGGCACACGTGAGTATTAGTATTAACACCTCAGAAGCTTGCATCTCTCGGTGGTGTTAAGGAAGCCCAGGATGAAGAAAGATGGTGGGGGAGTCGGGTGGGGCAGGGAACAGAACTGCATATTATTTGTGGCCAGGTGGCACTAGTGGTAAAGAGGCCACTTGTGAATGCAGGAGGCATGCAGGTTCCATCCCTGGGTTGGAAAGATCCCTTGGAGAGGGTCATGGCAACCCATTCCAGTATTCTTCCCTGGAGAATTCTATGGATAGAGGAGCCTGGCAGGTACAGTCCACAGGGTCTCAAGGAGTTGGACACGACTGAAGTCACTTAGCAAGAGTCAGGAAAGGGCCTGCCTGCTGGGCCTGGTGACAGGAGGATGAGAACCCTGGGCTCCCGAGGCTGCAGGCACATCTCCTCTTGGGAACTGCCGAGAGGCAGGGGACCCAGGCTGTGCCCAGGATGGAGGCACCTGGGGCTCTTGCAGCTCAGGACAGTTGAGCTTTTCCAGGGGCCCTGGGCCCTGCTTCCTGCTGCCTGGGTCTCTGTCGCTAGGATGAGCCGCCTGCAACTAGAGTCTGCCCCAGTGGCAGTGGAGCCAGTGTGACCTGCTGATGCTCCGAGCTGAGGCCATCCTGGGCTCCCTGCAGCAAGGCTGCCTCCTGCCTGGTTCCTGCCTTTCTTCCCTCATATTCTCCCCAACCAGGCCTGGCCTCAGTTGGGCCCTCACACTGTCACTGCCATCCTCTGCCGGGCACTGCCTCTCCCCCCACCCCGGCCCTGAGCCTTTATCCTCAGGGTTTCCAGTAGAGTGGCAGTGGGATGTCTTACCATCACCTGGGAAATTTCCTCCACATCCACATGTGGCTGGACCCTCCTCGTGGTATCCACACCCTCGCCATGTGGTTGTACAGTCTATCTCCACCCCCTGAGTCTGGGCTGGCCTGTGACTTGCTCCAACCAGACAAAGGCAGCAGAAGTGGGGGACTCATCTGTTTCTGAGCTGAAGCTTCCAGAGGCCTCAGGTGCTTCCACTCTCACTCTTGCTCCTCTACCTTCCCATCAACCAGGATTAGCCTCCTGGTGACAGAGACCACGTGGCATGGAGCCCAGTCATCCAAGCCAAGGGCCCAGCCATGGTCAGTGGAGGCCTTCAGACTTGGGCCTGCCTGGGGGGATCTGGGGAGCGCATGGACTCTGCAGCTGGCAGAACCCCTCACTGTGCAAACCCCCTGCTCCAGAACCATCTTTCTGGCTGACCTTCAGGTTCACATGAGCCCTCATGGATGCCTCCAGGCTAGCCCTCATCTTCCTGAGGCTTGAGCAGGGCTCCCCAGAGTGAATGGCCAGTGAGAGGGCCCTTGAGCCCTTGGAGGGGCCAGTGCCCAGGCTGAGCTGGTCTCTACCTCTCTGGCCGTTGGCCTGCAAACTCTCTGCAGCTACCAGAGTGAGTTCCTTTGGATGTGATCTTGGGGTGCCTCTTCTAGAGGAAAGGTTTAGAAGTGTAGGTGTGTCTTGGCTGTGAGAAGTCATCATAATGGCCTGCAATGGGTGACCCTGAGTGCAGGCTGGTGCACCTGAGGAGGTGGCAGCTTGTCTGAGACATGCAGACCATGGGTACAGGACTAGCCGCCCGCCCCTCCCCCCCACCTGGCCTGTGGGATTGCCAGCGACCAGGCTACATGAAAAGCAGAACTCAAGCCCCAGTGCTCAAACCTCAAGGGCACACTGTCCCCAGATCCCTCTTCCAAGTGCCCACATTTCCACTAGTTTTTAGTTGGGAGACAAAGTTGCAAGGTTTTTCGGACAGACTGGGGTGTCTGCTGCTCATGCTGGAGCCCAGCTGTGGTGAGAAAGTCAAGCACGGGGTAAGCTTTCCCTCTTGGGGCCCCACACACTCTTTGTCGAGCCAGGGTCAGCCCAGATCAGACACACTTGATCTAAATAAGTCACTTGGGTCCCTGGAAGCCCTCCCCTCTCCAGAGTGGGGCTCCTTCATCCCTACAATGGTCTGTAGTATTCACAGAACTTGGCCTGAGCCCTTACAGCAACAGGGAGCTCATTACCTTACAGGACAATCTGCTCTTTCTGTGTGATTCCTGCTATTAGAAAACTTACTACTCTGAAAGCTTCCTTCATCCTTTCTCATTTTGTCAGTTTCCTAGAGCAGCTGAAAAAATTAAAGTAAATAGCTTAAAACAATGGAATTTACTCTCACAGTTCAGGAGGCCAGGAGTCCACAACAAGGTGTTGGCAGGTCTGTGCTATCTCTGAAGCCTCTAGAGGAAGCCCCTTCCTTGCCTCTTCCAGCCTCTGGTGGCTCCTGGTGTTCCTTGGCTTGTGGCAGCATCACCTCAGTCTCTGCCTCCATCTTCCCTTGACCTCCTCTCTGAGTCTGTGTGTCCTCTCCTCTTATAGATCTAGGGCTATGATTTAATTGAGAGAGCTTTCACTAATTAACATCACAAAGACCCTCCCTATTTCCATATTGGTCACATTCTGAGGCTCCAGGTAGACATGAATTGTGGGAAGTTGGGGGGAGGGTGCTATTCAATACACTGCACTGCCCCATGGCCTGTCCCCGGCCCCATCAGTCCTACAGAGATCTGACAGTATCAGCCACGCCCCTGGCTTTGTTTCTTGGCAAATAACCCCATTCCTCTCCTCGACCCAGTTCCTGGTCTCCAGACCCATCACTCTCCTGTTCATCCCACTCTGGACCACCCAGGTGTCAAAGCCTCTGAAAACATGGCCTTGAAACTGAGTGCATCACTGAAGCCACGGTTGAACAGCGGGGCAGAACCAGACCTCCTGGCTGCTCCCCGTGACTGGGTGTGCTCTTGCACTAGATTACCAGTGGTCACAGCATATGTGCCCGGAATTCCTCGGATCCTTCTCCAGGTCCATTTGCACATGAGCTACCTTATTTCCTCCTCCTTCAACTCCAGCAATTAACTTTTTACTAAAGTATAGTTGCTGTACAAAATTATATGAGTTACAGGTGTACAATATTGTGGTTCATAATTTTTAAAGGTTTAGTCCATTTGGGCTTCCCTGGTGGCTCAGATGGTAAAGAATTTGCCTGCAATTTGGGAGACCCAGGTTTGATCCCTGGGTTGGGAAGATTCCCTGGAGAAGGAAATGGCTACCCATTCCAGTATTCTTGGCTGGAGAATTCCATAGACAGAGGAGCCTGGCAGGCTATGGGCCATGCAGTTGCAAAGAGTTGGACATGACTGAGTGACTAACACTTTTAACATACTCCATTTATAATATTATAAAATGTTGGTCACATTCCCCATTTTGTGCAGTATACTCTCTTACAGCTCATTTTATACCTTAAGAGTGTGTACCTCTTAATCTCCTACACTTATATTGCCTGTCCCTGCTTCCCTCTCACCAGTGGTAACCACCGGTTTGCCTTCTATATCTGTTAATCTGCTTCTTTTTAAAAAGTTAAAGTCACTAGTTTGTATTTTTTAAACTTTACATTAAATGATATCATACAGTATTTTTCTTTCTCTGTGTAATTTATTTCACTTAGCAAAATGCCCTCTAAGTCCATCCATGCAAATGGCAAAGTTTCATTCTTCTTTATGGCTGAATAGTATTCCATTGTATATGAATGTATGTCATCTTTATCCATCTGTTTATGGATGCTTAGTTGCTTCTATACCTTGGCAATTATAAATAATGCTGGTGTGGACATCAGGGTGTATGTATCTTTTGAAATTACAATTATATTAATTACATATCAGTGTATACACACACAGACACAGAATTGCTGGGTCATACAAGTTCAATCCCTAGGTTGGGAAGATGGCAAGCCACTCCAGTACTCTTGCCTGGAAAATTCCATGGACAGAAGAGCCTGGCATGCTACAGTCCATGAGGTCTCAGAGTTGGGCACGACTGCGCATGCACATCGTAGTTCTGTTTTTTTTTTTTAATTTCCATATTGTTTGCCACAATGACTGCACCAGTTTACAGCTCCTAGTGTGCTAGGTTTGCCTTTTCTCCACATCCTTGCCAGCATTTGTTATTTGTGTTCTTTCTTGTGATAGCCAGTCTGACCCATGTGAGGAGATATCTGATTGTGGCTTTGGTTTGCATTTCCCTGAAGGGTCATGCTGTTGAACACCTTTGCGTGTACCTCCAGCAGTTAATTTTTTGACCAGAGATCCAGGATGTTGCATTCGCCCCTGTGAAGGCCCACCTGGAAGGGCTGCATGCAGCGCTTTGGCTGTAGGAACGGAGAATTTTGGCCCAGTGTTGCCCTGTGCTTTTCCCTTAAGGAGAAAGGGAAAAAGTGATT
Source organism: Aepyceros melampus (assembly GCA_006408695.1). NCBI lineage: Eukaryota > Metazoa > Chordata > Mammalia > Artiodactyla > Bovidae > Aepyceros > Aepyceros melampus. The sequence goes on along the minus strand of SJXQ01001556.1, from coordinate 200,388 downwards.
TTCTTCACTTGGAGAAAGCACCTAAGAGTTGTATAAACTCTCAGCTTTTGATGCTTTGGGCCTGAATGGGTTTTACCCCCCTTAACTCTGTTCCAAGAATCCCTAAGACACCTCCAACCTCAGACGTGGCTACAGGAGGAGCACCTCCAACCTCAGACGTGGCTACAGGAGGAGCACCTCCAACCTCAGACGTGGCTACAGGAGGAGCACCTCTGGCCTCAGACGTGGCTACAGGAGGAGCACCTCCGGCCTCAGACGTGGCTACAGGAGGAGCACCTCCAACCTCAGGCGTGGCTACAGGAGGAGCAGGGGGCCTTGGCAGGCCTCCTCCCGACTTCTCTGGCAGCAGATGCAGCTGGAGCCCGTGGGCTGTTCGGTTCTTAAAGCTGAGGGGCCTTGAGTCAGGAATTCAGAGATAACAGACACCTGCCTCTGTTTGGGGCCCTCCACCCTGGCCTCTGAGTCCTCATTAAAGAAAACAGACACATAGGATTGAGCGCTTGGTCTGCAAGTCTGCCCATGACACTCCTTGGCTCTGGGGTTAAAACTCCCATCTCATGTTAGAAGCTTTCTCTATCTCCTTTATACTTTAATAAAACTTTATTACACACATAAAAGAAACCTCCCATCTCTCAGGCCTACATGACCCTTGACAAGGCCCTCAGAGTAAGGTGGACCAGCCTTGACCTGAACCCTTTGAGTGCTTCTTACTAAGTCCTGGGGACTTGCTGGGCCAGGATCTAAGGAGTCTCCATGCTCTGGGATTCAGAGTTTTCAAACTAAGTAACTGAGGTCCAGTGAATGGAAACCGAAGTCTGGGAGTTCCAGTCCCAGGGCTTTCTCTCTCCCACAAGCCAGCTGCACTCCCCCCTGCTGGAGGTGCAGGAAAAGAGAGGCTATAACCAGCAGGCGATTCCCTCCCCTCCTCAAGAACCCTCCCCTCACCCACCCCACCCTCTACCCCAAATAGTCTTGCTTTCCTCACAAATTAAGAAGCAGTTTCCTCTGGCAGAATTGCTCAGCTCCCCTGCCCTCTGGAGGCTCCTCCCAAGTGCTCTTAGGTTAAAAGATCCTTTAATAAAGAAAAAAGGGGGGAAAAGTCCTACCAGGCTCTCCAGCTACCCCTGGGGCACCAAGCACCTGTCTCTCTTCAGCCTTTCAGTCAGCGCCCTCCATCAAATCAGTGCACCTTAGCTGGACTTTCTGATTTGAATACACACAGTGAGCTTCCCAGGTGGCTCTAGTGGTAAAGAACCCTCCTGCAGAGGCAGGACCCATAAGAGACACTGGTTCCATCCCTGGGTTGGGAAGATTCCCTGGAATAGGAAATGGAAACCACTTCAGTGAGAATCTCATGGACAGAGGAGCCTGGCAGGCTACAGTCCATAGGGTAGCAAAGAGTCGGACACAACTGAAGTGGCTTAGCACAGCACAGCACATATAAACACCACAAAGAAATGGAAAAATAAAAAAAGAAAGTTAAAAAAACCACCTGAGATTTCACCACTGAGAAATAATAACTGTTAACATTTTGGGAGCTTTAAAACATCCATCTCTTGAGACTTTTTCCTTTCTCTTACTCTCAACAAATATGATTTTATGTAAATGTCATATTATAAATGCATTTTAGTAACCTACGGCTTTGCCAAAACAGTGTATAACAGACATTTTCCATGGCAGTAACTACAGATTTATGTCACTGTGTCACTGCCCAGCAGAACTGTTTGCCCCATAAGAAGCCCTCCCTCCCCCGTGGACCTCAGCTGATTGCGACTTTGGCTGCGACCTCAGCACTGGGAAGGTGCTCATTTGTGTGATCAGCTCCTTTCTATCAATTCCCAGATATGGAATGGAAGGTGGAAGGGCATGTATATTTCATGTCTCAATCAGACTTCCTGGCATCTTGGGGTGGCTGGGGCCCTCCCCTGGGGCCCAAGATGAATGGGAAGCTGCTGGTAAACAGGGAATCAAGACCTAGGCTCCTTGAGGGCAGGGGCCAGTCTCCCATCCAGGGGAGGCCGGGCTTCGGAACTGGAGGGGTTAATTAAAGAGGGACTGAGAAATCTATAAACACCAGAAATGACTGACAGGTGCTAATTTCTTCTTTAGTATTCACAATGGCTTTCTGTTAATTAAGAAGAGAGAGAGAGCCCAGGGGAGGGACGGCAAGCGGGCTTTCTGGCACAGACAGGGCAGGGCAGCCTACCCATCCGGTGACTTCTGGGGGATGAGGGTGTGGCCAGAGCACTGCTTGACCTTGGGGGAGCACGTCAGGGACAGCCTAGCCCTCAGGGAGCCTCCTTGGACCAGAGGCAGCATCTGTGCACTGGGAAGGCAGCAGCTTTTAGGTCTTTTTCTTATTAAACCTAGATGACTTCTGGCCCTGCAGGGGACTGGGGATGTGTGAGGCTTGTGGGGAATGGCATCTGGGAACGGAGTCTCCCATTTCCCAGAGAATCCTTTCCGCAGGCTTGGGCAGGGACAGGGTGGCAGTGTTCCTCCCCCAAGGCTGATGGAGAAAGTGAGCTATGCTGGGGTCTGTGGAGCATGCGTGCTTGTTTAGGTGTGCTGTGTGGGGAGGACCCTACCCTCTGTTCTTGGGCTGCAGGGGTGGGGTTACAAGGTGAAGACCACCCCCCGGGCACTTCCCTCTGGTCCTCCTTCATCTCATGCTCATGGCCTTCCTCCCCCCAGGTGCCCACCCCCAGCAAAGCCAGGGCTGAGCTAGAGCTCTGGGCTGGGTCACCCTGGACAGCTGGGGACACTGCCCACAGCCTGAGTGTGGGTGTGTACACGTGTGTGGGTGCACACTGTGTGCCCAGCATGCCTGTGTGATCATGAGCATGTGTCCATTGCCTTGTCTACATGTGCATTGTGTATATGAGCCAGTGTGGGTGTCTGTTCAAATCCTGATTTACCACTTTCAAGCTATGTGTCTTTGGACGACACCTCTGTGCCTCATTTTCCTCATCTGTAAAATGGGACTAATGATTATGCCCACTCCACAGGGTTTCTGTAAAGATATATGAATGTATGATTCACACTTAGAACATTTAGGAACCCCCTTCTCTCTCTACTGATCCATTTGCTTGGTGAACTCCTATTTATCCTTTGAGACACACACGAAAGTCAGGCAGCCCCAGGTCCATGTCAGAGCACAAGAAATCATGAGCATGTGTCCATTGCCTTGTCTACATGTGCATTGTGTATATGAGCCAGTGTGGGTGTCTGTTCAAATCCTGATTTACCACTTTCAAGCTATGTGTCTTTGGACGACACCTCTGTGCCTCATTTTCCTCATCTGTAAAATGGGACTAATGATTATGCCCACTCCACAGGGTTTCTGTAAAGATATATGAATGTATGATTCACACTTAGAACATTTAGGAACCCCCTTCTCTCTCTACTGATCCATTTGCTTGGTGAACTCCTATTTATCCTTTGAGACACACACGAAAGTCAGGCAGCCCCAGGTCCATGTCAGAGCACAAGAAGACCTACGCTGAGAATCCTGGGCACAAGGGCAGAACCAGCCCCAAGGAAGCCAGGAGGAGCCTCTACCCCTGCCTACCCACACCACTGCAGCAAGCAGGCGCTGGTCAGGGCTCCACACAGTGAGCACACGAATGCACAAGTGAGCACACATCCACAGGTGTGTATACAGTGACACAGGCAGACACAGAATGTACTCCCACAGGGATGCAAATTCTCTGTGTCCTCGCTGTTCCTTGGCATAGGACTCACACACAGAACCTTCACACATACACAGTGCACACAGATAAGCCCTACAGTGTGTACAAACATAGAGGCATAATTTTTATGTACACACTTTGTACGCATGTAAGGACACACATACTTTACACATGTATAAGGATGTAGACTTGTACACACATTGTGTATACACACGACACATACAGAGCACACACGGGTACAGACATAAACCAGTAACAATGAGCGTTGCCTTTACACACAGGCAGCACAAGGATAATGAGCACACACAGTGGCACACACACATCACACAGACCGGCCTGTAACTGTCATCCCAGGCCAGAGCTACACGGAGCCAGTGCCCCTCCCTTTAACCTTCAGCGCTGAAGGCAGCAGGGGCCCACAGATGGGGAATTAATTGGTGTCATTAAAATGTGGCGATGATAATGGCTTCCCATCGATCCCAGTGGCAGATGTACGGCCACCCCAAGGTGGAGCCGGGAGCTCAGGATTGGGAGCCAGGCTGGCCTTGCATGCCCTGACCTTTGGCGGCCACACCAGGCACCCAGTCCTTGGTGAGGATTGACCTTGCATGGTTCCCATGGAGTGTGATAGAAAGACAGAACTGAAATCCAGGGGAGGGAAGCAACTTTTCAAGGTCAGTGGGCTGAAGCAATCTGGGACTACCTGGGCCCTTCCCCTCTGACTTTCCTCTCCCCTCCTGCACGCCCGCTGACCCCTATGTCCTGTTCTTTCCTTCTCCCATCCCCTCCCTAGAAGTCGCTACATCTCTCCCTGACCCCTCTAGGCTCTAGCTGTCTCCCGTGGGTGTGTCTCCATTCCCAGTCTCTGTCCTCTGCTCCCAGAGCCTTTGGTGGGTCCGAGGCCCTGAGGTGGAAGGGCTCAGCTAAAAGGAGGGGGGGCCTGGGCTACAGTGAGAAGAATGAAGGCGCAGAGGTGATGCTCTGGAGGATAAACAGACCACAAACCCCTGCTCCTCCTTCAAGATACTACCTCCTCCAGGAAGCCTTCCCTGACAGGTCCAACCCCTGGAGTCCTGGAGTCCTCTCTTCTGAGGTGTCTGCAGTTTCTACTCCATCCTTTACCCAACCTTTTCCATAGGACTGTGACGTCTGTTTACTCCTCTCCTTTCCTCTGTGTCATGAGTCCTTTACTTCAGGACTTGATGTAACCTAGCTCTTTGAAGCTACTTCTGACTTAGCACAGAATAGGCAAATCATAGGTGCCTAATGAATGTTGAAGGCATGGGGATAGATTCAGACAGATAGAGCTTTGACAAGAGTGGGAGGGACAAGTGGAGAAGAGTTTGGAGAGCATGCACCCCAGGATTCAGTGAGCGGACAGAGGGGCACTCAGGTCTCCAGGCACAGCCTGGTACTCAGTGTTGGGCAGAGAGTCTGGCTCTCTGGGACTCCCTAGAGGCTTTGGAGTACCCTACCTTGTCTTGGAGCCAGCCTGCCTCCTCCTACCTGGTCCTCAAGGGAGAGAAGCCCACAGGAGGGTAGCTGAGGGTCCTGCAGCTAGGGGTGGGGCTGGAAAGTGGCAGTGGACAGGTGGTTGGAGGGGGGCATGTTTTAATGGGATCCAAGGACTAGGATTCAGGCTCTGAGGATTCAGACATAGGCATAGAAGCTGAGCTCATTCCCAGTAGCTTCCTGCCCCCTACCCCATCCCAGTACCCACAAGCCCAGCCTGGGTCAGGCCCCTGGGGACACCCCCAGACTGCCTGGTTGCACTGAATTTGTTACTGTCACTGCATTTCCAGGGCTTCTAATGAGCTGCTAATGAGCTGTCAGCTAATTATGAAAATTAAATGGGGCAGCCAGGCCTACTGAGCTTTTACTGAGAGCTTCTGGAGTATCAGGAGAAGGGGAGGTTTCAGTGTTTCCGGCCTGCCAGCCCCACACACCTGATTTGACCTCAGTGTCATGTAGATGGGGTGGAGTTGTTTTCCTGTAGAGAGAGAGGGAGGGGGAAACCCCACTAGTCCCAGTTTAAGGCAAGCTCTAGCCCCATAACCGGGAGGACTGACCCTTGAGGGTAACCCTCCACAGGGCAGGCAGGTTTCCAAGAGGGCAGGTGAGAGGGCCCCAGAGATCTGACTCTGTGTGATCTCAGGGAAGTCCCTCTGGATCTACAGTCTATCTTCCTTACTGTGAAATGGTTCTGGAGGAGGGGAAGGAGCAAACTAGGTGACCCCTCCAGGTCCTTTCTCCCATGTCAGTCCAATTACCACCCTGTGAATCCTCTCTCTTTACAGGTGTGGCTCAGATGCCCCAGCTCAGTGAGGATGGGGACTTGCCTGGGGTCACATGAAATAATTGGATAGAAAAAGCTTTAACCAACCAAAATGAGTGCATATGTTCTCAGAGACAGGTGCAGTGAAATTCATAGCAGCTTTATTCATAATAGAGGCAAACTGAAACAACCCGAGTAGCCATCAACAGAAGGAGGAACAAATAGTGACACAGTCACATGGCAGAGTCGTATACAGCACTGAAAAAGAACCAATATTTACACAAGCAAGCTTCATTTTACATGGTTCCAATATGCATAAATCTCAATTACCATAATTTAGACAGATAATGTGATTTCCCAATAACACAGTTCAAATGTTAGTTACCATGGTATATGAGTCGCACCTGTGTGGAACACAAACTTCCCTACTCGGTCTTCCATCTGCAAATCACTACATCAAGATCAGGTGCACAGCATGGTCTGTGGCCCGTCATGCCACTTCTTTGCGAGTCTGTGGGTAACTAGCCCCTGGGCCTCTGCTGTTTAGTTTATGAACAGACGGCAGCAGTATAGTTGTGTTGCCGCCTCATCTCTAAGTTATAAACGCATGCAACGCTTGCAAAATCTGTTACATGAAAGAAGGAATCAGTCACAAAGATGAACGTGCAACAAAGACATGAAAATCAGTAATGATGGAGTTGAAATTTGAATCAAACATTAAGCGGAGTTACAGAATAAATAGCTGATCGTGAGAATGCTGACATAGCCTGACTTTAGACAGGCAGCCAGAGGAACTTAGTGAGGACGAGCTTATAAATGAGGAACACGGTTGTGACGGAATGGATGAAGATGTCCCAGAGAAAGGGAAGCTCACACAAAACTTCGAATTAAAGAACTTTCAGAGATACTTCACCACTCTGAGAGCACAAACGGCACAAAGTTGGAAGCTGATCCAGACTTAGAAAACAGCAGGACGGTTTGCCAAGGCACAGGGGCCTGGAGCCAACGCCTCGCAGATAGCAATGGACCGCTATATTTCCAGCACCCAGCAGCCTTCTTGTGACTCCTCCAAATTAATAGAGCTCTTTCAGTTTGCTCTGTATTGTAAGTTACACAGCACAGCAGAAGGAGACAAGTATTGTTCAAACTACTCTTGACAGTTTTTTTTTTTTTTCAAAAAAATACAACACTTTAATTTTTAATGCTTGAATTACAGGGTACTAAATATTAGTATTACTATTTTTTCATTTCCTTATAATTTATAACCAACAGGAAGACTGTTTTTAATGTTTTGATTAAAAATTTTAAAAGTCACAGAGCAATTATAATGTTCCCCACCGACTATCAAGATCACTTTGCATGGTTTAAGCCTATACATTCATTTCACAGTCCTGCTGTGCAAAGCAAGGACTGCTGGTGCATACAGCATGGATGAGTCTCACTGACACAAAATTGAAGGAAAGAAGCCAGGTGCAGAAGAGTACATACTTTGTGATTCCATTTACAAGAAATGCAAAGGCAGGCAAAACTAATGTATGAGGATAGATGCCAGAACAGTGTTTACCTAGGGCCATGTGGGGCTATTAATTTCAAGGAGTCAGAAGGCCACTGGGTACTGGAAATAGAGTGGTCCTTTGGTATCCATGAGGTGCTAGCTCCAGGATCCTCCCTTGGATACCAAAACTCAAGGATGCTCAAGTCCTTTATATCAAATGATGGAGTATTTGTATGTAATCTGTGCATATTTTCCCATGCATGCTCAGTCACTTTAGTTGAGTCCAACTCTGTGACTTTGTAGCCCACCATGCTTCTCAGTCCATGGGATTCTCTAGGCAAGATTGCTAGTGTGGGTTGCTATACCCTCCTCTGGGGGATCTTCCCAACCCAGGGATTGAACCCGCATCTCCTGCATTGGCAAGTGAATTCTTTACCACTGAGTCACCTCTGGTAGTCCATAAGTAGCTGTCAGTGTGTGGCAAAACCAAATTTTGCTTTTTTGAGCTTTCTGGAATTATTGTTTCCCAAATACTTCCAAAGCTCAAGTATTTTGAATTTATGGATGCAGATGCCATGAATACGCAGGGCTGACTATATCTATACGTCGATTATGTCGATTTGGGTGGTGATTACAGGCACATATAAATTTGGAAAAAATCTCATCAAGCTGTACAGTTCATATTTATGTATGCTGCCATAAGATAGTCCTAATTAAAGAATTTTTTAATTAGGAAATTCCATGAATACCTTGGAGTTTTATGCTCCGTCTTCTAGAATTTGACAGTGTTTGACGCGACTGGTCTTTTTCTCCTTCTTTAAACTCTTCTCTCGCCTGACTCCTGCGACCCAGGCCTCCTGGATCTCTGTCCCTCCTCCTCTGGCACACCTCGCCCCTTGCTACCCTGGATCTCTGTCCCTCCTCCTCTGGCACACCTCGCCCCTTGCTACTCGACTGTGTGTGTGTCTGCTGTGCCGCCCTGCTGACGGGACACCACCCTCCATCCTCGACCCTCCCTGTCCTCACTCCATCCAGATGCCTAGTGGTTGACCTATCACCCTGTCTCCTCACCATCTCTCCAGAGGGAAGGAGGGAAGGAAGGAGGATGGCAGGGAGGGATGAAGACCTGGCTGCAGGGGAAGAAGCAGTGCTGGTAGAGGTTGCGCAGGCAGGAGCTGCTGAGGGCAGATTTGGGCCTGATCCCTGCTCTAAAGAAGCGATGCCCCATTAATGCCTTTCCAGCCACCCAACGAGTCTCCCTAATCGAGCCTGGAACTCCACACTATTAGCCACAAATGGCATTTTGAAATAGCTTTTTTTTTTGGGTGAACCCCAAAGACATTGCTAAGATTTACATTTTCAAATATATGCTGACCTTTTTTTCCTCTTTCTTTGAGTTCATTTGTCATCAGTGTATAATTGAATCAATATATTTCCCGATCAGCCCCAAGATTGAATAAGGTCACGGGGAGCCGTGTGTGGGCATTAGACATCATTATTTCACTCTGAACGAGCGGCCATGGCATGGAGCATTCCGGGCGCCAAATGAAATTCTATTAGATTCTATTACACTTTTACAATTATAGAGACGTTCCAATATTACAAGGGGAAATGAAGTCATAATAAAAAAAGCCCAGAGGTGTATTACAGAGAAATGGGCACACTATTTTTCTAGTTAAAAACTTGATGGAAGGAGCTCGACTGGCTTTCAGTTGCCAAGTCGTGACCTTGTTCTCAAAGCCCCTCAGCTGCTCGTCAGGCCCAAGGCTGCCGGCTAGAGAACGCTCAGAGCCCAGGGGGCCAGCTCACCCTCTCTGTTTAAACTGAGTCTGGATCCTGAGTCCCAGGAGGTCCAAAACATATCACCCCGAGGGAAACAGGGGCAGCTCAGACACTCAACCATTGTGGCTGGGGGTCCCAGAGCCCGTGACAAACAGTGAGTGGAGTGAAGGCTGGACTACCACCCAGAGTGGGACAGGATAAGGAACCAAAGGCAGGGGGTTCAGGAGGGTCCCTGGGGCCTGGGTGGAGCTCAGATCCTAGGTCCAGGGCCATCCTGGGAAGGGGACAGCGATGGAGCTCCTTGGGAACAGATCTGGAGCCCTCCTTTTCTCTTAGGTTCTGCCCAGGTGCCGCTGAAGACTGTGGTCACAGGAGTAGATTTAGAGAACGTTTTTCAGGAACAGGTGAGAGATACAATAATGGTTTGGGAACATGTCCCTTCCCTCTCTGGGGAGGCACATGGTTTCCCACCCATAGGTGTTGGACTTGGTCTTGTGTGGGAAGCAGAATTCTAAAGATGCCCTCCAACCTCCAAATTTCCCGACCCCAAGTTATTCAATAAAACTCGAATCTCAGTGCTGCTGTGAGGGGACTTTGCAGACGTAACTAAAGTCCCAGGTCAGTGACCTTACAATCAGATTATCCAGGTGGGCCGGACCCAGTCAAATAAGCCCCTTAAAAGCAGAGCAATTTCTCTGGCCAGCAGCAGAAAGCGAAGTCAGAAAGTTTCAAAGTACGAGATGAATTTGCTGCAACGTTGCTATATTAAGGACCCGGGAGGCCATGTGACAAGGAATGTGGGTGGCCTCCAGAAGCTGGGAGCAGCCCTGGCAGACAGCCAGCAAGGACTTAGGGACTTCAGTGGGCTCAAGGAATGATCCTACCACCACAATAGTAGGAATGAGCTTGGAAGAGGATCTGGGCTCTAGATGAGAACAGCTTACACCCTGATTTCAGCCTGAGCAGAGAATCCTTCTGGCTTCCCAGGTGGCACTGTGGTAAAGAAGCCGTGTGTCAAGGCAAGAGATATAAGAGACACAGGTTCCATTCCTGGGTCGGGAAGATCCCCTGGAGGAGGGCATGGCAACCCACTCTAGTAATCTTGCCTGGAGAATCCCATGGACAGATGAATCTAGCAGGCCATAGTCCACAGGGTCGCACAGCACAGCAGCACAAGGAGAACCCATCACACCAAGCCGGGCTTCTGACCTACAGACTGTGAGCTAATAAATGGGTGTTGTTTTAAGCGGCTCAGCTTATGGTACTTTGTTACACAGCAGTAGAAGACTGACACATTCTGTGACTTGTTTGAACAATGGAAGTGACAATGTGTGGGCTCTGGACAGGGGCCCTGTGTTTCTGCTCAGCCTCCTCTTTCCTTTGATGGGCTAACAAGCACAAGCCCAGGGAGCTATTAGCCCTCTGCTGGGCTTAAGAAGCCTGCCTAGACCCAACAAAAACCTGCAGCCAACCCAGCTGGCCTGCATCCTGAAGTGGCCACCTGCCCAACCTGCCAACCTGGGAGAGAGGTTGCTGTCTCCATGTACTTCTGGAGGGGTTTGTCACACTGATGTTACAGCAATTATTGACTGTGACAAGCATCTACATCTGAGCAGCAGCTGGGGAGGAAGCTGGGGCTGTGTTTAGGTCCAGGAGCAGGACTCTCGTGTAATGTGAGCCCTGGAGACTTCGGACCCAGGCTGAGCAAGCGCTCCCTCTGACCCCTGGACATAGTTCACTCAGAGCTCAGCTCACTGTGTCCTTAGGACCACTCTGCTGGGCTTCTGCATGCCCTTCCAGTTGGAGTCAACTCCTGAAGTCACTGTGCCCACCAGCGAGGACACTGTCCCCTTGGGGAGGATTCTTCCAAGAAAGCTGAGCCATGCAACCTTTCCCTTGCTCCTAGAGAGCCCCCTTCACCTTCATCCAGCCAAACTCCACCAGCATACCTGGACCACTCGGGGTGTGAGTTCTGTCTGCAGCAGAGATGGCTGCAGCTGGCCTCTGACTTTCAGATTCCCTGGGAGATGTCAGGAACCTGCCCCAAACTCAGGGGAGAAGCCACATGCCCTCAAAAAACCTGTGATGGCCTGGCAGCCCTTTCCCACTGCTGGGGCAGGTGGGAGGCAGCAGGAGTATGTGATCATCCAGAGAATTCCTGGCTCCCAAATCTTCCCTTTGTCTCTGACTTCTCCCTCCGATGAGCTGGATGGAGGCTAATGCCTGCGGGAGGGGCCTGGGCTGGTTTGGGCCTCCCCTTGGCAAGTCTTGCAGAGGTATCTAGGACCTCCCCTGGAACATGAGCAACTGAGTTCTTGTTTTTTCCAGCTTTGGATCTCAGCCCAGAGCAGGACCTCCTCCCTGTCCTTTTAAAGTTTAATTCTTTTTTAAAAACTTATTTTATTGAAGTATAGTTGATTTACAATGCTGCGTTCATTTCTGCTGTACAGCAAAGTGATTCAGTTATATGTGTATATACATTCTTTTTCATATACTTTTCCATTATGGTTTATCATAGGATATTGAATATAGTTCCCTGTGCTGTACAGTAGGATCTTGTTTATCCATCCTATGTATAATAGTTTGCCTCTGCTAATCCCCAACTCCCAAACTCCCCCTTGGCAATCACAAGTCTGTTCTCTGTCTGTGAGTCTGTTTCTGTTTAGTAGGTAAGTTCATCCGTGTCATATTTTAGATTTCACATATAACTGATATCATATGGTATTTTTCTCTTTCTGACTTCACTTAGCATGGTCATCTCTAAGTCTATGCAAATTGTTGCAAATGGCCTTTCATTTTTTATGGTGGAGTAGTATTCCATTAGTATATATGTACTGCTGCTGCTGCTGCTGCTAAGTCGCTTCAGTCGTGTCTGACTCTGTGCGACCCCATAGACGGAAGCCCACCAGGCTCCCCCGTCCCTGGGATTCTCCAGGCAAGAACACTGGAGTGGGTTGCCATTGCCTTCTCCAATGCATGAAAGTGAAAAAGTGAAAGTGAAGTCGCTCAGTCCTGTCCGACTCTTAGCGACCCCATGGATGCTACCTCTTCCTTATCCATTCATCTGTCAATGGATGTTTCCATATCTTGGCTATTGTGAATAGTGTGGCTATGAACGTAAGGATGCAAGTATCTTTTTTGAAATACGGTTTCTCCAGATATATTCCCAGGAGTGGGACTTCTGGATCATACAGCTGCTCTAACTTTAGGTTTGTTTTGAGGACCTGCCTTAAAATTTTCCAAAGTGACTGCACTAATTTACATTCCCACCAACAGTGTGGGAGAGTCCCTTTTTCTCCATACCCTCTCCAGCATTTGTTATAAAGTTTAATTCTTATTTTGAAACAGCCTCAACTTTACAGAAAAATGGTGACTACAACACACAAAACTGTCTTTTTCCCTGAATCATTTGAAAATAAGTTCCTTACATGATGCCTTATCACCTTCCACCCACATGGGTTAGGGTGCATTTTCTACCAAGAGGAACATTCTCCTACATAGCCACCAGCCAGCCTGCAAAATCAGCAAGTTAACATCCACACCTAACTTACTAATTAGACTTTAGATCCCACTCAACTGATCCCACTCAAACTTCACCAACTGACCCAGTAATGTTCCTTATAACAAAAGGACCCAATTAGGGGAGATCACAGCTCATTGAGTTATCATATTCCTTTTGTCTACTTCAATCCAGAAACAGTTTCTCAGAGTCTCCCCTTGTGTCGTCACTTTTGAGACTGCAGGCTAGTTCTTTGGTAGAATGTCCCTCAGTTTGGGTTTGTACAATGTTTTTCATGATTCGGTTCAGACCGAGCGTCTTTGGCAGAAGCATGGCAGATGTGAGGCAAGGCTCTTTTCATTGTCTCTAATCAAGTGATGCCCAGTTTTCATTTGTTTGATTACTAATATTCACTTCAGTCACTTGATTAGATGGTGTCTGCTAGGCTGCTCCATTGTAAAATCACTCTTTTCCCCTTTTAAATGAATAACTATGTGGGAAGGTACTTCGAGACTATATAAATATCCCATTCCTCATTAAGTTTTCCATTTAGTCATTTGTCCTATGGATTCATGGTTTCCTATTTTATTCAATGGGCTATAAACTGCTACTATCATTATTTATTTTGATGGTCAAACTGCCCCAGATTTGCCCAACGGGATGGAGGAGGGCATGGCAACTCACTCCAGTATTCTTGCCTGGATAATCCCATGATTATCCAAGCTCCACAGAGGAGCTTGGCGGTACAGTTCACAGGGTCGTGCAGAGTCACACACGGCTGAAGCGACTGAGCGCGCACAGCACCTTCAAACTGACTTCTGTTTCTTTTTGATATATCCATACGGGGATCTCAGCACCCTGGCTTTTTGGCACAATAGGATATCCTAGGTTAATCTGGTACTTTCCCTGTTTTGGCCCTGGAATCAGGCATTTCTCCAAGAAATGCTGGTTCATTTTAGGACGAGGTACCCACCCTCCAGGATCTAATGCCTGATGATCTAAGGTGGAGTTGATGTAATAATAATAGGAAGTGCACCATAAATATGATACACTTATGGGGGTTTAGTCGATAAGTCATGTCCAATTCTTGTGACCTCATGGACTGTAGCCTTCCAGGCTCCTCTGTCCATGGGATTCTCCAGGCAAGAATACTAGAGTGGGTTGCCAAATGCACTTGAATCATCTCCAAACCACCCAAGTCTGTGGAAAAATTGTCTTCCACGAAACCTGTCCCTGGTGCCAAAAAGATTGGTCACCACTGTTTCAGGGACAACTATGTTTAGAATTCAAGATCTGGGTGCAAGTTACACTCTTTATTATTGGTGTGTCGCTGTTCCCATGCTCTCTCGGTGGACTGAGCAAAGGAATAAATTAATATAGGTCAATTAATAGATCACATTACATCTACATTTTTGCTTTTATCTATCTATCATCTATCTATCTTATCTATGTCTCTACTGATAACTGTGAGTTCCCACTGACAACTCCAACTCGAACCCAGGATCATTCAATCCCTTCCCCCAAAGTGTGAAACATGAATCCCATGATCCTCCATATATCTATACATTTTATCCCCTCTATGTATTAGGCTCTCCCTGCCATACCATTCTCCCAGGCACCTTCCTCACCCTGTCTGTATTCTGACCCACTGAGGTGGACACCCCTCCACATGGGGTTCATGTGCTCAAAATCCAACAGGACACACTGCTCTGGGCCCCTGTGGCCTCTCCCGGCCTTCAGAGAAGACAATGATCTTGCTTGGCCTCACCTAGTAGCTTTTGGACAAAGTTGTTCATAAAAGGAAGGAAAGGGAAGGGATGGGAAGAGGAGGAGGGGAAGGGAGAAAAGAGAAAGAGTAGCAAATCCATTTAAAATCACTCTCACTCACCTGTGATGGGAGGCCACTCCCTTTCCTGCAGGCCCCTGTGGCATTACCATTTGTAGATGGTGGGAATCAGACTGGTGAGTGGCTTTGCTTGTGCTCAGCCTTCCTCTCTGTGCCTCAGCCTTCTCATGAGCAGAATGCAGACAGTGGCGTCCACCTCACACGCTGCTGAGAGGGTGCAGCGCTCCAGGCCTTCTGGGAGCCCAGCCCAGGGCCTTGTCGCAGCTCCTGCCTCCCCCTCATGGTTCTAGCCTGCTCTTGGCCACTGCTCCAGCAGAAGTGTACCTGGACACGCTTAAAGTCCATCCTTCCACCCTCCTGCATTCACTCTCAGGAGGGCCTGCTGGGGACCCACTTCCCATCCCCACTGTGGGGCAGAGGCAGGCCCTTTCCCGGGGGCACACCTCAGCCCCTGACCCTGGCCGGAGCAGATCTGGGGCTGAGCCAGGGGCCTTCTGGTACCCCACCCACTAGCATGTAGGAGGCAGGATGGGCTATGGGCTCCAATGGGGGCTGCCCTGGGTGTGGGCTCATTCCCGGGGCTCAGATGTGCCCTCCTCCTGGGCTGTGGCTCCTCCCAGTCCTCAAGACCCTGAAGTCTCCTTCCCTGTGGTCTCCAAGTCCAAGCTGCAGGAGAGGGCAGGCTCAGCATTGCTCTCGGGCCACCTGCAGGCAGTCTGTGATGTTTTAGGCTGTGAAGGCCTGGTAGCAGCTGTGTCATATGGAGGTCACCTGGGCAGAGTCTAGGCAAACAAGAGCGTGTGGAGAGGCTGAGTGACACCCGGGATCTGGGTGGGGTGGCACCCGGAGTCCCTCTGGCCACAGAGGCTGGGTCCCCAGAAGGCCAGCCTTCATGATGGAGAGCAGCCACACCAGGCTGAGTCCTTACAATTTTCTGGCTTCAGTTCCCATGCGTCTCTAGATGTTTCCTGGTGCAGGAGCTCTGGTTACGGACTGGGCAAGAGCTCTCTGGGCTGACAGCCCTACGGGGGAGCAGTCTGTGTGGTTCAAATGGGACTCTGGGGTCCACCTGAAGGTCACAGTTCCCAGGATTCCTGTGGGATTCCTGGAGGGGACACTGCAGGCTGCCTTCGCCTAGTGGGGAGGTCTCAGGGCAGAGGCACCCTGGGGTGTACAGGGTCTTCCCTGCCTGCGGCCCTACCCCTGCCCCCGTTCACAGCCCAGTTCCAACCGTGCACAGGCCTGGAGCTCCAGGCTAATTGTGAATTAGGAGCCCAATTACGCCCAGCAGAATTGGCTCCGCGCTGCCGCCTCTTCCCGACAGACATGTATATTAATAGTTGGCACTTATTGAACCAAATATGAATATTCATCTTCATTTATATTTCAAGGCCTTTCCTCCTGGAGGCCCGCGGGGCTGCGACCAGCTCCAGCCCCATCACGGAGCTGACAGCTCGCACTCCTGGGCCCTGACTCCTGGCTCGGCGGGGCTGCGGCGGCGGCCCGGCTCCCAGCTGTCCACAAACACTCATTAGGGGCCGGACCCAGCGAGCTGCGGAGAATGTGTAATCGCGCCGTGCGCTGCTAATTAGGGAGCTGTTGGGGCATGGAGGGCGAGAGGACGAATTCTTTAAACAGAGGACGTAAAAGAATGAAATTAGATCACTTTCTAACCCCATACACAAAAATAAACTCAAAATGGATTAAAGATCTAAACGTAAGACAAGAAACTATAAAACTCCTAGAGGAGAACATAGGCAAAACACTCTCCGACATACATCAAGCAGGATCCTCTATGACCCACCTCCTAGAATACTGGAAATAAAAGCAAAAATAAACAAATGGGATCTAATTAAAATTAAAAGCTTCTGCACAACAAAGGAAACTATAAGCAAGGTGAAAAGACAGCCTTCTGAATGGGAGAAAATAATAACAAATGAAACAACAGACAAACAACTAATCTCAAAAATATACAAGCAGCTTATGCAGCTCAACTCCAGAAAAATAAATGACCCAATCAAAAAATGGGCCAAAGAACTAAATAGACACTTCTCCAAAGAAGACATACGAATGGCTAACAAACACATGAAAAGATGCTCAACATCACTCATTATCAGAGAAATGCAAATCAAAACCACAATGAGGTACCATTTCACACCAGTCAGAATGGCTG